>VZRR01013205.1:40609-55097 GCA_013398015.1 Oreocharis arfaki | reverse complement strand
AGAGGTTCCCACAGATTCCCCACGGATTACCAGNCCCCACAGATTTCCCACAGATCCCCACAGATTTCCCACAGATCCCCACAGATTCCCACAGATTCCCCACAGATTCATCCAGAGATTCCCACAGATTTCTCACAGATTCCCTGCAGATTCTCCACAGATTTCTCACAGATTCCCACAGATTAACCCAGATCCTCACAGATTCCCCCAGATTCCCCCCAGATTCCCTCCAGATCCCCAGAGATTCCCACAGATTCCCACAGATTTCTCACAGATTCACCCACATCCTCACAGATTCCCCACGGATTCACAGAGGTTCCCACAGATTCCCCACGGATTACCAGAGATCCCCACAGATCCCCACAGATTTCCCACAGATTCAGAGAGATTCTCACAGATTCTCACAGATTTCTCACAGATTCCCGCAGATTTCTCACAGATTCCCTGCAGATTCCCCACAGATTTCTCATAGATTCACCCAGATCCTCACAGATTCCCCGCGGATTCACAGAGATTCTCACAGATGCCCACAGATTCCTCATGTATTCCCACAGATTCCCCACAGATTCCCCACAGAGCCCCTCAGATTCACCCACATCCTCACAGATTCCCCACGGATTCAGAGATTCTCACAGATTCTCACAGATTCTCCACAGATTGCCCACACATCCCCACAAATTCCCCACAGATTCCCCACGGATTAACAGAGATTCCCACAGATTCCCGCAGATTGCCCACAGATTCCCCACAGATTTCTCACAGATTCCCACAGATTCACCCAGATCCTTCCAGATTCCCCACGGATTCACAGAGATTCTCACTGATTTCTCACAGATTTCTCACAGATTCCCCACAGATTTCTCACAGATTTCTCGCAGATTTCTCACAGATTGCCCACAGATTCCCCACAGATTCCCACAGATTAACCCAGATCCTCACAGATCCCCCCCAGATTCACAGAGATTCCCACAGATTCTCACAGATTCCCCACGGATTCCCCCAGATTCCCCCCACGTTCCCCACAGATTCCCACGGATTAACCCAGATCCTCACAGATTCCCCACGGATTCACAGAGATTCTCACTGATTTCTCACAGATTTCTCGCAGATTTCTCACAGATTCCCACAGATTCACCCAGATCCCTCCAGATTCCCCCCGGATTCACAGAGATTCTCACTGATTTCTCACAGATTTCTCGCAGATTTCTCACAGATTCCCACAGATTCACCCAGATCCCTCCAGATTCCCCCCGGATTCACAGAGATTCTCACTGATTTCTCACAGATTTCTCGCAGATTTCTCACAGATTCCCACAGATTCACCCAGATCCCTCCAGATTCCCCCCGGATTCACAGAGATTCCCACAGATTCTCACGGATTCCCCACACTTTCTCCACAGATTCCCCACAGATTCCCACGTGCTGAGGGGCTGTGGGTGTGTGTGACAAAGCAGCCGCACTGGGATCCTTGCTGGGATCAGGCTCTGGGAGCCGGTGTTATCCAGGGAGGGCATCCCTGGGATGCACTGGGATTTCTGCTCCTGCCTTTTGGAAGGAAGATGCACCCGTGTCAGTCCCTGTGTGCTCTCTGTGCTGTGTCCCTGTGAGTCAGGGACTGTGCCCTCGGAGCTGGGAATGGAAGTGCACGAAATAGAGTTGGTGTTTTCCAGATCCGAGCTGTGAGCTCCTCACACCCAGCATAGGCTGAGCCTCCAGAGCTGCCACCCTCTCCCTCCCCTACCCAGGATCGTTCTGCCAAGTTTTGAGGCCCAAAAATCTTCTGACTTCAGGTTTGGCTCCAAGTCAAATGCTCAGCGTAGAGAAAGAAGCAGATCCTGAAGGAGGAGAGAAGCCTGGCTAGGAAAATGTGATGGGAAAGGGGACAGTCTGCAGGTTGTAGTGGATAACAGCAGGGAAAAGCCTCTTCCCTTCCTGCTGCAGGAAGGGGTGAGCAGCTGTGGCCTTCGGAGGAGTCAGCTGCATGTGTGGTGTGGCCGGAACATCCGTGTGGTCACTGAAACGTGCGTTTGTGTCTCGGTGCAGCTGAGTGTGGCTCGTCCGTGACGGGAACCCAGGGAGTGCTGCTGTCCCCCAACTACCCCCTGAACTACAACAACAACCACGAGTGCATCTACTCCATCCAGAGCCAGCCAGGGAAGGGCATCCAGCTGAAAGCCAGGACCTTCGAGCTGGAGGCAGGAGATGTCCTCAAGGTAATTCTGGCTTGGGCAGTGGAGCTGCTTGGGAGTCTCTAAATACTGTAAAATTTTAACGGGATTAGGTGGGAGTGACCTCTGGAAAAGCCTGTGTCATCCCAGGAATGCTCCAGTGCCGTGGAGTGATTGCCATGGCAGTTTGGAAGACCAGAATTCCCACAAAGCAGCTAAACTTGAGCTCTCACCTGTGTGATTGCACAGGAAAAACTCCTCATCCATCAGGAAGTGTGAGGGTTTGAGCATTATTTTAGTGCTTTGAAGAATCAAGGCTGATCTGTCTCAAAAAGGGGGTGATTGAAATGCAGAACTCCAGACTCTTCTCAGATTATTCAAGCTCCAGGACTCTGTGGAGGAGGAGACAAATCCAGGCTGAGTTTTTATTAACCAAAGGAATGGTTTTGAAGGAGGCATTAATATTGCAAGGATGTGCTGAGCCATCTTCCCAGGAATGCCTGTGTCCTCATTGAAGTGTCACACTCCAGGAGAGCTGTAATCCACACGTTTCCAGCTCACAAATGACTGGAAAGGGAGAAAGATTTCCTGTTAATGCAAGGAATGTACTCCTTGTCAAAGGAATTACGTTCTCTCAGCAGGTTTGTCACCACCTGCTCATCTGAGGAAGGTTCCTATCGATCTCCACTAGTGAGGAGCTGCTCTTGGTCCTCACTAAAGAAGGAAGAAAAAACCCCGTTTGTGTTTTTCTTAAATCACAGCAAGTTCAAGGCTCGTCTCTGAGTCAGTCTGGGGAATAAAAATGGGTTTTTTCAGTGGCTTCTCCTTGGGAAAGAGAGCTCAGGAGAGGCAGCCCTGAGTGCAGAGTAAGTCTGGGGTGAGGAGGAGGCTGCAGATCCTCCAGGGTGCAAATCCTGCTCCTCAGGGGAGCACTCAAGTCACGCTTTTAGTTGGGATGAGTTCACTGCCTTCCAAGGATTTGCCCCTGTTGGCACTCATGGATTATGGAGTGGGATCGTTGTGGATCCCCTCTGGGTCCCTTCACACCTGGTTCAGGATTCAGGAGTTTCTTTGCCAGCCTGATGCTGGAATTAAGAGTGGGGTTGGTTGTTTCCTTCCCTTTTTCCCCAAAACCCAGGATCAGCTCAGTGCCAGGAGCAAATTCCTTGATCTGAGTGCAGGTGACCCCCAAATCAGGGCATTTATCAGGAGCTGCTGGCTCTTCCCAGGGAACTGCTGCACCAAAAAAAGCCAAAGGACAGCCCCAGTGTTGCTGTGAGCAGAGCAGGGACAAGGTGGGAATGGGATGAGGGGGTGTGAGGTGTCTGAAGGGACCTCAGCACATTTTCTCTCCTCATTCTCATTTTGGAATAAATTTCTCAGCATTTATTTGTTCTAGAGCTCAGTGAAACTGCAGAGAAATCCTGGAATGGTTTGGATGGGAAGGGACCTGGAAGCCCATCCAGTTCCAATCCCACCACATTCCACTGTCCCAGGTTGCTCCAAGCCCCATCCAGCCTGGCCTTGGACACTTCCAGGGATCCAGAGGCAGCCACAGTGCCTTCTCTGCACAATGATGGTTTGATCCCTGGAAAAGCACAGGAATGGCTTTTCCAGGCTGGGTTTCTTGTTCCCCCCAGGTCTACGATGGCACCAACAGCTCTGCCCGGCTGCTGGGCACCTTCAGCCGCTCGGAGCTGCTGGGCACCAGCATCAACAGCACGTCCAGCTCCATGTGGCTGGAGTTCATCACCGACACTGCCAACACCAGCAAAGGCTTCGAGCTGCAGTTCTCCAGTGAGTTTCAATCCCCTGGCTTTGCCTGGTGGGAATCCCGCAGGCCAGGGTGTATTTTTGTGTTGCATGTGAGCAAAGGGGCCTTTCTGTGGAGATCTTCCACCCTAGGTGGAGTTGGAGGGGGGGAAAGCACAGAATCCTGGGATTATTGAGGGTGGAAAAGGCCTCAGACCATGGAGTCCAAGCCGTGCCTGATCCCCACCTTGTCACTGAGTGCCACCTCCAGGCCTTCCTTGGGCACCTCCAGGGATGGGATTCCAAACCTCCCTGGGCAGTTCCAATGCCTGACAGCCCTTTCCATGGAGAAATTCCTGCTGATGTCCAACCTGACCTTCCCCTGGCACAGCTCAAGGCCATTTCCTCTTCTCCTGTCCCTTGTTCCCTGGGATAGGATCAAACTTTTCCCATCGAGGCTGTGGCGATCCAGAAATTCATCTCAAAACTCCAACATTAATTAAAACCCCACTAATTTCCACTATGTCACGTTTTGTTCCCAACAAACGATTTTAAGAAGAAAACACCACCGTGGCTTTGTGTTAAACCCTCCTGGCTGTGAAATTCCTGCTGCCAACAGCTGCCCTCCCTCCCTGCTCCAGGTTTTGAGCTCATCAAGTGCGAGGACCCCGGCATCCCCCAGTTTGGCTACAAGGTGCACGACGAGGGACACTTTGCTGGCAGCTCCGTGTCCTTCAGCTGCGACCCCGGCTACACCCTGAGAGGCACCAGGGTCCTGGTGTGCCTGACCGGGGAGAGGAGAGCCTGGGACCAGCCCCTGCCGACCTGTGTGGGTGAGACACCTCCTCCTCCTCCTCCTCCTCCTCCTCCAGCACGTCCAGGCAGAGATTTCCCTGTGGATTCCCCACCCTGACCACCCTTGCTCCCTGCTTTGCTGATCCATTGACATTAAATCTGCTGTTAATTGTCCCTGTCTGCACTAATTAAGTTGTGGTGAGTGTGGTGAGGGTCCTGTGTGAGGCATCTTGAGATGGAGGCACCTCCTGCTCCTTCAAAATCCTCCAGACTCAGATTTCCTTGGATAACCCCACCCTGACCACCCTTTGTCCCTGCTTTGCTGATTCATTGACATTAAATCTGCTGTTAATTGCCCCCGCCTGCACTAATTAAGTTGTGATAGGATCCTGTGTGAGGCATCTGGAGATGGAGACACCTCTTCCTCCTCCAACACTCTCCAGACAGTGATTTCCTTGGATTTCCCACTCTGAACATCTTTGTCCCTGCTTTGCTGGTCCATTAACTCTGATTTTAATTGCATCTGCACTAATTAAGTTGTGGTGAGGGTCCTCGAGATGGAGATGCCTCTTCCTCCTCAGATACCCTCCAGGGAGAGATTTCCCTGTGGATTCCCCACCCTGACCACCCTTGCTCCCTGCTTTGCTGATCCATTGACATTAAATCTGCTGTTAATTGTCCCTGTCTGCACTAATTAAGTTGTGGTGAGTGTGGTNGCCCCGGGCTGTACTAATTAAGTTGTGATAGGATCCTGTGTGAGGCATCTGGAGATGGAGACACCTCTTCCTCCTCCAACACTCTCCAGACAGTGATTTCCTTGGATACCCCACTCTGAACATCTTTGTCCCTGCTTTGCTGGTCCATTAACTCTGATTTTAATTGCATCTGCACTAATTAAGTTGTGGTGAGTGTGGTGAGGGTCCTGTGTGAGGCATCTTGAGATGGAGGCACCTCCTGCTCCTTCAAAATCCTCCAGACTCAGATTTCCTTGGATAACCCCACCCTGACCACCCTTTGTCCCTGCTTTGCTGATTCATTGACATTAAATCTGCTGTTAATTGCCCCCGCCTGCACTAATTAAGTTGTGATAGGATCCTGTGTGAAGCATCTGGAGATGCAGACACCTCCTGCTCCTCCAAAACATCCAGGAAGTGATTTCCTTGTGGATTCCCCACCCTGAACCCCTTGGTCCCTGCTTTGCTGATCCATTGACATGAATTCTGATATTAATTGCATCTGCTCTAATTAAGTTGCGAGTGTGGTGAGGGTTCTCAAGATGGAGACACCTCATACTCCTCCAAAACATCTGGGAAGTGATTTCCTTGTGGATTCCCCACCCTGACCACCCTTGGTCCCTGCTCTGCTGATCCATTAACATGAACTCTGCTATTAATTGCCCCTGCCTGCACTAATTAAGGCATGGTGAGGATCCTGTGTGAGATGGAGAGCGCTTGAAGCAGCTTTAACATGAGATGCTCTGCCCTGAGCACACATTTGACAAGGATTTTTGCTACCTTGTGCTTTTCCAGGCCTTGTCCCCTTCACTCTGGACGTGCTGAAGTGAGTGACACCTCCTGACAGTGACATCAGTGTGTGTCCTGGCATGTGACAGCTCAGAGCCAGGTTTAGCTGGGAGCTGCCTGACATCTGATCCCATCCCCAGACATTTCAATTCCCTCCGCTGAGTCCCGAGTTCCCTTTCACCTGGAGCTCTTCCTGCTTGGGAAATGCTGATTTGGGGTTTTGTGTGTTAAATGAGCGGGGTTGATTCCTGATTCCCGATTCCTGATTGCTGATTCCTGTCCTGCTATGCCCAGGACGTGGGGAAGTTGTTGGACATGGAGTCTCCTGGGAGATCTCCACACCCAGGGATGTGCTCAGCCCCTGGCACTCTGTTTTCTCTCCCAGGAGGCAGGACCATTCCTTGGTCAGAATTTTAGCCTCATTTATTGATGTAAAAAGATAAATTTCTGTGATTTGTGCAGCTTCTTGACCTTCACCCTGTTTGCTCCGCATTTATTGGGTGTGAGGCCGTGCCTGAGCACATGGAAATTAAGGAAAAATGAAAGAAAACTCAAAGAAATGAAAATTACAGAGTTTGAATGGATACGTTACGGAAATTATTCCAAATCCTCACGTTCTTTACAGTTCATTTACAGAGACATTTACAAGTTCTTTGGCTTCTTGTCCTTCATTTTCTGATGCATCCAAGCGGAGGAGCGGAGCTCCTTCACCCCACACGTGTGGAGCAGGGAAGCAGGGTCCTGGCAGGCTCTGCCTCTCGTCCCTGGGGATTCAGGAAGGTGGAGGGAAGCTCTGCCAGGTGTTCAGAACCAGCACAGAAATGCAGAATAATTCTGACGGCTCAGCTGGATTCACTGATTCTCTTTGTCTTCGTCAGCTTTAAGAATCCCTGGAAAAAGCCAGGAATAATCTCTGTTGCAGGATGGGATTGCTGCCCAGGAAGAGCCACAAAAAGCCACCAATCTTCTCCCTAACCCCAGAAATATTTCTGTTCCAGCCGAGTGTGGAGGGACAATCAGAGGAGAGGCCTCGGGACGGATCCTTTCTCCAGGATACCCAACTCCCTACGACCACAACCTCAACTGCATCTGGACCATCGAGGCAGAGCCTGGATGCACCATCGGGTGAGCTGGGCCCGCCTCCTGTGGTTTGGGTCCTGTGGTTTGGCTTCTTTCCCACGTGGAGCTGATTTTTCTAGCTCAATAATGAAGTAAAGCAAGGAGGGAGGAGCTGCTGTCGCTCTGAGAGGGATGAGCGGGGAGCAGGGGCTGGTTTGGCTCCAGAATCAGGGGATGGTTTGGGTTGGGGTGAAGGATTTTTGGGCAGGGATATTTCCCACCAGCCCAGGCTGCTCTGAGCCCCCAGGGGCATCACTGCTCCTCTGTTTACAGCCCTGGGTGGTGACACCAGCCCATGTCCTGGTCCTTCCCGTGGTGTTCTGTGCTCAGACAACATCCCAGGGCTTTGGTGTCCGTGGACAGCTTTCCACCCCTCTCCTGAATGGGATGGATGCAAAACCAACCCTTTTTTCCACCTGATTAGTGTGGAACTTCCCAGCAGTGCTGAATGCCCCAGGGACACGCCCCTGCAGTGGGGGTGTTGTAGGAAATTGCAGGGAATGTCCCAAGATCCAGGCACTTCCTGCTCCCCGATCCTTCCCTTCTGCCCCACCACCCCCAGTGATGTTTGCCCAGCCCTGCCAAGCCCTTCAGGGCTGCCCTGGGTGTTCCCACAGATTCCAGGCTGGCTAAATCCTGGAAAAAACTGGGAAAAAGTATTGCTTTTAGCATGTGATGGGACTTGAGGGAGAGAAATGCAGCTTAAAAGTTATGAATAATAATAATAACAATAATAATAATAATAGTAATAATAATAATAATAGTAATAATAATAATAATAGTAATAATAATAATAATAGTAATAATAATAATAATAGTAATAATAATAATAATAGTAATAATAATAATAATAGTAATAATAATAATAATAGTAATAATAATCCTCTCCCAGCATCTCCCATCGGAGCTCCCAGTGCTTGTCAGCCATTCCTGGCTCATTCCAAGCCTCTTGCTGTTCCCTCCTGGATTCCTTCCCTCTCAATCCCATTTTATCCTCCCTGCTGCCTCAGCACCCACCAGCTCTGTCCCTCAGGGTGAGCTCCGTGCTGCTTTTAGCCCGTGGATTTCTGCTGGAGGCAGCTTTGCTCCGGTGTTTTCATCTTTATTTAATGCAGAAATTCCCTCTGTTAGCGCTGCCCTTCGGAATGGCTCAATAATGGATGGGTTTGGGTGTGAAGAGAGGAGAAAAAGCATAGCCCAAGCAGCTTCCACTTGAAATCTCCTCTATTTTTATTCTCCTGGAAAAGATTTTTTATAGGACAGAGCAGAGAGGCCCCTTTTTCCCCCCATCCAGAGGCTGCTTCAGCAACTTCGCTCCCATAATCCCTAAAAGCAGCCACATGAGCAGAGATTTGGGATCACCCAAAGGCTTGGAAGGGGCCAGGACTGAAAGGAAAAGGTGCCAGGAGGTGTCAGAGTCACCCAAACCCAGTGACCCTTCCTTTCCCAGGGATCAGAGCTCCCTTTCCCTGCCCCTTCACTTCCCAGCTCCAGCAGCACAGATGATCTCAGGGGAGCCGAGAGAGCACATTCCCAGCAACTTCATTTTTATGCTAATCCATTGGAAAAATAATCCTCTTCACGCATGATACAATTGTATAAAGCTCTCATTTATAACTTACATGGAAATTAATCAGCAGAGCTTTTGGAATGAAGCTGTATCTGCACAGCACGAGGGGAAGGGGAGGAGGGCGAGACAGCGAGAGAAATGAGTCTGCACTTTAGTGCCGTGGAAGGAAAAGGGCTGCTCGTGGAGAGGGGTTCACCTGGGGCTTGTGTAGCACAGGCGTGCATGAAATCACCAGTGCAGTGACCTGGCTGGGCTGGGAGAGCTTGGGAAGGAGGAAAAGGAGGAGGGGGTGCTGGAAAATGGATGGAAATTCCTTGCCCAGCTGGGAGCAGGGAACACAGACGTGGCGGAGGTGGGCTGTGCTCCGTCCCTGATCCCAGTGATGGAAAAATCCACGGATATTGTTAATTCATCCCAGTTCCGTGGGTGTTGACAGGTTCCACTTTCCAGAGTTTCATCCAGAAAGGGGAGTGAGGAAATACCCAGAGTTGGAAGGGACCCACAGGGATCATCCAGTGCAGCTCCTGGCCCTGCCCTGGCACCCCAAACCCCACCCTGGGCATCCCTGGGAGCGTTGTCCAAATGCTCCTGGAGCTCTGGCAGCCTTGGGAATGTGAGCACTTCCAGCATTTTGGGATATTCCACTTTCTGGGGACGAGATATTGAACAGCTTTCAGGCTGGGGAAGCTTCTCTGGGGCAGAGGGGGGCAGTGGGCACCCCCAGATTGCTGCTGGGGTGGAAGGTGGTGGCTTTGATGGCACCTCTGTGCCAGGGGGATCCCAGCCTTGCACAGCAGAGCCAAGCTGGAATGGCCAGAGCTTGGATGGGGAATGTCACCGGGAAGGACCCCAGGATGGTCACTGGGGTTTTGGGAAGCTTTGGAAGAGCTCGCCAAGGGTTGTTCACACTCTCAGGGCAGAGCTGGGCTCTCCTTGCTAAGCTGGCAGAACTTCCCCTCTCTCACACAGATTTATATCAATATCATCTCCCTCAATTTCTAGTTTGCCCCTTTTTTGCTGCATTTCCGTGCCTGTAATTGGTAAATTTGGATTGTTAAGAGTACAGGAACAGAACTCCGTTCCCCTCCATTGTGTGCTGAAGCAGAGGCTCTGCCTGCTCTCCAACGTCAGGCTGAGGGAAAAGCTGAGATGTGCCTGTGGAATAGATGGATTTGCTCCAGAGAACTCCAGATCTGATATCCCAACAGATCCTGCCCTGGACAGCCTGGCCCTCGGAGCACCTGGATCCAGGTGTTCCCCCCCAGCACAGCCTGAAGCTGTTTTTTCTCCCACTAATGGGGGTGTTTCAGGCAGCCCTGGTTTCTGTGTTTCCCCCCAGCCCAGCTCAACCTCTGGCAGCCTCTCCCTGATCCCAAGGTCTCCAGGGATGAGGTTTTTCCAGCATTTCTGGCTCACTGGGCCCAGTTAAGGCTGGGAACAAACGTAATCAGGCCGAGGCAGCCGTGAAGAACAGCTCTGCACCATCCATCCTGATTTTCCTCAACCCTGCCTTTATTTCTCTTTGCTCAAGGTCTCTGCTCAGGAGATTTATGTTTCAGCTCTTTTGCTTTCTCCCAGGTTCTGTGGGCATCGTTTTGTTGCTGAGGATTTTGCAGTGGGGCTTTTTTTTTTCTCCCCCCCTTTTTTTTTTTATGGCTCTCCCTGATTTATTTATGTTTGCCCCAGATAAATGGGAAAGCAGCCAAGTGAGAGCTTCCCTGTTTGCCTCCGTGGGCTGGCAGGGATTTCAGCACAGCACCTTGATGGGTTTGTTTTTTACAGATTTTCTCCCATTTCTGGGTTTCTGTCCCCATTTCACACTGGGGTTGAGTTGCCCATGGTTGGCCTGAGGGAAAGTGGGGCAGTGAGAAACAAGGACAGGGAAATTCCTCCTCTCCAGGTGGGATTTGGGTGCAGGAATGGAAGGGATCAGCCCCTGCTCCGTCCTCAGGGAATGGTCACATTCCCAAGGCTGCCAGAGCTCCCTCCTCCCTTCAGGGGTAGGGTGGGATTTTGGGATGTCTGCAGGGCCTGGAGTTGGATTTGATGATCCTTGTGGGTCCATTCCCACTCAGGACATTCCATGACTTAGGAATTGCAGCCTTCAGCTGGTGACTCCCTCAGGTGTCACCATAACCAGGGCAGGATCTTGTCCTTGGGTGGTTCTTCTGACCTGGGAAGATCCCAAAGCTCTTGGAAAAGGACCCAGTTTCTGGGAAGACATCAGCGTTCCTGTTGGGTTTGGTTCATGGATGGGATTTATGAGGGAGGAATGAGGCTGGAATCCTTGTTCCAAGCTGAGTTCTGGATGAGACAACACATTCCTTGTGGGCCTGGCTGCCTCAGGTGGGCACAAATCCCATTCCAGGATGAGACAACACATTCCTTGTGGGCCTGGCTGCCTGAACTTGGCACAAATCCCATTCCAAGTCTGAATTCCAGATGGGACAACACATTCCTTGTGGGTCTGGCTGCCTCAGGTGGGCACAGATCCCATTCCAGGTCTGAATTCCAGCCGGTTTTGCCCCACAGGCTCCATTTCATGGTGTTCCACACCGAGGAGTTCCACGACGTGCTGCGGATCTGGGACGGGCCGGTGGAGAACGGGATCCTGCTGAAGGAGATGAGCGGCTCGGGGCTGCCTGGGGACATCCACAGCACCTTCAATTCCGTCATCCTGCAGTTCAACACCGACTTCTTCACCAGCAAGCAGGGCTTTGCCATCCAGTTCTCAGGTGGGATGTGCAAGGATTCCTCAAAAACCCAACCAANAACCAAACCCAGGGGGGAAATCCAACCAAAGCCAGAGGGAAAACCCAACCAAACCCAGGGGGAAAACCCAACCAAACCCAGGGGGAAAATCCAACCAAATCCAGAGGGAAAACCCAACCAAACCCATCTTTTCTGGGCGGGTTCCAGGTGTATCTACAGGGTGAGCAGGTGACACTGCAGTGGACACTTGGAGTCACTTTCATAATAAATAAACAGAAAATTAACTCCTAAGGCCATTCACTAGTCACTTATTTACCACTTAATTCCATCTATTCACTCCATAACTTATCAATAATTACTTGCAGTTTTGCTGTGAAGGTAAAAGGTCCCAGAACCCAAAGCAGGTTGATATTTATGAAACTAAAATGCAGAATTCATGGACTAAACCCACTGAAATGAGCATGATCCTGGAAAAAAATGAACTGGACATCCTGGGAGCTGGGAACCCCCTCGTTTCCTGGGCAGCACAAACATCAGTCTGCAGGAAATCATTGTTTTACAGCTTTATATTAGCACAGTTTTTCTTCCCTGAGCTCCATCCTGTGAGGATCATTTGCTGAGCAGTCAGAGGTTTGAAATTAGGATTGTGGACAGTAATTATTTTCATTGCTGCCTGCCCTGTGGCCTTCACACTTCTCAGTTCTGCTTTGGAGGATCTCTTTGTCTCGTGGCTGGGTTGGAATTGGAAAATCAAAACTTGGTTTGAAAACATTGGCTTGACAAACACACAAATTCCATGACTTTTGTGTCTCCCAGCCCTTTTTGGGTGCAGACTCTGAAAATAAGGGAAAATCTCTTATATTTTGTCCTGGCAGTGAATTCTGCGTCCCCTCTGCCCTCAGAGTGGGGAACCTGGCAGCGAGACACAGAGCAGAAAACCCTGGAATACACAGGAAGGAATTCCAGCAATTTTCCACAGATTCACCCTGGCAGCTTCCCCCAGCTGGCAGCGGGCTCTGAAAGCCAAATCTGTTCAAACCCCCCCAAACTGAGTCCCTTGGGATGCAGGGCACAAAAAGCTCCCTGGGCTGCAGGGCTGTCCCTGCTCCAGACTCCATTCCTGAGTCCTGGCTGCTCTCACCTGTGCCTCAGCCCTGCAAGCCCATTCATTTCAATTATTTAGGCTGATATATTCCAATATTTTCAGAGGGTTCCAGGTTTGTGCAGTTGTTTTGGAGAGGTGAGAAACTGGGAGTGGTTGGGTGAGTGATGAGGTGACTTTCCCTGGACTCAGACACATCAGAACATCTTCCCAGGTTTTTTTTTTCCATAACTTTCTGTCCAGGGTGCCTTGCTTGGCTGGGGGAACAAGCCAGCATTTTGGGGAGAATTTCTGCTGGATTTAAGACCTTTGGGATGACCCAGACAGAGGCAGGGCTTTGTGTCACCCAGCGCTGCGGTGCCATCCTGGGGTTTTTTTGCCAGATTTGTGTCTCATCTTGCCAGGGAGAACCAGCCTGGGCTGTTAACTTCCTTATCTCCAGCTGCACAGAAAAAGAGGGATTTCCTCAGGCTCTTTCAAGAGCAGCTTTCTCTAAACTGCCTGGGTGTAACAGACTCTCATCAACTTAGCAGGAAATAAGCTCCTGATCTGGAGCTGGGCTTTATTGAGTGCTCCTGCTCAAAGCCTTTGTTCAGCAGGTGTGACTAAGCAGCCAGACCTGAGCTCAGACCTGTCCACTTTGGGATCTTGGGAGCTTTAATGAGGTGGATAAGCTTGCAAAAGTCCTATTACTCCAGGATTTTCCCTGCTGGTAAATCCTTGTGGCGTTGGCAGACTTTGAGCTCAGGCAGCAGCGAAGCTTTGCCCGTCCCCAGCTCAGGGGACATCTCAGACCTCAAAGAGAGGCAGCAACAAGTCTGGGAGGGGAACAAACACATTTCTGAAAGGTCAGGCTTGATGCCTCACAGATCTTGAGGTTAAATTTCTCTGCCACTCGGGGCAAAGTGTGAAGTGCTGGGGGCTGAGTTGATTTTGCAGCTTGTGCCTGGCACAGAACTCCCCAAAAACGCTGCGGAAGATCAGTGGGTGTCTGGGCTGACGGAGTAAACAGCCATGTGCACAATTATACATCAAAGCTGCTCCCTGGGTACTGCTCTTGAACGTGCTGGTCCCCAGAGCCTTTCCCAGCTGGAGCAGCAGATGCTCAGAGCAAAGGGAAAGGCACTTTTTGTGTGTGGGGAGATCTGGGAGGGGTCCTGAGGGAGGAGGGATGGGGAGCAAGGCACGGCCTGGATGTCGGGGTAAGGACAGAGCCTCAGGACAGCCGGTGCTGCAGGGCTGCCATTAAATAAACAGCAATATTCAAAATGTGCTTTTAATTCCCTGCAGTCTCCACGGCCACTTCCTGCAACGACCCAGGGATCCCCCAGAACGGGAGCCGGAGCGGGGACAGCAAAGAGGCCGGGGACTCCATCACCTTCCAGTGCAACCCCGGCTACGCCCTGCAAGGGGAGCCCCGGATCACCTGTGTGCAGATCGAGAACAGGTTCTTCTGGCAGCCAGACCCGCCCACCTGCACAGGTACGGGCACAGGGCCTGGCCTGGGCACGGGGGCACAGGGATGGGCACAGGTACGGGCACAGGGCCTGGCCTGGGCACGGGGGCACAGGGATGGGCACAGGTACGGGCACAGGGCCTGGCCTGGGCATGGGGGCACAGGGATGGGCACAGGTACGGGCACAGGGCCTGGCCTGGGCATGGGGGCACAGGGATGGGCACAGGTACGGGCACAGGGCCTGGCCTGGGCACAGGGGCACGGGTACGGGCACAGGGCCTGGCCTGGGCA
>VZRR01013205.1:0-21961 GCA_013398015.1 Oreocharis arfaki | reverse complement strand
GTGGGTCTCTTCCCTGGGTTCTCCTGAAAGCATCCAAGGGTTGGATGCTGGTGTCCTTGTGGATCTCTTCCCTGGGTTGTCCTGAAAGGGTCCAAGAGTTGAATGTTGGTGATCTTTGTGGGTCTCATCCCTGGGTTGTCCTGAAAGTGTCCAGGGGTTGGATGTTGGTGATCCTGGTGGGTCTCGTCTCTGGGTTGTCCTGAAAGGGTCTAGGGGTTAGATGCTGGTGTCGTTGTGGGTCTCTTCCCTGAGTTGTCCTGAAAGCATCCAAGGGTTGGATGTTGGTGATCCTGGTGGGTCTCTTCCCTGGGTTGTCCTGAAAGCATCCAAGAACTGGGTGTTGGTGATCCTTGTGGGTCTCTTCCAGCTCGGGGTATTCCGTGTTTCTATGGGAAGAATAAAAGCAAAATTAAAAATTAATGTGCAACATCAACAGCAAAACAAAGCATTAATGGAATGTAAAAAACCTCTGGTACCTCTTGCAGTTCTGCCCAGGGAAGCTGTGGCTGCCCCATCCCTGGAAGTGTCCAAGGCCAGGCTGGATGGGCATTGGAACAATCTGGGATAGTGGAAGGCGTCTGGGTGAAGGGCCTTGGTGATCTTTAAGGTCCCTTCCCACCCAAACCATTCCATGGTTGTTGGATACAATACAAAGCCCAGCCTGGCTCTGGATCAGAACAGTTTAACCCCAAATTCCAGGGAACTGACATTTTGATCCAGTACTCATTGTGAGATCTGGGACAAGCATCTTGAATAAACCAGATCTGGAGGAGAGCAGCTCCCGAAGATCAGCCTCGTGTGTTCCCCACTCCCAAGGAATGTCCCAAAAGTTGCACAAAACTTATGAAAACCAGCATTATTCCTACAAATCTCATCCTTAAATCACAACCACTTCTTGATTTCTCGTCGTGTTAACAACGTTTTTAGCACAAAGCCAATTCCTTCCTCTTTCCAACGGCGCTCTCCTCCTTGCAGTGCCCTGCGGGGGGAACCTGACGGAGCGGAAAGGAACCATCCTGTCCCCCGGCTTCCCCGAGCCCTACCTGAACAGCCTCAACTGCGTGTGGAAGATCACGGTCCCCGAGGGAGCCGGGATCCAGGTACAGCCGGGACAGACGGGAGGACACTCGGGGTCTGCTGCTTTCGGACAGGCCACGTGTTGGGAATTCACTGCTCCTCGCAGGGAAGGGATGGATTGATGTGGAATTCTCTGGAATCAGGCGTTTATTTACTGCCAGGAGTGGGCACGGACTGATTGGTGATCTCGGGGAAGGGCTGGAGCTGGGACAGGGGGGTTTAGGTTGGATTTAGGGAAAGGTTCTTCTCCCAGAGGGTGCTGGGCACTGCCCAGGCTCCCCAGGGAATGGGCACAGCCCCAAGGCTGCCAGAGCTCCAGGAGCATTTGGACACCGCTGCCAAGGATGCCCAGGGTGGGATTTCTGGGGTGTCTGTGCAGAGCCTGGAGCTGGAATCAATGATCCTTCATCCCTTCCAGCTCCAGGACATTCACTGAAGGATTTAAACACATTTTTGCCTCCTCTGTGTGTGGGAAAGCAGTGGGACTGTGCTGGTGGGACACAACACTGGGGGGATTTTGGATGTAGATCTTTACCCTGATGAATTATTCAGCATTAAAAGCCCTGTAAAGGACACGGGCAGAGCTGGCCCCAGGATCTGTTATCCCAGCAGAGCTGCAGTGGGATATTTACACGACCACAGCTCTGCTGCTCCTTGGCTCCAGGTAAAGGAGCTCTCCTCAGGTGTTTTGTGGCCCTTATCGTCCCTCTGCAGGAACAGAGCTGAAAATTAAACCCAGCATCAGGAGATAAAGTCCCTCCTGAGCTGTGTCCCCACCCTGCCCCATGCTGAGTGACACAGGAGGTGGATTCTGGAGCAGGTTCATCCATTCCTCACTCATCTGAGGGATTCTTTCTTCCTCTTTCCCACCGCTCTGTGAGGTTTTCGTTCCTCAAGTGCTTTGGTTTCCCTGCCGTGTGTTTGGTGATGGATTTGTGGGGATCCCCCCTGTGCAGCTCTCAGCTGGTGGCACGGTTGGGTTCCTCTGGTCAGGTTTATTCCAACAGCAGCTCAGCAATTCCCACCTGGGGATTCTCACCTGCGGATTGTCCCCCTCAGGAGCCACCCCCAAACCTGCCCCTGGCTCTGGGATGGGCTCTGGGGGCTTCATGGCAAAACCCCACAAGCCTGAGGTGATATTTTGAACCCCCTGAGGCATTTGCTGTGTCCAGTGCTGCAAATCCCCCTCCTCCTGTGGTTTGGAAGCCATTTGAAACAGTGTTTTCCAAAGCTCTCCTGTTCACCTGGAATTCTGGCCACTTTCAACCCCCTGAAACACAGGAGGATCCATTTGGTTGGTGGGGTTTTTGTTTGTTGGGGGGTTTTTGTTTGGGTTTTTTTGTTGCTGGGGTTTTTTCACTCCTTTCCTGTTGGACGGGATCTTTTCCAAGGGAAATCAATATTTTGGGGGCTGACAAAGAATGCAAGCAAGCAAAACAAAGCGAATTTTGTGGTTGTGCTGTGCCAGGGCCAGGCTGTCAGTTCAGTTCCCAGGTTTAGGGTGGGATTTGGGGAAGAGCAGGACCGTGGTCCTTCAGTGTGACCCTTCCTCTGGTACAGAGGGAGAATTTGGGTGGAATATTAGGAAGAAGGTTTTTATTTTGAGGGTGGAAGAGGTTGTCCAGGGAGGTTGTGGATGCTCCAACCCTGTTGGACGGGGTTTGGAGCAACCTGGGACGTGTCTCTGCCCATGGCAGAGGTTTTGGGACAAGAGGAGCTTTAAAGTCCATCCCACCCCCTTGAAATTCTTTGACCCCGTGGTTTTGGGGCCCACACCGGTGCTGGGGTCTCCACTCCCACGTGGCACCGGGATCTGCTGTCACCTGGTCACGACCCAGCAGCTTCTCTGGGAGGGGGGAAAAGGCTTTGGAGGAAGGTTTGGGCTCCCAGGACTTGAACCGGCTGCAGGGAGGGGTCTCAGGGCAGCCCCCAGGGAGGAAATGACCCCGGAGCTGGAGCTGGATCCATCCTGGCTCTGCTTCCTTTGGATTCTCCGTTATTAGATCCTAATTCCAGCGTGGCTTTATCCCCTTTTCGCACAACAATTAAAGGTTAAACAGCTGTAAATCAGGGGAGGAGGTGAAATTGAAGCTTTCTTGGTAGCAGCACTCAGGATTTTTATGTAATCAGGGTAGGAGCTGGCACTTGTGCCATGAATTATTCATTCCCGGAGCAAACCTTCCTGAGCGAATTAATTTATACACGTGGCAGTAAATAGATGCAGATCCCTTGTGAATCCACATGTCAGACTGGAATTAGGACCTTAAAAATGTTTATTCCGTGAAGTTGGAGTGGGGGGGAGAGAGGAGAATAAATAATTTAAGCGGCGTAAGAGCAAACAAAACGCTCATTCTCACTCCACTTCCCATAATGTAAATCACAATGGGGGTGTAATGAGGCAGGGAAAAAGGGAAAAAAGGGTCAGAGGGAGCAGTGATGGCTCCGTGGGGGTCACTGCGATTCGTGCTGGATGAACTCCGCTCATTTTCTGCTAAAAAAAATACTTGGGAGGAACTTTAGAGCCGGTTTTATTAGCCGGAGTACATCCAGGAGGAAATGGGTTTAAATGGCTGAGGTGGGGGGGATTTTTTTATCGGTTTATTTCCTAACGGGGTTTTTTGGATTTGATGTTCGGCAGGGCAGAGGCAAGTGGGGAATTGAGGTGGGTGAGGAAATCGGGGAATAAGATTTGGGGGAAAAGGGAGGGAGTTCACAGGCGTGTAGTCAAGGCTTGAGGGCACTGAACTCTCCTCCCTGCTCATTTTTCCCAATTTTCCAGCACTCTCCTTGTTTGGAGCCGAGTTATACAACTCATTCTTGTTCCTGATTTGTCTTTAAGGGTCCTTTGGGTTGGTTTTTTTGCCCGGCAGTTTCGTTTGAGATACCCAGTGTTGGAAAATCTCATCCAGAACTTGCAGCTTCAGTCGGGATTTTCCCCAAAACCGCTGGGTTTTGCTCAGATTTGCTGCCTCATTTTCAACCCATTCACCAAACTTGGGTTTTTAATGGGGCACTGAACGCTTTGAACCCCCTGGCATTTAGGATTTAGGCAAAATCCGCGTTAATGACGATCTTGACAAACAAAGCTGTGCAATTCCACGGAGATCCTCTCTCAAGCAGGAGCTGCTTTTCGGTGTAAATGCAGATTCCCGTGTAAATGCAGATTTCTCCGAGTGTTTCTCATCCCAGGATTTGTGTTGATGTTCCAACTAATGGAGTCAAGCGACTTCCTGAGGCCTCCAAACCTTATGGGGCATGGCAGGGAAAGGTGAAGTCTGAAAAAGCAGCTCGAGTGATGCCACTAGAAGCTGAGCAACGAGGCAGGAACTTGATTGGATTTTTAAAATCCTGTTGTTTAATGTGAGGAGGTTTTGGGGTTTATTTTAGCTCTCGGGTTGCTCTCATTTGAAAGGGCTCAAGGTCTTCTGGGATTTCTCCAAACAGGGGGGGAAAAGACTGGGATTTTCAGCATCTGTAAATGAGCTGTGCCGTTCCAGGAGCTCTGGAGCAGCAGAAATCAGCGTTCCTGTTTGGAAGTTTGGAGGAAAATAGCTGGAAAAGCCCAGCGAGAATGGTCAGAGGCAGAAGTCTCCAAGTTTTGCTCATGCTGAACCCCCAGGGCGTGAAAACTCAATCAGTGACCCTTTAATTGCCATTAATCTGATTTATTACCATTATTGCAGGAGTTGTGCTGTTATTTTTTTCCCCCTAGTTATTTTGTTTCTCCCTGCAGATCCAGGTGATCAGTTTTGTCACGGAGCAGAACTGGGATTCCCTGGAAGTGTTTGATGGAGGAGACAACACAGCCACCATGCTGGGGAGCTTCTCTGGTACGTGCCAGTCGAGCCCAGTTTTATCTCCCTCACAAAATTAAGCTTAACTGCATCAAAAACTCGGAATGGATTTCGAGGGAATCGTGTGCTCTGTTGGACTGGGAATTTCAACCCCACCTGCCTGTGGAAAAGGTTGAGAGGGAGCCTTAAACACAAAACCAGTGAGGTTTTATTGCTGGGAATGGGAGTTCCCTCGGCTCTGCTGGGGTGTGAGGCCACCACGCCCGGCAGGGTGACCTGACCTGGCTGAGGTGCCCCAGGATGGGTGAAGGGCTACAAAACAAACTTTCTTTTTCCTTGGACGCTGGGGAATTGTGGCTTTTAGCAGAGCAGGGGTGAGCCGGGGTCCTGGAGCTTTGAGAGGCTCTCGAATGGCAGAACAACGGCCCAAAATCTCCTTTATTTAACAAATGTGCCCGAAGCGCTCTGAGCTTGGCAGGAGAAGGGGCTGGGATGGAGCTGCCTGGTCCTGCTGCTGCAGCAGCTTCCAGGGAATGAAGGAATCCGGAATTTCCATGGACCTGTGCTCCACCCACGCTGTTCCCCATCCCTTGATGCTTTTTGCCTGTCGGTGATGGAGCTCCTCGGCCTGAAATCCAGGAGCAGCCCCTGGAAAGGCCCTGGGGATTTCTCAATTGGCCTCATTAGAACCTGATCAAAACCGAGAGGAGCTCGTTAAGCTGAAAGGACTTTCTGTTCTCAGCCTCTCCTGCCGCCGATCCCCGAGGAGGAGAGGGATCCTCTCCACTGTCTTTGTGCTCCTCTTGTTTTCCCAGGAACCACGGTGCCTGCGCTGCTCAACAGCACTTCAAACCAGCTCTATCTGCATTTCTATTCCGACATCAGCGTCTCCGCTGCCGGCTTTCACCTGGAATACAAAAGTAAGAGCGGTTCCAGCCTTGATCCCGCTGCTCCTGGGAGGTGGGGAGGTGTTTATGGGGCTGCTGCCTCCGAGAAGTGGGAGAAGGAGCTGCTGTGGCTCCCTGCTCTCAGGGAGGGAGTGTTAAAGGGAGGAAAGATGGAGCAGAGGGGTGGGGTGGCCCTTGTGGTGCTCTGGTGGCACCTCTTTGTGTCCACGTGGTGGCACTAAGTGATGAAAATCCGTGGGTGCAGGGCTGGGATCTGGGCTTGGGCAGTGCTGCTTGCCAGGGGCTGGGAGAGACTTTCAGCTCTTGGCATTCCCTGCTGGAAACACATCCTCATCCCAAAAATCCTGGCTGGAAGGGCCCTCAGAGGTCATCCCATGAGAGCTACCGAGGAAAGCAGGGTCACATGGGAGATAAATTCGATTTGCACATCTT
Organism: Oreocharis arfaki; assembly: GCA_013398015.1. Taxonomy (NCBI): domain Eukaryota; kingdom Metazoa; phylum Chordata; class Aves; order Passeriformes; family Paramythiidae; genus Oreocharis; species Oreocharis arfaki. Next base: position 15,750 of record VZRR01013205.1, on the reverse strand, counting down.
AATGCAGCCTGAGCTTGGAAAAACTGCAGGGATGGGGCTGCACAAACACCCTGGGCAGCCTCTCCTCACTGGCCGAGTGCTGAGCTCGGTGTTATGAGGGTTATCAGGGTTATCGGTGTTATCAGGGTTATCAGGGTTATCGGTGTTATCAGGGTTATCAGGGTTATCGGTGTTATCAGTGTGGGTTTTGTGCTCCGGGGTGCAAAACGAGCTGCAAGGTCTTTGGTGCTGCCTGATGGGTTTTGGGCTGTGCCCCTCCCTCCCGTCCCTTCATCCCAGGGCGCTCTGAGCTGGATCCAGGAATTTCCGTGCCTTGTGCTCGGAGGTGTCCAGGCCCAGGACAGGATCATTCCCATGGGGGTTGATCCATGCTCTTTTTCCAGCCTCCAGCTGTGGGAGGCACCTTGGCACAACCTGTGGAACCTTTCTCCCTCTCTTTTGGGGGCTGGAATTTAATTAGAGGTTAAAAACAACTTAAAAAGGTCTTAAAGGTCTCCTCCAACCCAAATTCTGCGGTTGTGTGGAGCACTTCAGTGGGTTCCTGGTTAGGGATGATCCCAACGCCCCCCGGAATGGCAGCACTTTGCTCCCAGCAGGCCTCATGCCAGGTTTTTCTGGAATCCAGACCCCGGAGCGTGGTTAAATGTGGTTCTAGACAGGGAATGTGTTTTAAAAAAAAAATCCCCAGTGGTGGGAGAACAACCCTGACTGAGGCTGGGAGATGTGGCAGGGAAGAGAATCCTTTGGGAAAGGGCTGTCAGGTTTGGATGGGAATGACAAAAATCCGTTCTTCCCCCGGGTCTGTGTTTTGATTCCCAATGTCTGATCAGGAGAGGTGCTACAGCCCCCTGAGGGGGATGGGAGGGGCTGGGATCTGTTATTCCCTGTGCCAGCAGCGTGTGGATAACACTGGCACAGAGTCATGGAATATCCTGAGCTGGAAGGATCCTCCAGGATCATCCAGTCCAACAACCCCGCCCTGGGCATCCCTGGCAGCGGTGTCCAAACGCTCCTGGAGCTCTGGCAGCCTTGGGAATGTTCCCATTCCCTGGGGAGCCTGGGCAGTGCCCAGCACTCTCTGGGGGAAGAATCTTTCCCTGAATCCAACCTGAACACCTTGGGGTTGTCCCACAGAGCCAGGAGTTGGAAGGATGATCCTTGTGGATCAGGATATTCCATGATTTTCTCATCTCTGGTGCTGTGTGAGGTTGGAATTGCTGCCACGGCCCAGCAGCAGCACGGGCAGCAGGGAAGGGGTGCGGGAGGGCACTGCCAGCTCTGCCCAGCACATCCAAGGGTTCACCGAGAGCAGCTTCCTGCACTTGCTCCGTGCTGAGGATCCCTGTGGGCCAGGGCTGGGAGCCAGCCTGGAGCTCCTGCAGCTCCCTGGCTCATCCCAGGCTGGCCTGGCCGTGTCCCCACGGCCGTGCTGGCGCTGCTGAGCCACGTGGGGACAGCTGTGTCTGTGTCCCCAGCCCTCCTCGGGGCACTGCAGGACTGGGTCCGCTGGGCCCTGGGGCTGGTGGTTGGTTCTGAGCACGGCCCTGCAGCCGAGCCACGTTCTGCTGCTTTGGGGCTGTTCCAAGGCTGCAAATGCATCTGTGGTCGCTGCATTTCACTCTCTGAAGTGGCTGCAGGAATGCTGCCCCAGGAGCTGTGGCTGCCACAGCCCTGGGAGCGTCCAAGGCCAGCTTGGAGCAACCTGGGATGGTGGGAAGTGTCCCTGCCCACACAGAGGGGGAGTTGGATGATTGAGGACCCTTCCCACCCAAACCAGAGTGGGATTCTCTGCAATGACAGCTGGGACTGTGCTTTAGAGGCCAACCAGCACTAAACCTGCCAGGATTTGCTCCCTCTACGCACTGAATCCTTATCCATTATTGAATCCAGCAGGATTACAGCCACCACAGGATTGGGGAGAGAAAATGTGCCCAGCCTGTGCTCTGGGAGCTGCAGGAATCCTCTCGCTGTGACTCTGTTTCTTCTCCACCTCTCTTCCAATCAATAAATCCTTCGAGCACCCCCCTGCAAAAATCATGCCCAGGTTTTTCATGAGGCTGGGGATTATCAGCCCTGTCTGTTCCCTCGGCTGAGGAAATTAATAGGTGTTGATTTTCAGGGCAGCTGGAAATAATGTGATTTCTGCTCTGTTTGTACAATTGGAATCTGCCAGCCCTGAGCCCTGGGTTTTTTCTGTGTTCCTTCTGCGAGGAAGTTGGGAGAGATGAGCTAAAACAGGGGAAGAGAACTCTGGTTTCTCCCTCCCTGGGTTACTCTGCTGAGCTCTTACCTCTGCATGCTCCAAAGGCAGGAACAATTTGGGACTGAGTGAAAGCCACTGATGTGAATGAGGAGTTATTTAAAGCCATTTTCCCTCCTGCCTCTCTGAAGGTCAAGCAGCACATCCACAAGCAGGGAGTGGAACACGCTGGGAAGCGTGACTGGGCTTCCAGAAGGAGACTCAGCCTCTCCTCACTCCTTCCCTCTTTCATTTTCCCCCTGCCCTGGGCTCGGTGGGGTTGGAGCAGAGCAGGAGCCCTGGCAGGGATGCAGGAGTTATCTTGGAGCGGCAGCTGCCGGCAGGGCACGGGGAGGGAGGTGCTGGGAGCAGGTGTGAGGGGCCTGCAGGATTCCTTTTATCTCCCTGGGAAGTGCAGGGGGGAGAGGGAGATGGGGGAAGGAGAGGAGAGATGTGAAAAGGGTGGAAAGGAGAGGGGGGATGTGAGAAGGAGAGGGGAGATTTGGGAAGGAGCGGGGAGAGGTGGGAAGAGGAAGGGAGATGAGGGAGGGACTGGCAGATGTGGGAAGGGAAGAGGTGAATGGAGAGGGGAGATTTGGAAAGGAGAGGAAATGTGGGAAGGAGAGGGGAGATGGAAGGAGAGGGGAGATGTGGAAAGGAAAGGGGGATGTGGGAAGGGTGGAAAGGAGAGNGGAAGGGAAGGGAAGGGAAGGGAAGGGAAGGGAAGGGAAGGGAGATGTGGGAAGCAGAGCCCTTCACCCTACACACGATGTCACAGGTTGTTAATTGGATTTGCAGCAGGATATTCCCAGCTGTAAATGTGGGAATAGAAATGGGATTGGATGAAATTTCCCAGGCTGTTCTGCAGGCACGGCCAAGGACCAGCTGTGCTTGCAGCTCATGGAAAATTCAGTCTGTGATGGGAAATGGGAGGAAAAGGGGATTGGAACCGTGTGGCTTCTGCCCAGAAAGGGACAACCTGGGTGCAGTCAAGGTCCCCTGGCAGGAGGTTGTTCCCTCCTCCGTCCCTTCCCATCCTCCCTCAGGTGCTGCCTGGTAAAGGCACAAAAACTGCTGGATCTCAGGTGGATGGGTTTTTTTGGGAACCATGGAGGAGGAGGAGTCGGTCCCTTCATTGCAGGTGCAGCCCTTCCAGGAAGTCACTTGGGCTCAGTCAAAATATTTCTGGCCACGAATCACCAGGTGGATTTGTGACACTTTTGTGCATGAAAAAAAACGTGTTCCAGGTGAAGTGGAGCCCCTGTAACACGGGAATGCTGCACAGCCAGGGCTGTCCTTGGAGAATCCAAAGGAAATGGAATTTCCCACGCGATGTCTGGGGTGGTGAACAGGGGAACGGGGTAAAATGAAAAGTGTGTTCCCATCCCTCCAGCCCCCAGCACAGCCCCATCCCCACTCCCTGAGCTCCCATCTCCCTTCCCTCCACAGCCGTGGGCCTCTCCAGCTGCCCGGAGCCGCCGGTTCCTGGCAATGGGCTGAAGATCGGCGAGCGTTACCTGGTGAACGACGTGGTGTCCTTCCAGTGCGAGCCGGGCTACGCCCTGCAGGTACCACCAGTCCAGAGGGATTTCTGCTCTTCTGTGTTCTCTACGTTCTTCACACATCTATTTGTCCCTCTGTTACTGTATTAATGTGGACAGGCCCAGTACTTTTCCCTCTCTTTTCCCGAGGCAGAAAAACGAAACACATTCCAGAGCTCCAAGATGGGGGTCCGAGGCTCCTGTCCTGACTTGGCTCTTCCTGGGAGTCAAGGTTGAGATCAGCTCTTCGAGACACAAAGTTCAGTCCCTGTCTGAGGGGGGAGGATTCAGAGAGGGCTGAATTACCTCACCATTTGTGTCTCTAGCTGAGGATTTTTGTCAATTTTGCTAATTTGCTAAATTAATAAGATTGTATTCACCCCTTACGGGGATGGGCATTTTGGGGATATTTTTCCATATCTTCCCTCAGAAGCCTCCAATAAAGACCAGCCTTTATGTTACCTCCCATAGTAACATTATCTCCAAAGTGTCTTGTTCCATTCCCAGGTTCTTTAAGGCATAGCTTTTTCTGGCACCCCAGATGGGACAGGGACCTGGGAGCCTCCTTCCAGATCAGATCCATCTTGCATGGAATTCCCTCCTGCCAGGACAGGGACAGGGACAAACTCCCTGCCTTGTTTCCCATCCACCCCCAACCCCCCTGTCTTGTTTCCCATCCCTGCAGGGCCACTCCCACATCTCCTGCATGCCGGGCACGGTGCGCCGCTGGAATTACCCTCCGCCGCTCTGCATCGGTAGGACTCGACTTCTTTCTACCTGCCTGATATTTATAACACTTCCCAAAAAAGAACCCACAAAAAACAAGGATAAAGAGCTGATTTAGAGAAATTCAGGTTGGTTCTGCAAGTGGGAGAGAGAGCGTGGGGAAAAAAATCTCCGTTTGTTGCCAGGGAAATTGCGGCCGTGATGTCCCCGTGGGCTGCCTGGAGTGCTTTGTTGTGGATGTTTGAGATGTGGCTGTAGCACAAAATGTGAAACACAGAATTATCCCCCTCAGCACAAAATCGTTCAGAAGGGGAAACCTAAATTTTCCTGGTGCTGGGAGCGGGTTGGTTTTATGGGTTGAGGATTTTTTTCCATCAGAAGCGGGGTTTGTTTTTATGGAACGCGTCTGAGAGCACTGACGCTGCTGCTTTCACTGGGGCCTGGTGTCCCCCAGGATCCCGAGCTGCTGTCCCCACTCTGGTGTCCAGCAGGTGACCACAGGTCACTTGTCCAGGTGGCTGTTCACCCTCAGATCTTCTCAGATGTTCAGGCCTGGAAAGGACTGGACAATCCATTTTCCCTGTGGATGATCCGGAGGAGAAGAGGCCCAGAGGTGAAAGAAACTTGCTGGAAGTGTTTTTTTTTATTATTCACAGCCGTTTGCTTTTAGCAAATGTGGATGTTTAATATTCATATTGCACATTTTGCAGCTCTGAGAGAGACATTTATGCATTTAATAGCTTTAGTTAACAGTTATTTCAGGCTCCTGCTGTTCCAGCTTACATCATTTGGCTTTAAAGTAATTATAAGAGCCAACAGTTCTTTTATCTGATGATCTGCGGGCCAGGAATAAATAGAGAGACATTGCCAGGAGAATGACTGAGCTAAAGGACCCATCCCCTCGGGAGCAGCTCTGAATGGAAGCAGAAGCCCTTGGGCTCAGCTGGGAGATCCCAGCATGGAGGAGGATCCCTGAAGCTGGGAGAACACAAGTTTGGTTCTTTGGATCAGCTCCAGCCTCCCAGTCCAGCAGGATTTTGGCTGCTTGGGCTGTGCCTGTCTTTTCACAGCCCTGGAGAAGGTCAGGCAGCTGCAGAGGGACAGAAACACATCTGGAGCCAGCAGTGACCACCACCTTTGGGTGGGTGTGGCAGTCCTGGGGCTCTCTGTCCTGTGTCCCAACCCTGTCCAGAGCCCCTGTTCACAGCACAATTTGCAACTGTGCCGATTTTCTCCTGGTCTACTTCCTCCAGCTGCTGGGCTTCTCAATAATTTAGAAGCAGTTCTATTAAAGAGCCATTAGGAGGAAAAAGAAAGAGAAATCTTCTGAGGGAAACCTCATTAGGAGCAAGCACAGTGTGATGGGATATTGGACAAAGAGCCTGTGCCTCGCTGTCACAGCGTGTTAGGGGAGCACCTGGCTGCATTCAGCTGGGTGGTGCTGCTGGGAGCAGGTGGAGGTCATCCAGATGAGCATGAGGAGGAGCTGTCAGTGTTTAAATTTGATGTGATGCCTTTGGTAACCGTATTTTTAGGCAGTTGTGGCTGGCAGGCAGTGAGCAAATGCTCTGTGCTGTGTTTATCAGTGATGGATTTCCCAGAGATCAGCAGCTGGGGCAGGTGGCAGGAAAAAGAAGAGGCTTTAACTGGAGTCAGAATAGGATCAGCTTCTTCACAGTGGTGAGGAAAATGAATCCACAAGCACCAGAGGTTTATGTCCAAAAAGGAGACAGAGGAGTCCTGTGACTTTGGAGGAGTCTTGGGAGAGGCCGTGGGGATCCCATGGGATCTCTCAAGTTGTTGGAGGGCACAGCCTCCTTTTTATCCGAATTTCCCAGCCTCATTTCCCTCTCTCTTCCCATTGGCTGAGGTACTTGAGAGGTACAGACTTCCTGAACTGCCTCATACAGACCCTTCTAATGTAAACCCCCTTTTTCTTTTCCTTGTGTCTCTGTTCTTCTTCTCTAAATCTCTAAATCCAAGGNGTCTCTGTTCTTCTTCTCTAAATCCAAGGATTTAGCGCATCCTTGGGTGAGTAATAGTCTGTGTCAATTTAGTGGAATTCCTGTGGAATTTATGGTTCCTCCCATTGCTTCCTTCACCTCTCAGTACCTCTCTATCTATCAGCAGACCCACAGTTTGTTTGTAAAGACACCTCCTCCTCCTTCCTTTCACAGCCGTTTCTGAGCTGGGTGAGGTTTCCAGCAGGTGCTGGTGCCTGATTGGATCCTGTCTGTGGGCAGAGCAGGGTGTCCATGCCCTCTCTCACTGCTCAGATCTGGCTCTCCCTCTGTGATGGCCCAGACTGGATCCAAAAGGCAGGAGAAAGGCATGTCCATTCCTGGCGTGGCCATGCAGTGCCTGGAAACTTGGTGCTGGTTCCTTTTTCTCAGCTGAGTTTTTAATTCCTTGATTTCCCACGGCCTTCATCCAGAGAGACCCCGCAGGGATCCTGGAAGGGATCCTGTGACTGGATCCTGACCCTTAACCCCGTTGGTTTTCCAGCCCAGTGTGGAGGAACAGCAGAGGAGATGGAAGGAGTGCTCCTGAGCCCAGGCTTCCCAGGAAATTATCCCAGCAACCTGGACTGCACGTGGAGGATACTGCTGCCAGTGGGGTTTGGTGAGAGAGCTGGGTTTGGTGTTCTGTCACAGAAGAGAGGGTGGAAAATGAGAATTTGGGTTGGGAAGAACCTTAAAGATCATCTCGTTCCACTCCTGCCAGAGGAGAACCTTCCAGGCTGCTCCAAGCCCTGTCCAACCTGTCCTGGGACACTCCAGAGATCCAGGGGCAGCCACAGCTTCTCTGGGCACCCTGTGCCAGGGCCTCCCCACCCTCACAGGGAACAATTCCTTCCCAATCTCCACTCCAAAGCTCCTCTGTGTCAGTTTGAAGCCACTCTGTGCCCCCAGGACAGTTAAAGTCCTGCTGAGTGCTCAGGCTGTCCTGGGATCTGCACGTGGGCAGTGCTGGGGTTGGTTCTGGGGCTGNGTTGGGTTTGGAGCTGGGGTTGGGTTTGGAGCTGGGGTTGAGTTTGGAGCTGGAGTTGGGGCTGGGGTTGGGGTTGGAGCTGGGGTTGGAGCCAGTGCTGGGCTTGGAACTGGTGTTGATGTTGATGCTGATGCAAAGGCTCAGGTGCAGTTTTAGAGCCAAACTCTTCCTTCCTGCTCTCCAGGTGCCCACATCCAGTTCCTGAACTTCTCCACGGAGCCCAACCACGACTTTGTGGAGATCCGGAACGGGCCCTACGACACCAGCAGCGTCATCGGGCGCTTCAGCGGCGCCGAGCTGCCCGGCTCCCTGCTCTCCACCTCCCACGAAACCACCGTGTACTTCCACAGCGACCACTCCCAGAACAAGCCCGGCTTCAAGCTGGAGTACCAAGGTAAGGAGGGACAATCCTGCCCTCGGGGTGCTGGGAGGGAGTCGCGGATGCCGGGCTTTGTGTTGGGTTAATTCCGTAAGGGCTTCATCCAAACGGGTGCAAAGGTGTTGCAGGAAGGCCGTGCTTTATCCCAGTAATGGGGATCTGTTCCCCCCAAGGGCATGGAGCAAGTGTTCCCAGAGTGCCCTGTGCCAGTGAAATGCCTTGGAATCAATTCCAGCCAGGGTCACTTGGAGCTTGGCTCGTGGGCAAGGGGAGGAGCCCCCGGAGTTTGCTTTGGAATGCTGGGGCTGCTTTTCCCTCCCAGCTGAAGTCCAGGCACGTCCTGAGCTCAGCCTGGTGCGGGGTTGGGTAAATTGTGAAGCAGCCAAAGAGCAGAACAGGGCTGGCTTGGGGAGCTGGGCTGAAAAGAGAGAAGGAAGTTGTTAAAATAAAGTTTCAATCCTCAGTTTTGGGAGTGGTGGGGGATGGAGGTGCCTTTTTATCCAGCTGGAATCCTCAGGCAGGTCCTCTGTTTTGAACACGAGTTTTTGGGCCCAGCTCTGCCTTCCTGTCTTTGGAAACCTTTTTGTCTTCCCTGCCATCCTGTCCTGGGCATGTGGGAATTCAAAGGGTGAAAGGAGAGAAAGAAGTTGTTAAAATAAAGAGTTTTACTCTCAGTTTTGGGGGTGATGGGGGATGGAGGTGCTTTTTCCTCAGCTGGAATCCTGGGGCTGCTCCTCTGTTTTTAATGTGAATTTTTAGCCCTTCTTGACTCCCAGCTCTGCCTTCCTGTCTTTGGAAAGCTTCTGGTCTTCTGTGACCTCCTGTCCTGGGCTTGTGGGAATTCAGAGAGTGAAAGGAGAAAAAGAAGTTGTTAAAGTTTTAATTCTCAGTTTTGTGGGTGATGGGGGATGGAGGTGCTTTTTCCTTAGCTCCTGGGGCATCTCCCCTATTTCAAACATGAATTTTTGGCTCTGCTTGACTCCCAGCTCTGCCTCCACAAGTGTCCCTGAAAACCTTCTGGTTTTCCCTGCCCTCCTGTCCTGGGCACGTGGGAATTCAGAGGGACAAAGCACGCCAAAGGCAGCTCCTGGATTTCACCCTGAACACAACCAGGGAGCAGCTGGGAGCTGAGTGGTGTGGGAAGGAGATCCAGGGAGTGGGAAGGAGGGAATGTGTCCCTCCAGCCGTGTGACACAGCCAAGGGACTGGCAGGAAAAGCCTCTGCTTGTGCTTTGTTGAAAGCAGTAATTTGGTCCTGCCTGTCCTGTCTGTGCCCCGGGTGATTCATGGGGGGGGAGCTGTTTTGGGAAATCTCCTGGGAATTGCCCTGGAAATGAGCTCCAGCCAGGCTGACCACTCATTGAGGATGCCAGGTGGAACATGGTCACCAGCTGACTCCCATCCCTCATCAGGGCTGGCTGCTTTGGGCTGGAAAACGAGGCAGATTTCCCAGTTGGAAGTGGAGTGTGGGGTGACTCTGGATTCCGAGGCAGCGGGATGGGGATGGGCCTGGAGCTCGTGGGTCCCCTCAGCCCCCTGGCAGCTTCATCAAGGTTTATTTCCTTCAGTTAAGTTGTTGTGAGGAGGAAGGAGCCAAGCATGGATTTGACTCTTGGGATGTGGGTGAGCTGCTCGCTGTGAGGGAGCACAGAATCCCAGGATCCCTGAGGTTGGAAAAGCCCTCCAAGGTCACCCAGCCCAACCTGTGGCCAATCCCAGAGCACTGAGTGCCACATCCATCCTTGGACACCTCCAGGAATGAGGACTCCAAACCTCCCTGGGCAGCCCCTTCCAACCCTTTCCAAGCAGAAATTCCTCTCGATGTCCAGCCTGCCCCTCCTCCAGCACAGCTTGAGGCCGTTTCCCCTCATCCTGGCACTTCTTCCTGGGAAATGAAGTATAAAACACTCCCCTTGTGTTTTCCCAGCCTACGAGCTGCAGGAGTGCCCTGACCCGGAGCCTTTTGCCAACGGAGTGGTGAGAGGAGCTGGCTACAACGTTGGCCAGTCCATCTCCTTCGAGTGCCTGCCCGGCTACCACCTGATCGGCCACCCCGTGCTCACCTGCCAGCATGGCACCAACAGGAACTGGGACCACCCCCTGCCCAGGTGTGAAGGTACGGCCTGGGCTCACCTGGGCACGGGAATTCAGCTCCTTGGCTTGGAGTGAGGCTGGAAGTGGCTCTGGGAGCGAAGGCGTGGCCGGGAATGGGCACTTGGAGTGAAGGCTCGGCACTGAGGTGTTGAGGTGTGGTCTCCATGACGTATTTTGGTGAATATTTGGGGCAGTTCAGCACCAAAGGGCGTCTTCTGAGGGGAATTTGACTCTTGGGATGTGGGTGGGGACAATCTCTGTCTCCCACCTCCCTGCTGGAGCTGTTATTTCAGCGTGACTCAGCCCAGGGTCCTTGGAGTGATAATTCCTTGCTGCTTTATTCCCTCAACAACGTCCAGCTTCCATTAGTTTGGCTCTGATGAGTAAAAATAGTCCCTGGTGAGAGAACCTTGCAGCTCTGAGGGCTCTCAGTGTGTCCCTGCCTGCTCTCCTTCGTGTGGCATCTCCAGAATGATCCAGGTGGGAGATCCTCAGGAACCTTCCATGGTGTCCTTTGGGAAAACCCCGATGCTTCTGCAGGCTGGATTTACATCCCAGGCATCCAAACTCATCCAAATTCTCTTTTCCAACCCCCTCACGGCTCTTTCAGCCTTTCAGCCTTTGGGCTGGTGGCCAGAATTCTGTGGGATTTACTCCAGAAAGGTTTCAGATGAACCTTTAAGAAGTTCAGAGCTGCTTATTGAAGATTTCCCAGCCTGTTTCCCGGGAGCACTGACCTTTATCCCAGCACTGGCTCAGCAGGAGCTGGAGAAGGAGGGAAAGGTGATATTTTCCCTCTTTTAAGTCCTTGAACCCCAGAGAACACAAAGCACAAAGAGCTGAATCCTCAGCTGCTCTTTCAGTGACCCCAGCAAGGTCAGGGGAGCCTGTCCTGTGCCCAGCTGGATGCTGGGGATACTGGGGGATACTGGGAGCAGGATTAAACCCTCACCTCCCTCAGGCATCGGCTCTGCCAGCTGCAAACACCCAATTCTGCCCTGGTTTTGTATTTTTAAGAGGCTTTCTGGCTCTGCAAATAGCAGAGGGGTGAGGGTTCGGAAGGTTTTGGTGTTCTCTGAGCACATCTGGGCTCTTCCTGCTGCTAAAGGAATGCAGGACTTACCTTTTCCTGCTTTTTTTCCCCCCAAATTGTCCGTTTTTGCCTGGCAGGAGGCAGGGAGGACACGCTGCCTTAGACTCAACCCCTCACCTCGCCCTCGCAGGTCAGAGCTGAAAGCTTCTTTAATTAAAAGAGAAGCTGTAATTCTGAAATCAAGGCACAGGGGCCCAGCTTTTCCAACTTTCCAGGGAGTTTTCCCAGGGATCAGCAGCCTGGCTGCTGCTGGGCAGGGCAGGGAGGGACTTGGCCCCTCAGGATTTTTGGGGTTTGGCGTGAGGGGTTGTGTGAACACTGGAGAGCAGAGCCAGGCTGGGGAGAGCTGGAGCTGGGCTCCAACCTCACTCCTGGATCAGCAGGGAGGGATGGGAGGGATTTATGGAGCTGCTCCTGCACAGGAAGGATGGTTTTGGCTATTATCCCCGAATTAATGAGAGGGAGACCACGGAATTGTCGAGGCTGGAAAAGATCTTTCAGATCCTGGAGTCCGGCCATCAACCAGCACCACACAAGTGCCACATCCACACATTCTTAGGATATTTCCATGGATTGTGACTCCCTGGGCAGCCCAGGGATTCGAGGATGGGGTTGGTGCAGCTTTAGGATAGGGTGACCCTGACCCCACCCAGCGCCTGCTGCTGCTGCAGGCGGCCAGGACCACGCTGCAGGTGCTGCCAGCATCCCCATGCCAGCATCCCCATGCCAGCATCCCCATGCCAGCATCCCCATGCCAGCATCCCCATTCCAGCATTCCCATTCCCATTCCCGTGCCAGGCAGCCCCAGAGGTCAATGTTTGTACACAAACTCCCAGCCCCGGGGTCCTGCTGCATCCCTTCATCCCGAGCTCATCCCTGGGCTCGTTCAGTCTGCAAGTTCATTTGGAGGGCTGTCACCGTGGTGAATGACCTGGGTGCTGCTGCCACCCCAATCCTCATTTCCCTGCCAGCTGCTCCAGGATCCAGGGCATGGATTTGCTGTGATCCCATCCCAAGCTCTGTTTTCCGTGGGTGCAGGCAGCTGGAGGAGCCCAGGGACTCTCAGTGCGAGGGAGAGAGGAGTTTCTGTGCACACCTGGCTGCCTCAGCTGCATAAAATCCACATCTGAAGAACTCCATCATTTTATTATCACAGAATCAAGCTGAAAATGCCCATTTTTTTTCCCACAGGGTTTTCCAGCCCAGTTTTTCCACAGTTTTTCAGCCCATTTTTTTTCAACAAAGTTTCCCAGCTCGGTTTTTGCCACAAAGTTTTTCAAACCAGTTTTTTGGTGGTTTATTTTCATGGGGTTTTCCAGCCCAGGTTTTTTTTTCCACCAAGTTTTCCAGTCCAGGTTTTTTTTCCACCAAGTTTTCCAGCCCAGTTTCTCCCAGAAAGTTTTTTAGCCTGGTTTATTTCTGTGAAGGAATGTGGGATGTGCTTGTGGCAGAGAGGAATTACTCGAGGCGAGTTAGGCCAAGATCTGGATCTCCCTTTGTCCAGAATTGTTACCTTTGTATCCAAAAAAAAGGAATAAAACTGGGATATAAGGGTATTTAAGGGGATGTGGAATAAAACTGGGATATAAGGGTATTTAAGGGGATGTGGAATAAAACTGGGATATAAGGATATTTAAGGGGATGTGGAATAAAACTGGGATATAAGGATATTTAAGGGGGTATTTCCTCACCGGGTTTGTGTTTCCCTCCCATCCCCTGCAGTGCCTTGTGGGGGCAATGTCACAGCCCAGAATGGGACAGTTTATTCTCCCGGCTTCCCCAACCAGTACCCGAATTCCCAGGATTGCACCTGGCTGCTGACGGTGCCGGTGGGATATGGGATCCACCTGAACTTCACCCTGCTGCAGACAGAGCCCTACAACGACTTCATCACCGTCTGGTGGGTACAGAGGGTCGGGAATCACTCCAGGGGCTCATTTTGGGGAATACTCTTGGCTTTTAAACAGCAGCAACTGGGAATGGGACCCTTGGGAATCTTCCCCTGGAAGCTTCCCGGTTTGTTTGGAGAAGGGAAGAGAAATGATGATTTTTTTTTTTTTTCCCGAGCTTTCTTTTAATATGGATAAATAAAAATTATTATTTATGCATAATAATGGAGGTTATCGACTTCAGGCAGCCAGGGGAGCTCACAAAGCTGCTCTGATGAAAGAGTTAAATTTGTGACGAGATTTTGAGCTCGTAGCACTCGGTTTCTGACCTTCAGAATATCCCCGAGTCTGCTGGGGGTGGAATTCCTTTGGGAAGCAGCTCCTAATCCCTCAATTTCTGCGGGTAAAAGTGAAACTCGTGTTTGTAATTATCCACCGGGCGAGCACTGGGAGCCAGGAGAGGTTGTGGGGGTTAAACTGGAGCAGGGAGAGGCATCGGGGTGTGCAATGTGGCTGTGGGAAAGGGGGGATGCGGCAGGGGTGGGGTCCCTGCGGTTAAATCCACGGAATAACCTCCTGGATTTGTGTTTCTGGGGTTTAGGGATGGGCCCCAGCAGACAGCCCCGCAGCTGGGGGTGTTCACGGGCAGCTCGGCCAAGAAATCGGCGCAGAGCTCCTCCAACCAGGTCCTGCTGAAGTTCCACAGCGACGCCGCCAATGGGGGCATCTTCGCCATTTATTTCTACGGTCGGTACCGCGGCGCTGCTGCGTTCCCGGGATGGGGCAGATGTTGGGAATAGCGGGGAAAAGTTCTGGGAAAATGCGAAAAAAATACCCTTCCGCCCCGGGTTTTCCACAGTTTTTCAGCCCTTTTTTTTTCTCCACAGTTTTCCAGCCCAGTTTTTTCCACGCAATTTATCAGCCCAGATTTTTCCATGAAGTTTTCCAGCCCAGTTTTTTCCACAAAGTTTCCCAGCCCAGTTTTTTCCACGAAGTTTTCAGCACAATTTTCTCCACAGAGTTTTGCAGCCCAGTTTTTTTCCACACAGTTTTCCAGCCCAGTTTTTTGCACAAAATTTTTCAGGAGAGCTTTCTCCACCCAGTTTTCCAGCCCAGATTTTTCCATGAAGTTTCCCAGCCCAGTTTTTCCATGAAGTTTTCAGCCCAGTTTTCTCCACAGAGTTTTCCAGCCCTGTTCTTTTCCATGAAGTTTTTCAGCCCAGTTTTTTCCACACAGTTTCCCAGCCCAGTTTATTTCCATTAAGTTTCCCAGCCCAGTTTTTTCCATGAAGTTTTCAACACAGTTTTCTCCACAGAGTTTTCCAGCCCTGTTCTTTTCCATGAAGTTTTTCAGCCCAGTTTTTTCCACACAGTTTCCCAGCCCAGTTTATTTCCATTAAGTTTCCCAGCCCAGTTTTTTCCATGAAGTTTTCAACACAGTTTTCTCCACAGAGTTTTCCTCCCTGTCCCGGGTCAGGAGCAGGGAGGGCTGAGCAAAGAGCAGGGAATGTCTGGCGTGAATATCCATGGAATTCCAATATCCATGGAATTCCTGGTGCCGTGGATCCCATTTAACCTGCTCAGGGCTCTGCTGGGCTGATTTTTGGGAGCACCTTCTCCTGAGCGCTGCTTTTGTTCCGCTCAGGGTGAGCTGAGCTCTAATTTTGGTGGAAAATTCACCAAAAAAATATAAAAATATATATATTTTATATTAAAAAACCATTTCTGCTCCTCAAATCCATTTCTCCCCATTTAGCCAGGTGGTATTCCTGAAAAAACCCAGCTTTTTGGGGCTAAAAATGCCAATTTTGTCCCATTCCACCTTCCCTGAGCACTGACTCGGACCTCACTCAGGGCACTCTGTGAACTCCAAGGATTTGCAGCTGGAAATATTCTCACTCCTGGAATTCTTTGTGGAAGAAATCACTGGTTCCAAGTTTAAAACCAAAATAAAAATCAGGGAGTTCTGAGATCCCTGTCCAAGGGATGGAATTCCCTGGATAATTCATTTCATTTATGAGCTCCTGGAGCAGCCTCAGACTCTCCCTGCTGGGTGGGTGCCTGAATTCCTCTGAGGGCACCAAGATCCTTCCTCAGCATCCCAAAAAGTGCTGATGACATTCCCAAAGGGAAAAACACCATCCAGGAATGCCCAAAATCTTCCTGTTGGGGTGGAAGAAACGTCGGGATGCAAATTCCTGCTCCCGTCTCTGTGGGATTTGTGGGGGGAAAGGCCTGGGTGGATTTTGCCAATTCCTTCTCCTCGTGGAGAGGGAGGAATTTCCTCATGGAGAGGGAGGAATTTCCTCATGGAAAGGGAGGATTTTCCTTCTCCTCGTGGAGAGGGAGGAATTTACTGATGGAAGGGGAGGAATTTCCTCATGGAGAGGGAGAATTTTCCTTCTTGTGGAGAGGGCGGAATTTCCTTGGGGAGAGGGAGGATTTTCCTTGTGGAAAGGGAGGAATTTCCTCGTGGAGAGGGAGAATTTTCCTCATGGAAAGGGAGAATTTTCCTTCTCCTTTTGGAGAGGGGGAGGAATTTCCTGCTCTTTGTAGAGAGGGAGGATTTTCTTTCTCCTCATAGAGAGGAAGGAATTTCCTCGTGGAGAGGGAGAATTTTCCTTCTAGTGGAGAGGGAGGAATTTCTTGATGGAGAAGGAGGAATTTCCTCATGGAAAGGGAGAATTTTCCTTCTCCTGATGGAAAGGGAGGAATTTCCTCATGGAGAGGGAGGATTTTCCTGCNAAAGGGAGAATTTTCCTTCTCCTGATGGAAAGGGAGGAATTTCCTCATGGAGA
>VZRR01013198.1:818-23038 GCA_013398015.1 Oreocharis arfaki | reverse complement strand
CGTTTAAAGGTCCCTTCCAACCACTCCTTCTATGATCCTACAACGCTCTGGAGAAGTTTGGACAGCCCTGCTGGAGCCCCTCCCTCCTGCAGCAGGGAATAAACCGAGACGAGACTCCCAAAATCCGATTTCACGAGACGGAGCTTCCCAGCCCACGCCCCACGGATCAGACTCCGCAATCCCAGCTGGAATAACGAGCGCTGCAGCTGGAGGATGTAACGGGATCGGACACGTCGTTACTTCCATGCGTGTCCGCCAGCCAAGCCAGGGGGAAAATGGGATGAGACGCCCCCAGCAGCTTTGGGGGGTGCGGGATTGATGATGGATGAGGGGGTTGGCGGAGTTCACCCGTGAGGGACGAGGAGCTCGTCGCTGTCCCCTGGATTATGCACGAGCCCATGGAATTTTGGGCTTTCGCGGATGGAAACACCAAATGGGGATGTGGGTCTGTGGCAGGAGGGATGTGGAGACAACGGCTGCCCCGCCAGGGTGCCCAGACACGTGCAAGGGAGCACATCAGCAGTGAATTATCCTGTACTCATCCCTCGATCCCACAGCGCAATGTCTCAGCCAGCAGGAGTCGTTCGTTATCGTTCACTCCGTTTTTAATCCTTGTGGTGGATTTAGGCCCAAATTAGCGCTGGAGTCTGGGCGGTGGCCGGAGCTGATGGATTTAGTTCTGTGTAAAGCCAAAATATCGCTGTGTGGCAGCGATTTTTGGCTTTATGGGCGCGCGGGGTGCCACAAACGCCCCAACGCCAGGGAGCTGCCAGAAGATGGGGATGTGAGGTTTGGGGGATGCACCCGAGGCCAGCTGCTTGAAACGAAACCAAGCTTTTATTGCAACGAGAGGCAGATTTTTGATCGTTATCTGCTTTTCTCATTGCAACGCTCTGCGCTGTAAATGAAAACAGAAAGTGAATGTTTGCCGGGGTGTCCGTGGCCCGGCCTCCTTTCCGCTCGTGCTGCCGCTAATTAAGGTGATGAGTGCACAGTTGAACCCACAAACCTCGAGCCAGACGTTCTCCCCCCCCGGAAATTTAGGCCGGGACTAAAAAAAAAAAAGGCGTGATGCTGGTTTTTGGAAGGCGATGGGCTTTGATATCGGCTCGTCTGTGCAGCAGCACCCTTGGTTGCCTGAGGAAATGCCCGGTAATTACTGCTGGAATCAAACAGGGGCGGGATCCACACGGACACAAAGGTGGCTTTTCCCGGGAATTTACGGGGCCGTTAAAGCCGTGGTGAAACTGAGCTGAAAAGAGAATTGTCCTGGATTTTTACGCTGAGGGTGGGGAGGCTCTGTGGCTGCCCCCGGATCCCTGGAAGTGTCCAAGGCCAGGTTGGTTGGGATCCATGGCTCTCGCCCAGAAAACCCAGGAAAAAAATCCATAATATTTGAGCTTTCTGCTCTAAGAATGCTCTGCCGGGGTCATTCCATTTCTTATCTCTGCTTTTTATCTGGCAGCCACATCGAGAGCATTTCCTAAAGCGAGCAGGGCACGCAGAGAGGTTTCAAACAGAGTTTCTGGGGGAAACAGAGGTTGCCACGTGCTGGTTGTTTCCAGCAGGAGAAATTTGGGATAAAGAGCACGGAATGTGTGGCTGGGAATTCTTGGCCAGAGCCACGCGTGCAGAAATCCCACCCTGGGGAATGTGGGCATCCCAATCCTTGGCATATCTGTACATCTTGCTAGACAAGTGTGGGAAAATTCCCTGAATCCTCACGAAATTCCCTAAATCACCACAGAAAAAAAATTCCCAGGTGGAAAAGGAGACCGTAGTGGAAGGGAAGCTGTAAGAAAAAAGAGGACAAACTTTGTGTTGGGGCCTGCTGTGACAGGACAAGGGGAATGGTTTTAAAATGAAGGATTTGGGTTGGTTTAGATGGGATATAAGGAAGGAGATTTTGCAGTGAGGGTGGGGAGGGGCTGGGATGGATTTCCCAGAGCAGCTGTGGCTGCCCTTGGATCCCTGGAAGTGTCCAAGGCCAGAACTTGGAGCAGCCTGGGATAGTTGAAGGTGCCCCTGCCCACTTGGATGGGCTTTAAGGTCCCTTTCAACCCAAACAATTCCAGGATTCCACGTTCTCAGAGCACAAGGAGCCGCTTTGCCTCCAGCTCTGCGTCATCCCCAATCCCCGCACAGAGGTGCCCATCCAGCTCCCTCCAGGGTTTGCTGTTTGCTCTTCCCAGCTGTGCCTGTGGGCAAACACAAATCCCAAAAGCTGCTGGTGGTTAATCAGGAAAAGATCCCTGGCCAGGGAGTGTAAACAGCTCTGGAGTGTGGATGTTGGGTGACCACAGGAATGAAAGCCACGCAGGCTGCCTGCGCCAAGAGCCTCTCTTTCGATGCCTTCGAACCAAAACAAAATTCCCTGGGCTGGGAAGGGGAGCGGGAGCACCGTGCAGGGCTCCCCGGAGGAACATTTGGAGCAGGGAATGCAGGAATGTGGGCTGTGTTCCCTGGGAAAGGCTGCTTTGGTTCGATGCAGTTCCATGATTTCCGTGATGGCAAATAAGGCTCAGTTCCCTTTTTGTCACCACAAAACCTGGGAATGATTTGGCAGGGCGGAATGGCTTCACGTGCAAGACTTTGTTGCGAAGCAGAATTTCCCCAAAACCTTCATTTGAAAAAAAACCCAAAGAATCCTGGAAATCTTCCTTTCAACTGTGCTGAATTTGTGGATCGTTTTGATTCCGGCCCTATAACGACTCACTGATGTCAAGACCAAAGAGAATTTGGGGTGCTTTGTGTGGGTTTAAGGTCCCTCTCCTTTTATCTGGGCTCGGAAGGGAATGAAAGATGAGACCCTGGTGTTATTCCCAAGGGAAAGCGTTCAGGGAAGCAGGAGGAGAAATAAAAGTCTGACCCTTTGGGGCACTTGAACTGGCAATGAAAAAAAGAAGGAGCCAAGCCTGGGGAGATGTGAGGAGGGAAGGAGGGACAGCAGAGGAGGCATGAAAGGGAAATGGAGAGATGGGAATGAGGCAATTAAAGGCAGGTTTGCTCAGGCAGGACCCTCTCCTTCATCCCTGCCTATGGAAAACTGGCCTTGGAGGGAATTCCTGTCAGGATTTTGCCGTCAGCAGCACTCCCAGCTCGCTGTCAGGATTTTGCCATGTCCCCCAAAGGGTGAGGGTCAAGGCTCTGCTCAGCTCCAGGGGCACCTGATCTGTGTGGGATTCCGGGTGTCTGGCTGAGCACTGCTCCTGCACCACCTGCAAAACACGGGATGTGAGCCTTGCCCTGTGCCAGCCTTTCCTTTTCCATCAGCAGCTTCCCAGTGATGCCAGGAAAATCCACCAGGAGCACTGGTGAGGCAACACACAGGGGGCCAGCAACTCCCCAGTGCCAAAATTTGGGAATATTATGGCCCCAGAGTGATGACTTTGCAACTTTTGCTCTCTTCCCCTTGGGGCTGGAGAGGAGAGCTCTGCATCGGCACCACTCCTGAGCCTTGGAGCATTCCCAGCAGGAATTTTCCCTGTCCCAGGAGGAATTCTGAGCAGTGGCTGTCCCAGGAGTGTCCTTGGAGTTCATCTCTGCAGAGTGAGGCTGCTCAGGGAGGGATCTGTGTCCCCTGACTGGCACAATCCTGCTGGGAATACGGGTGTGAAAACATCCCTATTTTCCTCCCCCTGAAAGAGAGGGAAGAGAGGCAAAAGCTGGAAAACAAACCCAAATAAACTCATGAACAATTTGCCTCCTGTGTGCTTAAAACCACGGAATTAAGGTTGGAAAAGACCTTTAACATCATCAAGTCCAAGCTCTGATGCTGATAAACTTTTGTGGGTTGATAAGGGATGGTGCATCTCATCCCAAGGGCTGAGATTACCCAGGATAAGAAGAAGCAGGAACTTCCTTCCCGTGAGGAAGGATGGTGAACACTAAATATTTCCTGCATTTCCCAGTCCTGGCAGGAATGTCATTCCCCCCACCACCAGGCTGTTTGTGGGATTTTCAGCTGCCTTTCTGCTCAGGGGGCCGAGCTGACAGACGAAACATGGAAAATGAAGCGATCCAGGGGAACTTCTGGAAGATATTTATGAGCTTTCCCATCAAATGTGGTGAGATTTTAATCCCTTCCCTCATGTTTACACAGTTTTATCTCCATTTTCCATTCTCCTGCTGCATGTGGGGCTGGTTGTTATTAGAGCACATCCCAGGGCCTGAGGCACTTCTTTATCCACACAAAATAGGGGAAATCACCTTTCTTCTCCACCAAAAGGAGAGGAGTTGC
The DNA here is from genome assembly GCA_013398015.1 of Oreocharis arfaki. NCBI lineage: Eukaryota > Metazoa > Chordata > Aves > Passeriformes > Paramythiidae > Oreocharis > Oreocharis arfaki. The sequence continues at coordinate 18,798 of VZRR01013198.1, read as the reverse complement.
TGCACACGGCGGGTTTGATAAAGCAGAGGTTGGAGAAGCATCTCCTGGCTGGCTGGAGCTGCTTTTAGGGTCTTCATGTGGGGGGGAAAAGCGCTGTTGAGCATTAAGAACCCTGCTGGGAAGCCCATCTCGTTTTCACTTCTCCTCCTAAAGCTCAGTCGCTAAAAATAGCCTGTCTCGTTTAAGGAACGGTGTGCAAAAAGCCCTGAAATTCCCTCGCCGTTTGAAAACAAGGAGATAAAACACCGGGAATTACGAGCAGACAGTGTGAACGGTCTGGTTAAGCCATTTATCAGCCCTTTTTCCCAGCTATTCCCACCGTGCGCTCACATTTCCATCGGGGATGACAGCGCCGGCTTGCTGGCGGAGCGGGACAGGACGGATCCGCACAAACCTCCCTGCTCTCCATGCCCTTCCCCGCGATGACAGATCCATCACGAGGGATGAACGATCCCGAGATCCCCTTGATTTATGCCCCAGCTGCAAGCACGGAAATCAGGCTCGTGGGAGTTTCTCCCGATAAATCCCAGCCCTATCACCCCGGGCCCGGCGAGGTCAGTCCGTTCCTCCCGGAGATTGGCAAGAGCCAAGGAGATATGAAGCGGGCCGGGGTATTTCTGGGGATAAATGGCAGTGTCTTTATGAGGATTAAAGGGAAAAACTTCGGGAATGATTAAAAAAGACAAGCTTTGGAATCCTTTTGGCAAGAAATTACCGGAGATAAAGCCAGCCTAATGCAGGGGCGGAGGGGAGGGAGGGGGGAATGCTCCGGCGTTTCCCTTGGCAAACCAACGGTGCCGGAATACCCAGGGCAACGTTTGGGAACAACACAAGCCAGCCAACACAACGCTCTGGTTTCCAGGGAAACCCAACCTTGGCCTTTGGTCCCATATTTCAGCGGGTTTCATTATCCTCCCTGGATTTAGGATAATGAATTGGCTGTTGATGGATGCTGCTGCCTCGGAGCCGCCTCCCTCGCCGAGGTTTCCGCTTTTTCCCGGGATGTTGGGATCACTGGGAGCACCAAAGGAAGGGGTGTCCCTTCGGAGGGGTTTCTCCTGCATCTGGATTGTGGAATTTTGGGGGGGGGCCTGCAAGAATCATTTGAGTTTTTTATTTCATTCTCTGCATAAATGAGAGAGGCTGGGAGAGATGGGAATGTTCACCTGGAGAAGGGAGGGATCCAGGGAGATCTTTCCAGAGACTAAAGGGGCTCCAGGAGAGCTGGAGAGGGAGCTGGGACAAGGGATGGAGGGACAGGACACAGGGAATGGCTTCACACAGAGAGAGGCGGGTTAGATGGGATTTTGGGAAGGAATTCCTGGCTGTGGAGGTTTCGGGCAGGCAAAGGACCCCAGGAGAGGATGGAAACACATTCCCATCCCCCAAATCCCTGTCTGCTCCTCCCTGGCCTCAAAAAGGCCACTCATCCTTTCAATCTTGGCCACCTCCTCTGCTCTTTTCCTTCCCTTTTTTCTCCCAAACACCCTCGGGCCGTTTTTCCCTGAGTCACTTGGCAGCGTGGGCCAAGGTTTGACAAGTGACTCATCACTCCGAGTGCTGAGGCCATGAAATGTTATTTTAGAAATTAAACACCCGACACATTCAGCAAACAAATCCCTTTAAGGTGTCTCCCAAAAGTGGCTGCTAAAAGGAAAACGTTTGCAATTAAGTCACTTCCCAAAAATGTCGCCGTCTGTGCTGAGCAGCTGAACTTCTTTCATCTTCTCTTTGTAAATATTGGGGGTGGATTCGGGAAACCGGGGGAAAAATTCACCGTTTCACCTCATAAATGAGCTGACAATGGAATGGTTTGCTGGAAAAGTGCTGGTTCTATTTTCCCTGTTAACTACGTGGCTTGTGATGGTTGGAATAACCCATAAAATCCCCCAAAACCCCGGATCAAATCCAGTCTGGGTTTGGATGGGGATGATCGGGGTCTGTGCAATTATGGGAACCCTCGAGCCCACAGTTTGCTCCCCAGGCTGGTTCTTTTATGCTTCCCACATGGATTTAATTTTGTGAGCCACACATTCCCCTTTTTCCCCGATTTTTTTTGTACCCTTTTCTTCTAAACCCAGCAAAATACGTCATCGTTAAAGGGATTCTCATGTGATGGCTTCATTCTGAAACAACCCCAAGGGGACAAAGTTCAGAGCAACCCAGAACTGCTCTTGATTTACTGCAAATACGATTAAAATTTTATCTGAGGGCTTTTTTTTTTTCCCTCCGAGGTCTTTTCCTTTGCTGCTCTGCGTTTTCATCCAGCACATAAAAGAGGTTTTTTGGGGTTGGGTTGTTTGTTTTTGGTTTTTTCCAGCAGTTTAGCAGCACAAAGGTGCTCGTGGAGGATTGAAATTCTCTAAAAGCTTCCCCTCGGTTAATCGAGATTTTTATCATCGTCAAAGCAAAGCAGAGGAGGGCTGGGTAGTAAAGAAATGCAAAGTGGAAGGGTCACCCTGCGGAATTGAGATGAGTTACAGCCAATTCTGCCCCGCTGGGGCATCCTGGCTTTTCCAATGGGTTTGTTTGGATTTGTGACTACTCCAGGCTCCAGGATGAAGCGTTTTTCCCTCCCGTTTTCATTCTTTACCTCCTTTTCTTGTGCATCACCACTGTCCCCGGGAAAGGCTCGGAAGGGAGGGTTTATAAAAGGGGTTGAAGGAGTTGTTGTTCCGTCTAAACCTCGCCGTAAATGTCGTGCAAACAAAGGTGAAACAACAAACAGCCCTGGAAATCACTTAACCAGGGTTTCTGCAGCTCGTGGCTGCTCTTCCTGGGAATTTCAAGTTCCTTTAAATGAAACTTAGCAGCAAGAAGCCTTTCGTTTTCCTAACGTTTCCAACAGCTCTCGCTGTGGATTCATCCTTCACGGAGGCCTGTGGCTTTCACATCACCGGCATGATGATTCCCTCATAGAAATTATAATATCCTGGCTTTTATGGGCAATTCCAGCTGATTGAATCCTGGTTTTTAATCATTCTTCTCTCGTGGAGAAGGAAATTGGTCAGGAGCGGGCTCAGGGCGATGCCCATGAAGTTGAATGTTGGGATAGCGGTTTTTAGCACATGGAATTTCAGCCCAGAGCTGTGTTTTCCACCCTGGGAAGGTGCAGTGGTGCTTGCACCAGAACAGGTGTAATAATATTAATATTAATAATATTATTATTGATCTTAATATATTATTAATATTAGTATTGATCTTAATAATAATGTTAATAATAATAATAATAATAATAATAACAGTAATAATAATAGTAGTAAAAGTATCAGTACATTTGGATTCCAGGATCTCCTAACTGAGCATTCCCAAGTGCCCCGGAAAAATTAATTCCATCCCACACAGGTCCCTTGAGGGGAATATTTCCATGCCAGAACTATGGACTCTTCAGAAGGCTGACAATAAGCACTGGAATTGGGTCCTTTCTGGGATAATTGGACCCTGGCTGGTGGGAGAAGGGCAGGAAAGGGATGGCAGAGAGGGAATATCCACGAGGAAAACGCAACTGCTGCTGTGCTTTTCCAAGGGAAATGCACTTCCCTCTTTGGTTTTGTTCCCTTCCTCCCAAAGAGTTCAGGAAAACCACATTTCCTTGCTCCCGGCTTTGGGTCACAGATGTTCTGAGCTAAACTGGTGGGAATTGCATTAAATTAGGGATAAAGTCTGTAACAGCTTTTGCATCCCGGTGCTTCCGCACTCATCTTCCCTTGGGAATGTTTGTTTTCCCTTGGAAATGCTCATATTCCCTGGAATAACTGGTCCAGGCAGGGAAGAGCTGCTGCTGGGTTGCTGGTCCTCCAACTGCAACTGGCAGCCCTCGGGAGAGCCACAAATCCATGGGGTTTCCCGCTGCCAGAGGAAAGTTTGGATCACAAACCCAAGGAAGACTGGGACAGTCCCAAGATCAGCATTCCAAAGCAGATCCCAGCACAGCAAACTGGGATAAGACAGGAAACCACTCAGACTGCAATAAACTCGTTATTGTTTTCAGGGAAGGGGATTAATTAACTATCTGTGGGATAAGCTGGATAAATCAAGCGTGACGAGCAGCTTCCACGTGGAATGGGTGATTCCAAGGCTGTTTCCAAGCGGCTGCAGCGGGGCAGGGCTGTAACCCAGGGTTCCATGGAGCAATCCAGATTGTCACCTCCTGGAATTTGCATTTCAGGGCTCAGGAATAATTCCTGCCTTGCTGGAGTGATGGGCTGGCTGACCATGGGATGATCCAGTGGGATTGAGGATCCTCGGGGCCGAGTGTTGGCCGTGGTGCCCCATTCCTGAGTGCACACCACCCTGTGGAAGGATCCTAATGATCATTCATTAATTAACCCCGGGAATTAAGTGCTGTCCATGCACTTCCCAATCCCTGGGGAGCTGGAAATTGTGCTGCCAGCAAAGCTTCTTCATTTCCCCATCGTGGAGAGGAGATCTTGGAAGAAACACCATAGGAGGCTGCTCCGGGGGTGGATTCCTGAGCAAAGCACTTCCATGCTAAATAAAAAACTGGGAAGAAGATACTTCATCAAGGATCCAGGGAATGGGCTGTGACTCAGGAGCCCTGAATGGAAAAGCTGCTGCCATCTGGCTTCATCTCAGCACCCTGCCTGAGTCAGCCCAGCCATGCAGGGACAACCTGCCACGGACACAGCGGTGCCAACAGAGAGGTGGCATCACCTGGCACATTCCTAACAGGATATCCCACCTGCCATTTCCCCTTGGATGCAGCATGCAGAGGGCTCAAGAGGGCTGGAAAAGCCCTGGGAAGCTCAGGAAGGTGGCATTGCCCCTGGAAGTCCCTGGCGTGTGGGGTCATGATCCCTGTCCTCCTTTGTCATCCATCCTTTTCCTGTGGAGCCAACAGGCTGAGGTGGACTTTGCTCCCAGTTAGCCACGGAAATAAACTGGGAAAATTCATCATGGACGTGCAGGAAAAGTCAGAGTTAGTTCACCTTAATTCCAGGCTTCCAGACTAATCCAACATTTGCATTTCTCTAACTTCAGTCATTTCCCAGACTTTGGATCTGGCTTCAATGAACACGTAATTCCTTGTTTTCCTGACGAGGAGGGTGGATTCCATAGAGCTTCCTCCACGCAGTGAATTCAAGGGGAAATGCTTTTCCTTCATATCAATCAAGCTCTTTTAAATGACTCAAGTTCATTTCACGCTCTCCTCCTTGATTTCTGTATCTCGTGATCAGCAGGAAAAGAAAAGCTCAGGAATAAAACCGAGCTCGTTTGGCAAAAATAGATTTTCCAGAAGCAAAATGGGATTTCAAAGCTGGTGCCTTCCTTTGTCCTGCTTTTTGGGCAGGAATAGGCAGGAGAGGGATGGAATGGGGAGGATTTTATCCTGCTAATCCAGGTGCCCACCTGAAATGCCACTTCCAGGTATCCTGGGTGCTCTTTTCACCTCCAAGGGACAAAGCTCATCCAATATTTTGGCCAGCAGCAGGAAATGCTTCATTCCCTGGGGAGTTTGGGATGCCTGGTCCTACACCTTTGGCATCTCCAGGAACTGGTTGAAGCTGATTGGATTTCTCACGGAGAGGCTGATGAACCTGGGGGTGGATTCCAGGAGAGGTCGGAGAGCATGGAATCACAGAACCATTCAGGTTGGAAAAACCACCAGGATAAGGACCTTCCATCCCGTGTATTTCCTGAAGTTGAGGATCAAGGGACATTAATCATCCCTTTAATCATCCCACTTTATCATCCCACTGGTGTCAGCTTTGGATTACGGAATACTCCCTGCATCCATTCGCTCCAAGGGTGTCAGGAGCTGCTTTCCAATATAAAAATCTTTGATCCCACTGGATCCCACCATTGGGAAGGCAGATTTGGTCTAGGAGGAAGGGGCAAAAGAAAGAAAAACACAGGGAAGAAATGTCCTGTAGGAATAGCCTATGGAATGATGTGGAGTGTCCAGGGTCATCCCAAAAATCTCTGCTATTGCACTCTGGAGAAGCAAGGAAAGCATCTCAAAATTTTGAATAAAAGCTTCTGCTCTCATTTTTCCATAAATTAAAGTGTGGCTGGTTTTTTTTTTTTCCTGGGAAAAGCTCACTTTGCACTCTGGAAAACAGGATGCATTCCCCTTTTCCCGTCTTTATTTATCTCGGCACAATTCTAACTGTTCCTGTAAACCCTGATTCCCGGAGGGCACTGAAACCAAAGGGACTCTTTCCAATTCCAAACCAACGCTCCGTTGTGTCCTTAAATCTCTTTCTTGTCCACTGTTTCGGAAAGCTGCCGTCCTTTCCTTTGATATTCCTGCTTATTGCTCATGAAAGCAGGAAAAAGAGGCTGCTCCTTTCCCTTTTTCCCTTCTCCAAGACAAAATGAGCATTCTCCTTGCCGGCTTTTGTCAATGATCACCGGCTGCCATCTCCTATCAAAGCGCTTCCAGGAGTGACAAAGCGGAAAAAACAGGAAAGGACCGGGAGAGGAGCATCCCATTCAGCACGGAGCGCTCGGCACCCACGCCTGGCTGCCTGAGGGGCAGCTCTGCTCCCGGGAAAACCCGCCAAAAACAAAGGGAAGCAGCGGGAACTCCGCGCGGTCCATCCGCTGCTCATTTTAGCGGCTCCGGGAGAATCACTGTGCACGTTCCAAACGGATGCAGGGGTGGTGGTTGGAATAAACACGGGCCAGGGAACACCGGGGCAGGGCAATTTCCTCCCGTCCTTAATGGATTTGTGTTTTCCTCGTGGGCAGCAAAGTGTCCTAATGTTTTCCTGGCGGGATCCGTCTCACCGTGGGGTCATCGCGGGGACCCTCCCAGCCTTGAAGAGCGAATTCTTCACGGGCCAGATGCTGCCACCTTTATCCTCTCTAAGTGGTGCCTCTCCCAGCCCCATCCAACGGGAACGGGCACTGCAGGGATGCGGGAGCCCGCGGGGGGTCCCTCGGAGCCGCGGCCTCTTGGTTGCTCATTTTAATGGGGATTTGTTTGGAGCAAACCGAGGAGTTTCTCCTCTTCCCTTAAGTGAAGAGAAAAAAATAGCAAATACCGGCAGCTTCTTCCTAACTGTGTCATTCAGGGATGTTTTTATCCAGGATTTTTGGCTAATTACGGCGTGAAAGACCGGCTATCCCTTTCCAAAGTCTTTCTGCTTCCTTCCCTAAATTCTTCAATTCCCTTTTTTGCAACTCCAGGGCTACATTGAGGCAGAACTCCTTTCAATCTGCCATTTTTTTTTAAATTTTGTTTTTAATGAAATATTTGACAGCACTTTAAATAGTCACCTCGAAATGTGTCCCTACGTTTCGGTGCCCCTTTCCAAAGTCTTCCCACAGCCTTTCCCAAAGAAGTTCTTTTAAAAAATTAAATTAATGCTTTTTCAATGCACTGCCTGGAATAAATTCCAGCAAAAAACAACAGGGGAGCCTCATCTTTTCAATGCTGCCGTGGATTATTAATGCAAAGTTGAGTGGAAAATCATCAGACTTCCATTTATTTCCTCATCTACCAGGAACGATGGAGGAATTCGAGCGATTCCAAGAAATCTCAAAGAACCACCTCGTTAGGTGAATTGAGTGATGATGGTTTCTGCAAGCTGGGAAGGAAAGATGGAAAAATCATGGAAAAACACCCACGGAATGGCTGCCTTTTCTTTGTGCTATTTACACGACTTTAGGGATTTGATAAGGGAATCAAGGGAAGAGGGAAAAATTGGAAAAAACTCCGACCAGCTCATGGAAAAGCCAAGAGCTTGGTAGAGGACCCACCCTTGTCTTTTGCCATACAAGGAGTTGTTAAACACCTTTAGCCCAAGTCCAGGGCAAAATTTAAGGAAAATTCTTTTTATTCCTCCATTTTTTCCCTTTTTAAAGTAAATTTCAGCAGAATTTTGGACATTCACCTCGAAATTGGGCTGCACTTCAATTTTCTGCTCCCCTTTTGTGGATAAGAGACTTGAAATCAGAGTTGGGTTGAGTTTGCAAAGTTGTGAAAAGATTTAGGGAATTTTTTGCTTTAAAATGGACACTGTTGAAGTTATCCCAATCCAAGCGGAAGGAAAGGACATGTTTTGGGAAGCAGGACATTGGGTGGCTTGGTATTGACTCCATCAGGTGTTTAGAGCCCTGATTTATTTATCTTAAGATATAATCTCAGAATATTCCGAGTTGGAAGGGACCCACAAGGATCATCAAGTCCGACTCTTGGATGGGGATGGATCCCACAACTTCGGCCATCTTATCTCCAACCAACTGAGCTCATCTGGGATGATGGCCAAAAAAAGAGGAGAAATGGAGCCGACTGCCCTTTTCCAAGCCATTTTTCATGCCCCCAGATATTTTTGTGCTCCTTTTCCCCCAACTCACTCGGAGCTGTCCCGCGTTCCCGCTCCTCCGTTGCCTTTGGATCCTCCCCTCAACGGGAACGTTTTCCATGTCTATCACGGGCCTGCTCTCCCGGAGATTGCCTGGAGGCTGAACTTTTGTGTAATAGATTTTGACACCCCATATGGCCCTCGCGGCTCTCTGCGGCGCGAGCTGAAATCCCGCTCGCGCTTATTGGCAACTCCGAATATCTGGGAGCAGCCTGGCTTTTCCTCCTCCACGGCAATATCCGCATTTGGGAAGATTAATGTGCTGATCAGGCACTGGCAAGGAGCTGGAGTAAACGACCTAATAGGTCTTTCCATCCCTAATTCCCGCGTTTTATTAAGAGGGATTCTTTGTCGCCGCGGCGCTGATTTGTCGGAGCTGTCACCGCCGAGGGAAGGCGGGAGAGGTGGCACTAACGGTGTCATCTAAATCCATCTTTTTTTTTGGCACCTCTGCCCCTGTGAATCACGAGGACCATCTGGAGAGCGGGCACGGTGCCACGCCGGCAGATGGGCAGGGGTGTATCGAGCTACGAGCCCGTGGATGATTCTCAAATGTGCTGTTGGGCGAGCATTTCCAGCAGGAATATCCAAACAACTTCCCGGAATGAGCTTCTGGGTGCATGGGTAGAAATGAGCCATTTAGCCTCCCCCCAAAAAGAACCCCATCCAAAATTCCATTCCTGGGCTGAGAGGTGCTGGGGAGGACCAGGGGAGGAAAGGCAGGGATCCTTCCCGGCCGTTCCGGTGGGTGCCGGTGGTTTGGCACCACCATGGGATCCTCCTGGAAGCACACTGGAGCAGGGAGGTGTCCTCCTGAAGCCACATCCCAATGTTTTAATGCCCAACAATTTCACACACACAACTGGGGAAAACGTTCATAATTATATATAATTTTATATATATTAAAAAATATAGGATGTACCTAATTAAAATTCCTAATTATCAGAACTCCCTTCCATCCCAACGGGAGCATTTGCCTCCAGGCCTCGTTCCTGCAGCTGGGACACAAACACAGACAAGGCACAATTCGCTGCCACGGAATATTTTTAGCAGGTCATCCATCGCTCCAGAATTTCTGCTTTCCCACGAGACATGGAAAGCTGCTTTTCCCCTCACATCCAATTTATTTCTTTGGAATTCAGACCAAGCCAAGCTCTTCCCACCTGGGGCCAGCCTGAGTGTCACTGGAGGTGGCTTCTTTGTGGATGGGGGCACTGGGGGGGTCATTTTTCTTTCTCCTCACACCCGGCCCCTTTGATTTAACCAAATTTTGTGGGTTTAGCTCCAAGGCACAGGTGCAGAAAGTCCTCACTGCTCATCCAATTTGGAATTGTGGCCCTCTGGTAGAGCAGGGAAAATGGTGAGGATGCTGCTGGTGCTGCACTCATCCAAGGGGGTTCATTAGCATGGGCTCCCTGCCATCCCAAAGAGCCTGGATTTATCCTGGATCCAAGCTGGAGCTGAGGTGGCTCAGCTCTGCCCATGCCATGCTGGGCCTGGCCTAATGAGTCTGGGCAGCGCTCGCTCCGTGTGGAGCCGGTCCCGTTCCGTAGGGCTGGATGGAATTCCCGGGAATCACGGCCCAGTGGAAGTTCACTGGAATGGCATTTTTAACATGCAACCGAGGTGCTCAGAGTTTAGGTACTGATTAAATAGGAAGTGCAGCAGGAAAATCGAGTCATTCCTACCGACCTCCGGGAGCCCTCCTGGGATACGGATCCGGGCCTGTGGGGAGGAGCAGCACCTCCAGCAGAGCTCTGATCCTTGGAAAACGGGGAAAAATCCTGAAAAAGTGCTTTATTTTCTTCTGGAATACCCAAGCAGAGCTGCATTGATGAGGGAATGACAGTTCTTGCCTCAGTGCTGTAGCCAGAGGGATCCGTGCGGGATGGACGGGATCCTGTGCGTGACTGGAAGTTTTTAATGAATTCCTGATTGGCCTTCCCAACTAAAGCTCCTCCATCCTGTTTGATTTTAATTCCAGATCTCAATTAGATCTTAGTCCAAGGTAATTGGAAAACGAGCTGGGATGTAGAATTCCATGGGAGCTGCCCACAGGTCTCCAGACTTCAGTGGAGCAGCCCCTCGGTGCGGAGATGGTTTTTTACCACAAGCTGGGCAGATTTGTTCCTGTTTCATTGGCAATAATTCTCCCAGAGCCCTTGGCCACAAGCAGAGAGTTTAATTACAATAAAAAAACCCCTGGAACACCCCTGCTCCGAGTGCATCTGGAATTAGGGAAGCCAGGGAAGCGACTGCTGGTGAATCAGAGGGAGAAGCTGCTGGGCCCCTCCCACCACTTTCCCAGTCCCAGCATCGACCTGTGGGATTTGGCACTTTTGGGAAGTGCCCCTGCTCATGTGGGATGGAATATCCTGATTCCGTGATTCCTAAATCCATGCTTTTAGACGTAACAACAAACAGCCTGCAGGAAAAGAGCTGGATAACCCCATCTGAAGTAATTTATTAACAAAAGTCCTTCCTCTGGAATTTCTTTAAACTCAGCGTGGTTTTTCTGGGGCCAAATTCACTCTGTGCTGTTGAAAATTAATTTTAATTTCTTTTTCCCCTTATCAAGATTGTTATTTTCCACTTGGCAAATCCTGAGGTTTATCCATTATCCCTAATGGAGCCTGAAATGATTGTGGGTTTTTTTTCCTTCCCCTCTTTATTTATCTCAGATGTTCATCATGATTAAAACATCAGCTCATTCCTCGGATCCGGATGATTTTAGGGAATATTAACACGGAGATGATGGACTGGTTGAGCTGCCCAAGTCCCAGAGCTCTTCCCTGCTGTCATCTTCCCTCTCCTTGGAAAAGAAATCATGGAATGGTTTGGGTTGGACCTTAGAGATCATCCAGCAGGCAGATGCTTGATATAGTTGGATCAAGGTGGTCCTGAGAATCCTTCAGACCCTTGGAATGATGCTGGTGGAGGTCCCATCGGTGCACACGGGATAATTTGTCCTTAGGATTCGGGAAAATACTCCTCCTGCTCTCCTAAAGCTCCAGCTCCATCCATTATCCCTATAAAACCTGGAGCTGGGATTTTCAGACACTTCGCTGCTCCAAGCCCTGGCTCCAGCTGTGCCACCTCTCCAGCTCTTGGACCAGCCAGATTCCCGCAGTATTTCCATGGATAAACAGGAACCTTCAGCACTTTTCTGTAATTTTTATGAGGATCGATTCAAAAACATAGGGATAGACCTCAGCATTCCTGGTGGGACAGATCCCTGCCTCCAGCCCCGTGACCTGAGCAGGATCCACTGGAGACACATCCAGGGACCACCAAAGCTGACAATGGATTTTCTGGGAGCAGGACCGGAGCTTTAAGCCCCTTCCCTTCCCTCCATCCATAAATGGTCCCAGTCCTTTTATCCATATTATCCCTCGTGGATGGCTCTGCTCTTGGCACCCCTCTCCATAAGGATTTCCCTCCCAAACTACCCTGGAGCAAACGGATAAAGCCCTTAAACTGCATCCCTGCTCCAATTTCCCTGTCTCCTACAAAACTTTTGGGAAGCCCAAGGAAGGCCGTGCCCAGAGCTACCTGTGGTGCCCAGATCGGTTGGTGTTGGCTGCTTCCCATCCCAAGGGATCTCTGGAAAGGAGGGCAGAGCCTGGAACATCTGGAGCATCTGCAGCAAACCTCAGAAGCTGAGCTGAGTCCTGGGCCCATGGAATTTATCACCGGCTCTGCAGGGTGATTTGCAAGTCCGGGATGATCCATGAGAAGTTAAATTCCCAGGATTTCTCTGCAGCAATGGCTGGGCTTCATCCTGCACCTTTGCAAGGTGAGCGTTCTCCATGCTTATAGAGGTGATTTATTCCAGGAGTTCTTCCCATATTCCTTGGTCTGGGTCATTTTTCCCATTCCATCGGTGCCCACATCCAAGGAAATCTCAGTTTTGTGGAAGCTCCAACGAATCCTTCATGCCGAGACACCCGGGAGAAGCACAAAACCAAGGGCTGGGATGGATTGGGAGCACAGAGAGGGGCTTTCCCAGCTGGAAGCTACATCCCAGGGATTATGAGGGATCATGGTGTCCCATCCACGGGGGAGCTCGGGATTCTCCTGGATCCCTGCCATGCTGCCGGGTCACTCCTGCATAGACAGAGCTCCTGCACGGCAAGGGATGCTCCAACCCTCTCTGCAGGGATTTCCTGGCACAAGGCTCATTTCCCTGGGTGGGAAAAGAGTAATTAATCCATGGAGAGTGCACAGATCCATTTATTCCTTGAAGGAACGAGTCATGGAGAGGGAATTGCTCCGTACCCCCTGCAGAGCCCTTTGCTGCCTCACTCCTCACCATCCCACAGCCATCCAGGGTCCTTGTCCTTAATCACAGACCCCAAAAAGCTGGAGTCACGTCTCATGAATTCCCTTTGATCCTCAACAACCGGATTCACGCTCTTTCAGCCTAAGTTTGGTGGATTTTTATTCCTCTTTCTCCTCGGAAAATCCTTTTTAGCCGGAATTTTTCCCTGCTTGTAAAGTGTCCCATTATAGCTCTCGGGGCAGGAGGAGATTAATGTCAGCTCCCATTTATGCATCCCTATGGATCAGAAGGGCCCTTTGTAATTCCCTGCTCTTTTGTGGGGTGTGGGATTGAAAGTTTGCTCTTCCAAAAAAATCCCCCACTGTCGCTTCCCGTGTTCTGGCTTTTAGGGAAATTCCCTTTGCCATAAAACTGGATTTATTTTCCTTGGCCTGCTGTGAGGCAGCTGAAGTGGGCAATCAGACTCAAGGAATGATTCCCAATGTTGATGGAGGACTTTAGATTGTGGTCATAAAAGCAGGAGTTTCGGGATTTGCTGGAAAAGCCTCGTTCCCGAGGCCGGGAGGAAGCTCTCCAGCAGAATCCATGTGCAAGCAATAAGGAGAGGAATGCTCTGGGAAAAGGCAGCTTGGAGGATTTGCTTTAGCATCCTTTCGGTGGCCTGGGAAGGGTGGGAACCTCCTGGGAAGCTCCCTCATGGATTTGGAGGTGGGTTTGGAAAGGATGCTGCAGAGAGAGAAGGAGAAGGAGAAGGAGAAGGAGAAGGAGAAGGAGAAGGAGAAGGAGAAGGAGAAGGAGAAGGAGAAGGAGAAGGAGAAGGAGAAGGAGAAGGAGAAGGAGAAGGAGAAGGAGAAGGAGAAGGAGGAACTCCCAGAGATGTCTGGGCGGTGAGGGATTCTCCTTCCTCCTCCACACAGTTTCCAGGCCTCTCCCCAGCCCTCGGAGGGGCTGGATTCCTCCTCTGGATGCATCCACCTGGGAATTGGCACCGTGGGGCACGAGGGGGATTCAGGCAGTCCCAGGGGCTCCCACAAACCCAGCCCTTGCTGGGGACCTGCCTTGGATTTCCTCCTCCAAGGATTCCGTGGGCTCACAGGAAAGGGAAGCGGGGTTGTTAATTTGTGAAGAGGGACTTGGGAACAGAGCTTGGACTCATCCCTGTGTAGGGAACAACTCCAGGATGGGCAGAGATCAAAAAAATCAGCCCCAGCCTGGTCTCAGAATGGCTCTGGTGGCTTTTCCTCTCTCTCTTTTTTTTTTGTCCTGTTTTTAATTGCAAATCTCTCCAGTCCTGAGCCTTCGAACAATTCCGCGTCTCCTTCCATCTTTTTGTGTATTTAAACAGATAATGGATAATCACTGCGATATTTGGAGGTGGAAACCAGGATTTCAGCTGGGCACAACGGGGACACGCAGGGATGGGAGGGAGAGCTGACACCCCCTTATCACCCAGCCATCAGTGTCTCCGCAAACATCAAATAAAAACCAGGAAAAAAAAAAATGGTTCTAATTCCTGCAGCAGCCCTCATCCCTCATCCCAAAGTACAGCAAATTCCTTGATTGCAGCCTCCCTGCAATTCCTCCAGCATGAATTCCTCGTGGTGTTCGAATTCTGTGTAATAGCATCGTAGAAGAGGCTACAATTGAAAAATTGGGGGAGGGGAAAAAAAGGAAAACTACAAGGAATCATCGGCACAGATTGTTCTCCCGAGCTATTTTCCAAAGGCTGCTCGGGATGTGATTTCCTGGGCTGACATCAGGAACACTCTCAGCTCACTTGAAAGCCAGAAGAAGAATTGAGGTTGTTAATGGCCGTCTCCAAAAAGGTATTTCAGACTATCCCAAATTACTCTGCTGAAAGAGGAATCTGAGGATATTTGCTTTAATATCAGAGCTGCCGGAGGAGCCCGTTCCTGTTTTCCACTCCAGACTGGAAATATGAGGAAAATACAAATTTGAGCCCATATTTATTAAAGTTGCTTCCCTCTGCCTCTCCCTTGGTTCCTTGGATCCCTTTCCCCCCTCAGCAAAGGGGCTGGAGGGAGCTGGGAGGGCTCATCCTGGAAAAAAAAGGAGGATCAGGGGGATCTTATCCCTCTTTCCTGATGTCTCCGGGCAAACTGATCCCCAAAAACCCAAGGAGAACACTGATAAAGCTCAACATTAATGCCCATCATGCCATGAATCCATGAAAAATCCACCCCTCATCTCCTTAACCCTCTGGAAAAAACTGTCAGAGGAATTTGGGATAGAAGGATCTGAGGGAATGGAGTGTTTTAATGGGAACAAGGAAGAATCCCGAGGCCAGGTAAAGAAAGGAAAAGTCAGGAGGATTACACATGGAATAGCTCATTATGGAAGCCTCGTGGAGTCATTATTTTAAATAAGTGCATCTCATCCCAGAGGCTGGGACGGGGAGCGGGATGGATTCCGTGTCGGATGGATTCGCATCGTTATTTATTCATGAGCTTTAAAAGGATCATTATTTCTGACGGACAGCTGCTGTCAAAAGATTTACGGAGGGGAGCTCGTGTTTCCCCATAATCATCATTAATCAATAAACACCGGGAAACGGTGCTGGGAATTCCGTGTTTCCAGGACACACGGACACTTCTAATTGGGAGCAGGTTTCCACTGGGGAGAGCAGATCGTTTTCCCGTTCCCTCTAACGGCGCTCAAGCGGAGGTGCCAGGTGAGCACCCGCTGTGGCTTTATCCCAAAAAACCTGAGATCCTTGGAAGTGCCCAAGGTCGGGTTTGGAGCAAGCTGGGATAGTGGGAGGTGTCCCATGGATTCGTTCATGGAGGTGATTTCTTTTCCCAGTAATTCCTTTTGTTATTCCCCAGATTCAGGCTTGGAAGGCCCCAAGTGAAGCTTCCAGGCGGGATTTGCCACAGGGATTTGGAGCCCATCCGGTCTCCTGTGCCAAATTCCTTCTCCTTCCCGAGGGCTGGCCAAGGATTCCCAGCTGTGCCAAAGGGCACCAGCCCCGTTTTCCTTGGGCATCCAGGAATTATTCCACAGCTCAGCACTGCTCCTGCTTTTCCTGCTCCCCTCAGCCCATCCCTGGCTCCATCCCTGCTCCCCACTTCCTGGGGGAATTCCCAGGTGAAGACTTCCCTCAAAATCTCATTTTCCCCCCATAAATAGGCCCCAAATATTAAATTTTATTTAATTTTTTAATACAGTGAATGGCATCACCTTGAGCAGATGGGTTTGGGATGCTCCTTGTCCACGTGCTCCAGCTTTGGAGCTGCAAGGAAAAAGCAGGGAATCCGAGTTAGGCAGGAAGGGCATCCCAAATCCCACAGTGGGAACAAAATCCTCAAAACCATTCCCAAACAAACTGCAGCAAAATTCCCTCCAAAAAAACCCCAACATTTCCCAAGGTCACCCTTCCCTGGCTGCCCCCACCTCATCCGGGAGGGAGATGTGGGAAGGAAGGGAATTTCACAGAGGTTTTGTGCTGGATTTGGGATTGGAATGTTAAACATTCCAGGATCATTTCATTTTTAATACATTTACACCCTGAACTGCTGCCTTCTCTAATAATAAATCAGATTTTCTGTGGTGCCACGAGGATTTTTAATGGTCCGGCCTAAAATCCGGAGGAATTGTGCTGGCAGGAAAAGCAGCCAGGAGTCACCAAAGTCCCAGCTTTTTGAAAGGGATGCTCAGCTCTGATGATGAAAGTCTCCTTTGGAAAAAAATATGTAAAAAATCCCGAAATTCCGTTCAAATGAGCTGCCTGGAATATTTGATGCCCTGACGACCGTACAGCCTCAAAGGCAGGGAGAGAACGGGCCCGAAATGCTCATTAAAATCCCAGTAAAGCCAGGCTTTAGGAAAAGAGGTTATTTTCTCCCCGGCACGATGGGAGAGAGTGGAAATTCCAACTCTTAATTCCAACTCTTTTCCCATCCTCCCCTTGCTCCACTTCCAATCCCTTTCCCGGTGCTTTAGATGTGCTCGGGCTGGGTTAACCCTCGCCGAGCTCAGCACTGGGGAATTTTTTCCAGCAGGTTGGGCATAAATCCTTGGAAAAGTGGGAACGTGCTGCCTCCATCCCTGTTTTTGGGGGTTCCAGAGGCCACGGAGGAGCAGGATTTTGGTGTTGTCCTGCTTTCCCCCTGGTGCTTCCAGAGCCTCATCCTTGTCTGTGTGGAGCCACCTGCGCATCCTCAGGTGCGCCGGGAACGATTCCGCTCCAACCTCCGGCGTCATCCCAGCCTGCAGCTATTAAAGCCTGGCTCGGAGCCCAAAATTTAATACTGGGATTAAAGGCAGCGCGTTTTTCCTGCTGGGAACATCCACATTTTCTGAATGAGCGCGTCCTGCTCCCGGCTAATTAGGAGCAGGTTGATTGCAGCATCTGTCACCTGGAGCTCCGCGATTTATCCCCGGGGCTCCTCGTGGGGAGGGAGCTGTCAAAAGCTGGGAAGGGGCAGGATGGGGGAAAACGGCTGCTGCTGCCGGGGGAAATCCCCTCTGGAAAAGTAGGGAGAGCGGGCTGGAAAAATTCCAGGCAATTAGAGGCATTGTGGTGGCCTAATTGCCTTGTTTGCCGATGATTTTAGGGAGATATCCATGGCAACGGCGGGATCACTCACGGGTGTGTTGGGGCTGCCGTGCCTGGAGCCACCGGGCTTCTTTCTCCCCTCGGATGCAGGCAATTCCATGGTTTTTCCTGGAGGAATATCCTGGTTTAAAGCACTGCAACCCCCAGCGGAGCTGCACCCACTGCCAGCCTGGGAAAGACAGGGATTCCTCTTCCTCAGGCTTTGAATTCCCCACCAGGAGCTTCCAGAAGACACAGGGATAAAAATCTGTGCAGTTCTCCCTGCAAAAATAATCACAGGATAGAATTCCAGCACCATTTATCCCAACACTGAGGTTTCCAGGCAGACGAGGTGGGGGAAAAAATGGGATTTAATCCCTTTCCAGAGGGTGACAATCCAAAGGGTTTGCTCGGAGTCCCTAAACCTGCACCAGCTCCTATTTTGAGGTGCACTGGCTGGCAGATTCTCATCTCCCTGTGCTCCATGATCCCTGTTCCCTGTGATCCCTGATCTCCACGATCCTTGTTCTCCATGATCCCTCTGCTCCATGATCCTTGTTCTCAATGATCCCTGATCTCCCTGATACCTGTTTTCCATGATCCCTGATCTGCACGATCCTTGTTCTCCATGATCCCTCTGCTCCATGATCCTTGTTCTCAATGATCCCTGATCTTAACGATCTCTGTGCTCCATGATCCTTGTTTTCCATGATCCTTGCTCTCCATGATTCCCATGCTCTCCGTGATTCCTGTACTCCATGATCTCTGTTCTGTGATTCCTGTTCTCCACGATCCCTGTGCTCCATG
>VZRR01013195.1:0-88743 GCA_013398015.1 Oreocharis arfaki | reverse complement strand
ATGCAGGCACTATGGGTAACAAACAAGAGGAGCTGGAAGCCATGGTACAGCAGGAAAGCTATGATGTAGCTGTCATCATGGAAACGTGGTGGGATGACTCACATAACTGGAGCACTGCAATGGATGGCTACAAGCTCTTCAGAAGAGACAGATGAGGGAGAAGAGGTCGAGGGGTGGCTCTGTATATAAGGGAGGCTCTCGACACCACGGAAATTGAGATTAATGATGATAAAGTCAAGTGCCCAGGGGTAAGAATCACAGGGAAGGCCAATAAGGCCAACATCCTGGTGGGAGTTTGTTACCAGGATGAAGAGGTGGATTAAGTATTCTACAAGCAGCTGGAGGATGTTTCAAGATCACCAGCCCTTGTTCTTGTAGGAGACTTTAACCTGCCAGATGTCTGCTGGGAACTCAACCACCAGAGAAGAGGCAATCTAGGAGGTTCTTAGAGCGTATGGAGAAGGGCTTCTTGTTGCAGCTGGTGAGTTAGCCTACCAAGGGTGGGGCTCTGCTAGACCTGCTGTTTGCAGACAGAGAAGGGCTGGTGGGAGATGTGGTGTTTGGAGGCCGTCTGGGGAACAGTGACCGTGAAATAATAGAGTTCTTAATATTCTGTGAAACAAGGAAGGGCATCAATAAAACTTCTACACTGGATTTCTGAAGGGCGGACTTCGGCCTATTCAAGAGACTGATTCGGAGAGTACCTTGGGAAGCAGCCCTTAAAAACAAAGGGGTCCAGGAAAGATGGGGGTGCTTCAAAACAGAAGTCTTCAAGGCACAGGAACAGACTGTCCCTATGTGCCAAAAGATGAGTTGACAAGAAAAATGACCAGCCTGGATGAGCAGGGAGCTTTTGAAGGAACTAAGGAAAAAAAATTGGGTGTATCACCTTTGGAAGGAGAGTCAGGTATCTCAGGAAATGCTTAAGGGAGTTGCTAGGTCATATAGAAAAAAAATTGGGCAAAAGCCCACTTAGAACTCAATCTGGCAACTTCTGTGAAGGACAATAAAAATACTTTTATAAATACATCAATGGCAAAAGGAAGCAGAAGGACAATCTCTATTCTCTATTAGATGCAGGAAGAAATTTAGTAACTAAAGATGAGGAAAAGGCAGAGATACTTAACACTTTCTTTGCCTCAGTTTTCAACAGAAAGACAGGTTGTCCTCAGGACAACTATCCTCCTGAGCTTTAGATGGGAACAGGGAGCAGAATAGCCCTCTGTTATCCAGGAGAAAGCAGTCAGAGACCTGCTGAGCCACTTAGATGCTCACAAGTCTATGGGACCAGAGGGGATCCATCCTAGGGTGATGAGGGAGCTGGTAGATGAGCTTGCAAAGCTGCTCTCCATGATTTACCATCAGTCCTAGGGAGGTCCCAGATGACTGGAAGGTGGCCAGTGTGACACCCATCCACAAGAAGGGCTGGAAGGAGGATCCGGGAAGCTACACTCCAGCCAGCCTGACTTTGGTGCCCAGCAAGATAATGGAACAGATCATCTTGAGTGCCATCGGATGGCAGCTAGAGGATGGCCAGGGTATCAGACCCAGCCAGCACGGGTTTAGGAGGGGCAGGTCCTGCCTGACCAGCCTGATCTCCTTATATGACCAGATGACCCTCCTGGTGGATGAGAGGAATGCTGTGGATGTTGTCTACCTGGACACCAGCAAAGCCTTTGACACCATCTCCCACAGCACACTCCTGGAAAAGGTGGCAGCCCACGGCTTGGACAGGTGCAAACTCTTGGTTTAAGAACTGGCTGGATGGCCAGGCCCAGAGAGTGGTGGTGAATGGTGCTGCATTCAGTTGGCAGCCAGTCACCAGTGGTGTCCCCCAGGGATCAGTGCTGGGCCCAGTCCTGTTTCATATCTTCATTGATGATCTGGATGAGGAGATTGAGTTCACCATCAGTAAATTTTCAGATGACACCACGCTGGGAGCATGTGTCGATCTGTTGGAGGGTAGGAGAACTCTGCAAGGGACCTGGACAGGCTGGATAGATGGGGAGAGTCCAAAAATACAAAGTTTAACAAGTCCAAGTGCTGGGTCCTGCACTTTGGCCACAACAATCCCCTGCAGCACTACAGGCTGGGGACAGAGGGGCTGGCCAGTGGCCAGGCAGAAAGGGACCTGGGGGCGCTGGTCAACAGCTGACTGAACATGAGCCAGCAGTGTGCCCAGATGGCCAAGAAGGACAATAGCACCTGGCCTGTATCAAGAACAGTGTGGCCAGCAGGACTAGGGAAGTCATTCTTCCCATGTACTCGGCACTGGTGAGGCCACACCTTGAGTGCTGTGTCCAGTTCTGGGCTCCTCAGTTCAGGAAGGATGTAGAGATGCTTGAACGCATCCAGAGAAGGGCAACAAGGCTTGTGAAGGGCTTGGAACACAAGTCCTATGAAGAACGGCTGAGAGAGCTGGGGTTGTTTAGTCTGGACAAAAGGAGGCTCAGGGGTGACTGTATCACTCACTACAACTGCCTGCAAGGAGGGTGTAGCCAGGTGGAGACTGGTCTCTTCTCCCAGGCAACCACTGACAGAATGAGAGGACACAGTCTGAAGCTGCAGCAGGGGAAGTTTAGGTTAGATGTCAGAAAAAAATTCTTCACTGAAAGAGTGATTGGGCCATGGAATCATCTGCCCAGGGAGGTAGTGGAGTCACCCTCCCTGGTCGTATTTAAAAAAGGACTGGACATGGCACTCAGTGCCACAGTTTAGTTGATGAAGAGGTGTTAGGTCATAGGTTGGACTTCATGATCTCAAAGGTCTTTTCCAACCTAGTTCATTCTGTGATTCTTATTCTGTTATTCTGTGATTCTAGTGGGGAAAGTTGTTTTGTGAGAAGAAAGCATTAGTATTTTATGAAGTAGGTTTGCTACTTGTTTTTCCTTGAAGTTTCTGCATTAAAATCCTGATACTGATAAATTTATGATTTACAGTGTCTGCAATTACAGACAAATGTGCTCTGAAACTCTTTCATCTTACAGGTGCTCTTAGAGTAAAACTCCTATCCTCATCGTCTTTCCCCTTCTATCCTACATCATCACACAATTTTTCCTTTCAGTTCTCAAACAAGGCTTTTCTGTAGATGGAAATCCATTACAGGTGTCCTTCACTATCCTGAGTATTGGCCTAGCCATGTCCTGGAAACTCTCAGTGCTTGAGGAGAAAGGACTACAGTTTTTGCCAGATCATGTATGGATTTTCCGTGAGTCACATTATGGGACTGGCCACTTTTTATTCCATACCATAATGCTAGACTTATGACCATACTGGTTCTAATATGGTAAGACATATTAGTGTCAATGTTAATTATAGTTGAAGTGGTAGCCAAAATCCTGAAGTGTATTAAAGTTGGTTTAGCTTAATCTGTGTATTTTAAGTTTCTGCTTTTTAGTTCATAAAGAATTTAAGGGCTGTCTGGACTGATCCCAGCAGCTGAAGAGACCAAATCAGTCATAGCTTATGCTTTTTTATTGCTGATGTATTTAAGATGGCTGTTGAAGGACCAGGACCCCATTGAAGAGGTAGTGTTAGCTGTTAGGATTTGACAAAGTGAAACACCAGCTTACAATTTGTCGAGTTTTTTAGACACTGGGTTTAAAGGAATATTTTGAAGGCAAGAAATAAGACAGCTTTGTGCTGCACTTGTAGTACTATGTTGGTCATCAGCCAAATCATCCCAAATATATTCCATATACAGCTAAAACCACAGTATTTTGATGTATCATTAGTCAGTGTGTGCCACATTGACTAATATTTTTATGAGAGCTTACTGTCACAACATCTGTAAAATAAAATAATTTCTTCTGAAGAAGAAAAACCAAAACCTTTAGCAGTGCTCTTTGTCCTATGGCTACAGCTCGCTCGAGCGAACTGAAGCCAGGGTTGCTGTCACAGTGCTCCGTGTACCAGGGAAGGCAAGGGCTGATGTTGCTTGCAGTGTATGGACTGAGAAAGGTCAGGGTGCACTGCTCAATAACATGTAATGTTCAAGCTATTTCTCTAGTTTATTATTAGAACAGCTCAAAACTTGGCTGAAAAGTCACATGTACTGGTCTCCCTGTTTTCTGTTTGCTTCTACTTGCACTCTAGAATTGCTTTTTTTGCCCAGCTCTATCCATCTGTCCTGGGCAGTGTGTGCCCCCTTAACTGAGCTAAGGATGAAAGTCTTGACTGTCTAGTCTGGACACTCTAGAGAGAGTCTCCTTCTATATTTCTGGCACCAACTAAACCATGAAGGCTTGTTCTGCAGTGGCAGCCTCCCTCCTTGCTGGGTATTTTTGAGAAAATAAGCAGCATTGTTTATTGACCAAACAATAGACCAAAAAAGATCCATGGGATGGGGAAATCGATAGCCTTTGAAAGTTATGGATTAAAAATCAATTAGCAAATGAGAAATGAATACCAAGAATAAAAAAGCTGTTCTCTCAATGAAAGAGGTTAACAGCAGTGTTAGGGGGAGTGGTGTCAGGCCCAGTTTTGCTCCATATATTTAACAGCGTTTCCAGCAGCGCAGTAAAGAGGGTTGTAATTTGCTGATGACTCAGAATGACTGACATTATATATAAACTCCAAAGACTTTAGATAAAAATTGCAGAATCCACAATGGAATCATGTAAATGACTAACCCATGCATGGATTCTTAATTAGTTGTAATTCCTTGGGGAGAAATTTTCTGAAAGTAATTTTGGATGACTTCTTTAAAACAGTTCTGTCTGGAAAGGCAAATCAAACACTCAACTCTTAAGATGTTGCCGGGGATGGTATGTTTTTTAGGGGGCTCTATAATGAGAATGCTGCTCTCAGGTGGAACAATGAGTTACCGAAAAAAGAGATATATCAGAAGTAGAGATTTGTCACATATTTAAAATATTATGAACATCAGTGTATTCAGTATGTTTATGAAAGGTGAGCATAAAACATGTCTTCTTTTGTCATAAAAATAAGGCGATTTAGTATTCTGTGTTTCGGATTCAGAAGTGTTCATTGTGCAGTGATGAAGTCTTTCCTAAAGCCTCCTACAGAAGCACATTGGGAAGAAACAAAGGAGACCAAAGGGAGAGAGGCTTCACAAGGGAAGTGAGAACACTGCCTGGTGGCTGGACCAAATCCACTAAGGATAAGGAAGGAGAGTCTGTTGTTGCTTTTATGATTAGCATTGGCTAGTGTGATACACATTCTTTGTTCATGCCACGGAGAAGCAAGAGCATGTCATGCAATAAACTCCCTTGCCTGATGACATCTTTACAGGGAAGGATTGCTCAAAAGGACATCCGCAGAAGCAAATGGGATGGAAGACTTGCTCTCCAAAACCCTGTCTTGGTCCGGGCAGAGGAGGCTTGTGGTCATTTGCCATTTTGGCAATTGCTGCTCTGATGCAATTCGTTGTTTTCTCAGATTTTAGCTTACAAGTACCCCCCAAAACTGCGCCTCTTGCCAGTTTGTTCATAATTTTCTCAATAATTATGCAGAAAGTTTGCTGAGGAGTGTATGAAGGGCCACACTGGGTCAGACCAAATGTGTGTCTTAGTCAGTGCCCTGCCTTTGCGTTGGCCAAAAGCTAATGCTCAGCGGGGAGTGTAAGGATGGGGTAAGCATCAAATGGCAGTTGTCAGAATGCTTTCCTAGCCCTGGCTTTTCATCACTTAGGGACTTCTGGATCCACAATTTTTATCTTCATGCTTTAAATAGCTTGTTGGCTTTTTTCTTAGGTGAATTCGTATTATTGATTTTCAACTCCCATAAGTTTTTCTCATTTCTGTAGCATCCACTGTTTTATGTGAAGAAGAATCTCCTTTCATTCATTTTTAACTTGCAACACGTTTGTTTGGTCTGATATCCCCTATATTTTTTTTGTTCACCTGGAGGTTTGAGTTGAAGGAACCTCAGTTGTTGTAACTACAACTTACTGTGGTAACATAATGTCACTGTGTGCCATGATATAGTAACAGTTTTGTTGTGTTGGTAACTTGTTGTAGAGCTTTGCTGATGTGTAAAGGGAACAACGCTTTAGATTAAGAGATTTTGTTTGTTGTTCATTTTCATTTTAAGTTCAGCTGTTTGGGTTTTTTTTAGTATAGTGTTAGTCTTGATAATCTGTTAAGTTTAATGTAGTGTTACTTAGTGCTATATTGCAAAGGATTTAGCATTGTAATTCAACTCCACAATGTGATTATTACTCAGATATATTTCTTTTTTCACAGCTAGGTAAGTCTTGACTATAATAATAATTTTTGAATATTACCCGATTCTTGAACTGATGTTTAATAATGTCAACTTTTAGGGATATAAACACTGTGTCTCCATCTATTGGAAAAATGCACAAAGGGAGCTACACATATTGCCCATATATAATCTCCTCTTCGCTAGCTAATGTGGCAAGAATTTAGAAAACATGAGTCAGAGGTCTGTAAGATGTGGGCAGTGGATGAATGAGTCCAAGTGAGTAGGGTTTGAGGGGAGAAAGGACTGAAAGGGATGGAGAGACACGCTTTCCAAAGTACAGTGTGCAAAGGGTCACAGAAAATGTAGCAATGCCTAGAGAAACAACAATTAAATCCCTTAACTAGTTGAAGAAACATTTAAAGGACTGTGAAAACAGATGGTGCATGAGTTAAAACTGTACAGGAGCAACTTACCTTCTGCAGCAATTTCAGCAAGACAGTTATTTCCGTCGTCGTTACTCTCATTCAATCACAACATGCAATTACTATAGCAAACCTTCTGTCATATTGCACACATTTTCACACTTGTCAGAGGAAAAGTCATAGATTAAACAATATGGTTTAAAGTACTGTTTGGTTATGAATTTCATAACTGTATTTTAATGCAAGACAGAAGCGTTCTGTTGGAGTAGAGCTTAAAAGTACAAGAACCAGGGAGACAGACTCAGGAAGAAAAACAAGTAGTGTTGGCCAATACAAATCCAATGAGCACAAATGGAAATTTATGGATGTTAATGCCTTCACATCAGTCTGAAAAGAAGCAATTAGAGCCCCGTTGTGGAGTCACTACATGTGAAGAACACTTACTGAAATCAGTGGATGCTTGGAGAAAAGGCTGAAAAAAGAACTGGGGCTCTAATACTATACTAACATTTCCCCCTTTGTTTTTATACAGTCTTTACCATAGCACATCGTACGGAACCTTTCAGTTAACTCTTAATTCTCTTCAAGGTATTTGAAAACAAGAAACTGTAAAACCATTGAACCATGCTAAACTTTTACCATCTTCAGGTACAAGTTCTTAATTTCCTTCATTTTCTTCCCTCCTTTGGGATTTTTTGGTATTGGCTGGGTTTTTGTTGGTTTTTCCCCTTCTCTATGTGCTATATTTGTTCTCCAGAGCTGGTATCTCTTTGACATACACATAGCCATATATATATATTTAAGCTGCTTTTGTCTCTCATGCTAAATAGTTTGCATGAATAATAAAGCATTAGTAATGCAAGTGGTTATTTCTTGTAACATTTCTTGAATAATAATGTATCTCTGGTTTAGACCTTTTCATGTCTGTCTTTCCTTAAAAAAAAAGGAAAGCAACAACACAGAGATTTCAATATGCCTTTTTTTTTTTTTTTTTTTTAATGAGAAAGGCGTCTGGGAGTAACTCAACCAGAAAAGACAGGGAAATCAAAGTGATGGCTGTATTTTTGTGTTTCATTTTGATTGCTCTGTGCAGTTTTCTTCAGTTGGCAAATGTTTATTTAAGAAGAGAGAGAAATCTTTATGCCTTTTATTCACTTCTGCTGTTTTTTCCATTTTAAAAATATATATACGAGTTATTTCCATACAGAACATGTGAAGGTAGGAAGAATTTGACAAGTCATTATGTTACTTGAATTCAATAAAAAAACCTGTCTGGATCATTATTTTAAACAGGAGGACATGGAAAATTAAAGTTGCAATTCCATTTAAGATTGTTAACCTTGTATTTTTGCAGCAACACCTCTCAAGAGGAGGAATAAATGTCTATAAGAGAATGAAAGCTGAAGGAACTTAGAGAAAATAGACATATTTTTTCAGATTTGGGGTTTTTTTTTCTTTTTACTTTTCCCATATGCGTGACGGCCTTTCTTGCATTGACATTGAAGTTTTATTAAGAAAAATCCCGACACATTTACTGATGCCAAGGAAAGTGTTATGCAGATTCATTCAACTTGGTAAAAACAGTGTTGGGGTTACTTAGAATGAAGAGACGTGTCAGAACCTGCAAACCTGGGTTGGCCTCTCTTCAGAACTCCTAATTTGCTGAGGCCCCTGTTGAGCACATTGCCACTGATTTTTCCAGAACCTTCTTTCAGGCAGCAAGTCTGTAGTTTTCTGTTTTCTGAACCAAACCCAGTGTGCCAGAAATGAGGTATCCAGAGTTGCTGACCTGGTTTTGGTAATATCAGTACAGTTTAACTTGTTTATTTGTGTCTTTCAACAGGAGTTTGAAAGAGAAAGCCAGTGGAAATAGGGTTTGGATTGCAGTTGAAGCTGAGGGTTTCTTGCTGCCTGCAATGGCTCTGAATCAAGCCACAGATGGTGGCGAGTTTCCTGTAGCTGCTGCTTTCCTTGCACAGGCATTCCAGCAATGCTGAGAGCAAGGCAGGGCCTTAGGAAAAATTGTGAAGTGGATCTGAGAACAGATGTGCCCCAGCTGTAAGGGAAGTGATAATGGAAGCAGTGAATTTGGAACAGGGCGGATGGCAGCAATCTGTGACTGGGGAAGAGTGTGCAGAAGGATGGAAAGGGAAAAACAATAGAGTGGGGTGACAGCAGGTAATAAATAGGGAGGGGAAAAACACTGCAGTGAGGGGACTCACGATAGCCATAAAAATATCTGTAAGGACTGTGCCTGGGAACAGCAGAATATAAGCTAAAAATACTAATAACCTCTTTGGTCTTTAAAAAGAGTCTCAAGTTGTCTTTACTGTGATTTATGTTACCAGACCTCCTCCACAGAATTACAGTCACATAATCCACAACTGCTGTTATTTATTCTGGATAAAGAAGGCAATTTTGACTGTGATCTCCCTTGACATTTCCCAAGGTCTGTGCCTGTCTCATACCTTTCATCATCGTGTACTTCTTCAAGGCATCTCTCTTACCTCTCTCAAAAAGAAACATGCATTGCAGTCGCTCACCCTGGACCAGAGTGACACAGACATTACAGGTTAGGAGAGATCAATTGCATAGCCCTGCTCCTCTTCACCTGGGAGGATCTTTGATGTGTTGACAAGGTTGGAATCCAAATAAGACATTAACCCACTGTGTTGCAGTGGCTTGGGTGGCAGGAACGATATAAAATAGCATCTCACTTAACAAGGTATTCTCCCTTTTTCATTTTACAATCTATGTCAGTGGCAGTTCGAACTATTAGACCTGCATTAAAATTACATGTTACTTATAGAAATGGGAGCTATAAATATCACAAATAGTAAAAAACTAAAATTGTACTGAGGTTCAGGAGACCGTATGTCTAAAACCTTCAAAATTAGGGACATTTAGAGGAAAGTCTCAATATCCATCTGCCCTTAATTTACCTCATTATTCTTGTTTGTCAGAGTATGATCTTACTGCTATGTTAATATCATTTAATAACTTTGTTGCAAGGTTGGCTCAGATCTGAATCAAACCACAGTAAAGGTGCAGCAGTATTTCCTTGGGCACGTTGGTTTAGATGAAGCAGTAAGAACAGGCTAACCTAGTGTTAAGGGTGAAGTAATTGTCACTGTGGTTAGTAAACACTTTTGTTGCTGAATATCTCCTTTCTAAAGTTTTTATATCAATAGTCTTGTGATTTCTTATTCCTTTTTGTTTTCATTTGAAAATATTATAAATGTAAAGCTAATATTGATCTGTAGATGTGGCACAATATTGATTTGAAGGAGGGACCTAGACACTAAAATTGAGCTCATTAAGAAGTTGCTAGTCAGTTATGTCCTGGATGTTGGAAATGCTGATGCTGCATTAAGTGTGTCCTCTCTTACCAACCCATGTGGACTTGGGCCAGGCTTGCGATGCCTGTGTCTTCTGAGCACCATATATGGCTCAGCATTGGCATTTCCTGGGGTGGAAATCTCCCTGGGCTACCAGGAACCTGCACCGAGTTTAGCAGATCTGATTCTCACAGCTGTGCTCCTGGACATGAAACCAATACACAAAACTGAAGGTTCTGTGCAGTTCTTAATTGACTCTTTGGAGAAACAGAGTGGATTTGCTGGCCTTGGAAGTCCCTGCTCATCTCATGAAGCTGGAGAAGTCTGGCTCAACATTTTTCATTAAAAGTAACTTTATATTTAATCAATGGAATAATATTCCTGTGGTGAGGACTCAGAAGAGAGAGGGAGAGTTGCTGAATCCTTCTGGCAAGTACATACAATTTCCTATTCTGAGGGAAAATTTGTTTCACCTAAATTAAGCTTGGGTATCTAGATTTGCTCTGTAGTCAACAGTTCCCCACGAGAGCCATTCACTTGACCTGAAACAGCTGAATTACCCTCTTTATTAACTGTAGAGAGAACCTCAAGCCAGAAGAACAGCCTGGAAATGGGCAAGCAGAGATGAAACTGGATCCCAGCTTTCCTCTTAGCAGTACGCACATCGGATGAGGTCTGTGGATCTGTGGATACCACAGGATCTTGTGAGTTGAAATATACCAGTGGGGAAGAGATGCCCAAAGCCTGCTGTGCCGGTGGCCTGTCAGGCTGAAGGAATGGAATCCCTTAATACAATAGGGGTTTTTAAGTTAATATGATTAAATGGTATTATTAGTCTTCTGAAAATAGTCCATAACCTTCATTGAAAAAAAAAAAAAGTAATAAGGGCTGTATCTGCATTTTTCTTGTAAAGGAATTTGCATCTTCAAACTTTTCCTCTCAAAGTAATTAGGCACTGAGAGTTCAGGGGCTCTAGAGGCAAACCTAGAAACTGCTTTGTGCTCTGTAGCACCATGAGGTTGATGGAATATGGGGCATGTAGGGGAATATTCCTTTCTTTTCTGGAAAAAGGAAAGGGGATTTTTAGTTTCTTGCTCTTCAACATGAAGAAAACTCATAACTGTTCTCTGCTGGGACTAAAAGCACATCTCTGATGTGGTTCAAAATCAGTTTGTCATTCATTTCAAGCCTGCTTTGGCACGAGGTGGTATAGAAAGAAAAAATAAATAAATCTGGTTTAAATTTGCATTTGATATTTTATTCTTTCCTTATCATCTGCGTTTTTGCTGCTTTAGTTGGTATTTCAACTGCAATGGCTTCTAAGCATCCTAAGCAGATGCTGTCTTATAAGCCTAAGTATTGTATTTCTGTCTATTTTTTTTTGCTGTGCAAGAGGTGGACTAAAAACTGGCTGAGCTGCTGGGATTTACACGGTGGTGGTCAGTGGCACAAGGTCCAGCTAGAAGCCAGTCACTCATCATGTACCCCAGGGGCTGACTGTGGGGCCAGTGCTATTAAAGATCTTCTTTAGTGACTGAGATGATGGGGAACAAAGCACCCTGGGGAGTTTTCAGACAACAGGGAGCTGGGAGGGCCAGTGTTGAAACACAAGAAATTACTTATTTACTCTCTGGTTGGTCAAACAGCAGAAGAGGTTGCCCACAGACATTGAAGGGTCTCCATCTTTGGAGATATTCCATCCTTTACAGGCCATGGTCCTGGGTGACCAGCTTTAGGTGGCCCTGCTTTGAACAGTTGGGTTTCATATCTCAGTATTTCTAAATATAAATGGATGATGATTTTTAAAATATGTGCCAAACTGTTAATTTGTAGCTCCCCTGTAAGTTTTTCACTCTAACTACAAATATTCAAATAGTTTAGGGAAAAAAACAGGCAACCGCCACCCCACAACCAAGTTTGTGTGTGGAGAAATCAAATTATTTGACCCAATTTAAGTCCAGACCTTTATCAAGGCAGTTAATTGAGTTATACTTTTAATTACTGAAAGATTCTAAATTTGAAAAACTTAAAATAAAAATTTGGTGAGATTCCTCAAGTAGTGAACCATCTTAAGTTAATTCCGTATTACAATGCTCTAGTATCTTGTGTAGGTCATTGTAGCATCAGGTTTCTATGTCTTCAAAAGTCTATCTTAAATTCATGCAAAGTTAGAATATACAGATGCTAGAAAGAATTTGTAATTCTTAGTAATCATTCCTTGATTTTTTTTGCCAAGAATGAGTGTCATTTGACTGAAGTTTTTGATTACTTAAAAAAAAAAAAAATTGTCATTCACTGTGTAAGCTGAGACACATAATTTAACAATGAGAATATTGCCACGTGGCAAACAGGTCATCAAAGGAAGATCCCCCCCTGCAGCCACCTGATCTGTTTAGTTTGGTTAACAGGAAATTTTAAAGATACTCTTTTGCCATTTTAACCTCTTAGGTGGCCTCTCTCAGTAACTGCTCTATTGTGTAAGTAAATAGACTTAAAGAAAACCTCAGCCTTGGTGGTAAATACTTACCTGAAGCAGTGTGACCAGCATCAAGGGGAAACTTGGGGAGGTCCTTTGGAAACCTGACAGGCCTTTGTTTTCTGTGTTGAATTTCTCTATGCGCTTGTTGCAAGTCGTTTTAACTAAATAGTAGTTCTTCAATCAGTTGTCAGTAGCTTTGTGACAGGTTTGCCACACACCGTTTTGCCACACAGCTGTTGGATTTTTATTTTAAATTTGATTATTGCTGCGTATCATTTTCTAAACCTGTTGTCCTTTGGAAGAGTCTTAAGCCACAGTGTAGAAAGGATGTTTCACATTGGGTCTGAATCTGAGCTTCAGCTGTAGTTGCTTGACCAGCATTTTGTTAGCTGTCAGCATCCTTTGAGAACCTCCCCATAGCTGGTATGTAAACTTTTAGGCTTGGAAATAGCTGAATGTTTATGTTTCTATCAAAAAATTCCCTCCAACTCTTTTGGCATTTGCATGCCCAGTGTTTGACTCTGATGAAGAGAACCAATGTGTGAATGAGGGAGCTTGTACAAATGCCTAAAGGCTCGTTTGTGACATGCTGTGTTCGAGACATTGATTATTTTTGAGGTGATAATTGCTCTTTTTTTATCCTTTAAGGCATAAAAAACATGCTGGTATTGTCTGTAAGGAAATCTGAGCTTAAACATTTTCATATTCAATTGTTCCTTTTTTTTTCTCTTCACTTTCAGGATAGGGAATTATGTTGGAATTCCCTATTCATATGTTTTCTTTGAATGATAGTTACTTCCAAAATATGTTGTTTGCTAAATTATGGTCCAGAATGATGACAAAAAGAGAATTAATTTCAGGAGAGAGGCTAGAAAATAGCGTAAGATTTTAATTTATTTTCCTTCCAGATAGTACTGTAAGGATTTTTAAAAGGCAAAAGGGTAGTATTATAGTTAGTGGTTTATAAAATCATTTGGTTTATAAGTTTGATCTAAGCAAGCAAAACTTGACTCTGAGTGTTTGATGTTACTGAACTTAAATATGTGTATAGGTACCTTGTGAATAGTTTGTGCAGCAAAAGGCATACAATAGTCACTGAAGTTTATAGTTTTATTGTGCTTTTTGAAGTTAAGTGTTTTTATAGAGCATGTTATTTTGGAAAGCATCTAAGGTGTGCAAGCTTTTTCGGAGCTTTGGCTGATGAACGATAATATTAGTAATGCAAGGTGCATGAAGGAATGGCTCTCAAACAGGAGAATTAGTGCTCTTCATAAGATGATGCAGTGAAATCAGAGAAGGATTTGTGTTCAATATTATTTTTGTCTGCTTGTTATGTGCTGGAAGAAAAGTGCTTACCTTGCTTATGGCTTGGTTGTGGCAGAAATGACACTGGGAGACCAGTTCAAAATGCTGAGCACTTAATTTGAAGAGAGTCCTTGCTCTGTGGAAGCAATTAGGAGCTGTGGCTGCAGTAGGAGGCGTCTGGTCATGTAGACTTAGCAGTGGTATTCATCTGATGTATAACAGTTAATACATTGCAGCTCAGTGTGAACTAGAACCCCTTGATGTAGATAAGCCCTTAAGTATTTAAATACCCAGGTCCTTCTTACTGAAATGTCTTAGAGTCCAACTTGACCTCTGCATGGTGACTATTGTAAATGTTCCTCATAAAGCTGCATTAGATTTCATCCTAATTAACACTGCTGCTGTAGCCTTAGTAAAGACACATCGGATTAAAAAGAACCAGAAGCTGAGCGCCCACATCCTCTCCTACAGGAATTAAATAAATTTCAGTCTTACAGTATTCACAGACCTGATTTAATTTGGCCTCTTTCTCTAGACGATTGTAAAAGCACAGTAGTAGTAGGAAGCTCTTGCCTTTATTACTTATGTTTAACTCCAGAGTTCTGTCTGTTTTGAGTGCTATCAGGGTAGCATTTCTTATTAGTCCCCAAATAAAGCAAACATGCTATTTTGGTAGCAAAGAAATTAAAGGTTCATCAATAAATAGCAGTTACCAGCCACAAATTAAGATGAGAAACATTTTTATTGTGGACGTAGGAATGAATGTTACCTACTGTGAAATGGATTTTTTAAATTGAAATCAGATATATAATTAAGTTATTATTATGCACAGAAAAGGTTAGAAACCTTAACATCTTTTGTCCATAAGCCAAATATTGTAGTGTGTTGATATCCATGCTGTGAATTCCCCATTACTGCTCTGCCAGTAATTTCAGCCTGGCATCTAGACTAAATTATCTCCCTAGGAGCCAAGAGGAAACAGGGTTGATATGTGATCTCAGGCGTGGGTCTTTCTTGAATGAATAAAAGCACTGTCACATTTTACGAAATTACATCTGCTGGTTATGTGCTGTGATCATCTCTGAATGAGGGAGAGGGCAGAGCTCATCTGAGTTACGGCACAGACCTATATTCCAGAGGAACTTGATGGGATTTTATACGGTCTTGTAGCTCCGTTCCAGATATGTTTCAGCTGCATGACGGAGACTGAAAGCAAGGTACTGATTGTGCCTGCACAATAACTTTTAAAGTGTTAAGAAATACACACAACACACAAATTGCCAGCCAGAGCTTGCTGAGTGGCCTCAGAGCATGTTATTCTGTGGATGGAGATGAACAAGTTCGACAAGTGGCCGCCATGCAGAGCTGAAAATGAAGTTCTCGTCTTCTCTCTCTGAGCAAAGATGAGAAGGAATCTTGTTCCCCTGGAGCCCGCAGGTGCTTGGATCCAGCACCCCAATACACAGCTGTGGTGCCAGATGTTGGCAGTGTGTGCTGAGCCTGTCCCATAGTGTGGCAGCCAGTCTTGTAAATCCCTTCAAGGTCCCTGTCATGGCTTTAAGTGGGTTCATTTAATGGTTGGACTCAGTGACCTTTCACAACCTTAAAGATCTGTGATCTTGCTTAGATGCCGTGTCAGTCTGATGCCGTTTGCTTTGCAGCAGTGATGAATCTGCAGTGACCTGGAGGGAGCTGCTGCTCTTTGCTGCTGGGGGCTGCAGAGCCACTCCAGCCCAAGGCCCAGGAGGTGGGGGGCTTTGTCACACATGTGGGGATCTGAAGTTAGTAGTGGAGCTCTGTCCCATAGGCACCATGTGGGGTGTTGCCCAAGGAACCACGGGACTGATGGAGTTTTGGAAGTGCTGCAGGACTGTTTTACCCTTACCCGCAGTTGTGGGGCCAGTAGGAGAAGGAACCATGAATTACTCACTTATGTTACTCGCTTTCTGAGGCAAATGAGTATCTAAGTCCCATGCTGTTACTTGAATTCTGCAAAGAATAGAAAACAAAACACTTGTTTGGAGCAATGATCTCTTAACATGTGGAAACTGCAACAGTGGTGAATTTTAAGATCTTTTTCTAAACTGGACAAAATCTTCCTCTATGTTTCTCTCTGATTGCTGAAGTATCTGTTGCCACCTCAGCCTGAGCTCTGTAACCATGTGGTGGTTGTGTTTTTCTTTTTTCTACTCTATTCTTCATTTCTTTAAAGAGCTGATTCTTGTGATTTATTGAGGACAAACTACAAAGCTAAGTACTTTTCAGGATGTAAGTTGTAGTGGCTATGAGAAGGAATGAGACTATAATTCTCCTCCATTTTATTTTAGTTAAACATTTTCAGAGGGGAGGGGAGGATGTATTCTTTCCATTATACCTCTCCTTTCTTAATAACCATTCCCTAATTAATTCCCTGGTTAAATATAAAGCAAGCATTAACTTTGAATAATGTTTTCCTGTGTGATTAAGTAAAGAAGAATTTCTTTCTTTTGTATGATGACTCATTGCTGGGGGATCTGGAGGGAGCCTCAGGGTGGATATTTGAGACTTTGGTCCCAGGTGCTCTCATACCTTTGAGCTGTGTCTGCTGTCAGTCCAGAGGTGGGAAGCAAAGGCGATATCACATATCAGTTGAACACGAAGAAAATTGCCTCTCTTGTGAAACGACAGCTTTGTTTTTTCCTGGTGGAAAACTGACTCTGGCTCACAGAAATGCAAATCTCGAGACAACACATACAGCTAGCAGAAATGTAAATTATTGTTCTTGCTGGCACAGTGTCTGTAATATTTCTTGTTGCATGGTGTATATTCTTTGGTGTCCAAGCTGCCCCAAAAACGTACTCTTTCTTTTCACCAGCATCTTCCAGTTCCTACCCCTGCACCACCTTGCAAACCCTTGGCTTGTAGCGGTACAGCTATGTTGGGTCACACCATAAACCACATGTCTGAAAGAACTGAGGTTAAGAACTGAATCAAAAAAGGAGATTATAGTGAATGAGGGCATGGCAAAGAGGCATAACAGGGTCTAAGCTGGCCAAGCTTATTTTACTGATGAAGAAACATTGCCTAACTCTACCCACATGGTATGACTTTTTTTTCTACGGTAGTAGAGTATGGCATTAATTTTTAGCTCATAGCATTAAATTTTAGCTCAAAGGGCTGTTTTAAGAATGATTCTGTGTTCAAATGTTGCTTGTAGCTCAAGATGAGAAAAAGAATGCAGCTTTAATTATGTAGCAGCAAAAAAACCATATGGAATATGTTTCATATAATGACATGAAAATGGCTATGATTTGACTGCTGTAACGGTGAATGCTACAACATTTAATTTCTGGCTGTTGAAAAACAGGCATTTAAAAACACTCTTGGTTTTAATAAAAAGTATGGTAAACAGAAATCCTGCTGACTTTTTTCGTTTCATTTGTTTTACAGGCCTTTCCCTGTATTTCAACTGGAATTTATGGTAAGACAGACCTTCAATGTCACTTATTCTTACTCATTTTTCCCTGTTATTGGTATTTCAAACAGTGATATTTCATATCAGATGTCTCATCAGTCATTTTGTCTCACCAATATATTTATACTGTGTTAAAAAACAGAGACCCAAAGCCTTCGGCTGTGACTGGATGCTGGTCTGCTGGGAAGTGGGATACTGTTGTGCAGCCCTTAGCATAACCCTTAGAGTCTGTGAGCCAAGACCTGCAACTGTGATTACACTTCTGCAGTAACTCTTAAACATGCTGCTGTGGATTCAACAGGGAAAAATAGAGGTCTGGCAAAATTTTCCACCCAGAAGGAAAGAAAGAAAGATGCCACAATGTCGAAGAGTGGAAAAAAAAAAAGCCAAGCGAACTTGCTAGAGTAACAGGAAATCATCTTAGTTCCCTTGAGTTGTGCTTCCACAATTTTAGTTTATTAATCTACATGCAAATTAACATGACCTGGAGGAACTGGAAGGAAAGGATTATTGT
Source organism: Oreocharis arfaki (assembly GCA_013398015.1). Lineage (NCBI taxonomy): Eukaryota > Metazoa > Chordata > Aves > Passeriformes > Paramythiidae > Oreocharis > Oreocharis arfaki. Next base: position 71,063 of record VZRR01013195.1, on the reverse strand, counting down.
AAGTCTCTTGCTTTGTTGTAGTCATAAGGTAATCCATCACTAATAGTCAACTGGCTTTTGGCTGGCCAAAAGAAGTGAGCATGATATTCGAAGGAGGAAGAAAACAACCAGTTCAATATTTAGCAGAAATTTGAGAAAACATTCAAATTACAAAGGGATTTTTTTTTCCTTAAACAATAACCTACATTGATTTTTCTTCCATTTAGGTTCAATAAATACATAGAAGTGACTGTACGTTTGACTACTTATACAATTTAAAATACAATTTAAAATACAATTTAATGTTTTAAAGAAACACGTGGATGCTCCATCCCTGTAACTATTGAAGGGCAGGTTGGATGGGACTTTGAGCAACTTGGTCTAATGGAAGGTGTCTAAAGCGGGGTTGGAACCAGATGATCTTCAAAGTCCCTTCCAACCCAAACTATTCAATTATTTTATGCTAAATAGCAATAAATAATTTTTAAAAAATTATTATCTAACAATGTAGTATGACATAAGTCATAACATATAGTAATTGCTGGATAAGATAATTTGAGCTTTGTATAATTAGATAATTCAGATTCAGGAGGCAGGAATATTAGGCTTGTTCCGTCTTTTTCAAGGACCTCTTATTTAAAATTTTTTGATGATTGTAGATCTGAAATAGGCTTCAGAAGTTTAAGTCTTCAATGTGGGTGCTGTATTCCCTTCTACTTGAACTGCACTTCCATTATTGCAGAAGAACATGCAGATGCCATTTTCACGAGCACTAGAATTGGCTGAATATAAATCTGGATTCAGATAAAGCTCTTAATCAGTTCTCAGTTTCGGTCCTCCTTTTGAACTTGGAGGCAAGCTTTGTATTTTAGTCCTTGACTCATTGGCTTAAATCTTTATCTTTTACGTAGACACGTTTGTGTTATTATTTTACAAAATCAAGCAAATCATGCTGTAAATATATGGAAATTACTATTAAGTGGAATGTACGAATAATAATAGTTCACTTTATTTTAGAATTGGCCTAGTTAATAGAAAAGTCTCAGCAGGTGAGAAATATGGTTCCCAGCAGAGAAAGTTGGAAAGGATCTCTGATAGGAATCTTGAGTTTATGTGAGGTTTTCAGTGCTTTTCTTGAAGGTAGCTGTGGCATTACTGAAACATTATACACTGTGGCAGATGTTTTTTTTAATTGTTTGCTGTTTTCACTGTCGGAAATAAATTAAAATGCATTTGTGCTAAAATGCTCTGTTTTCTGAGGCTGCTTCTGTGGGGTTTTTTTGGGGGGAATACAACCTCTAATCTATTGTACTGTTTACATTTTAATAAATACTTTGTATTCCTCAATTAAAAAAATACTTTCCTTCTTTACAGACTTTCAGACTGCCTGAGAGTAATAATTAAACAGGGAGCCCTGTATCTGGCTTCAGGTGTCAGTACTTTCAAGAATGTTTGATAGCAGTTGCATTGCTAAAATTATACTGTGGGTGGTGACGTGTTTGCAATGTGAAATACACACAAACCCCACAAAACTGCGCTTTCATCTTTCTGGTTTTGTTGGGGTTTTCCCCTTTATCCATATTCTTTAAGATAAAGGCAGTATCTAGATGAGAAAGTGGATCAGCCTCATTCCTGGTGGCCAAGCTGATTAGGATATCTTTGTGCTGTGCACGTAACACTGGACTGTCCCAATAAGGTGTTATAGAAGGAACACACATGTTGTTTCCTCATCTTGGATCCATACAAACAAACGCTTTCCCTTCAGGAACCCCTGGCTGAGAATGCAATTTCTCCTACAGATTGAAGCAGAGAAATTTGCAAGAGATAAACTGAGTATATCCACTTTCAGAATCTGGACTGAGTTCTTTTCCAGACTCTTGTAGATGTACAGGTTGCTCACCTTCACTCTTGTCATTAGGACAGAGTGTTCGCACTTCTCTGGGGAGCAGTCCATTCTTGTTTTCATCACTGCAGAGCACTCCTTTACTCCCATTAAAAGGAAGCTGGGGAAGAAACAAGCAAGCAAGGCTCTTTCTGAGGTCTTGGCAAAGGGCAGATTCCTTTCCATGGGAAGAGTGTTGGATAGAGGAAAAGTCTGCCTTTCCTCTCCACTTTCCTGATGCTCTGTCTCTACCCATCAGGCTGTGGATGTTTCAGCTTGAGCAAGTTACAGCCTTGAGAAGGCCATTTGACCTCTGTACTGTGCCAGCAGTCAAAACTTGGATTTTTATGTGCTCCTGTTGAAAGAGTGCTGGCAACAAATCCACTCACAAAGGATCTTTGATTTAGAAGTTTGATAGATTCAAATGAGGGATTTTATCTTTGAAAAATGACGTAGAAAGCAACCAGTGCTAAATGGTTGTAAGGACTACAAAATAAGCAAGAGTCTGCCCACAGGCACTCTGAGAAAGAAAAAAAATTCCCTAAGAGATCCTAAATCCCTAATATATTTTTGTAAGAGATCTCTGTCACCTTTATTAAGCTTATGAACTGCTAATCAGTCTAAGAAAGCAAAGGCTGTGAAGGTTTATATCCCCATGGATCCCTGGGTTGCAACTCTCTCCAGTTGCAATAAGTGCTTTCGTTTATACCAAGAGCATGAATTTTCCTAAATAAAACTGTTTTGGGAGGAGGACTGAGGATTTACATCACTACCATGGCATTAGGGAGGTATTGCAGTATCAAGCTACACATCCTCAGCAGCTGTTAATTAACACACAAACACAAGCCAAAGTGCAATCTTAACATTGTTTTTTTCTTTTTTCTGGTTTTTTTTTAAGCCAAACCAGGTAGATTTTTAGGATTTTTGTTACATTTTGTCTCTTTTTCCTCTTTAAAGCAATTTTACTATCTGTTTGGAAAAAAATTATAAAAAGGGATGAAAAACATCTATAGACAAATCTATAGTTCTAGAGGGTACAAAGTGCTATTTTAGGCTGTAGTGTGTCAGATTTTCTTGTTATACCAGTGGATCGCCATTTACATGTCCAGTTTCCCCATAATTACTGTCTTATTATGTCTGAGGTACCTCCAGAAGAGGGGATTGGGGTGGAAATGCCACTTTCTTTAGTAGATTTTCTGGAAGAGTTATTGTGTCTTTAGGAAGCTCTCCACAGATCATGGTGTTTACAGTCTGCAAAGTGAACAAGGATGTTGGTATGGTGCTATAAACCTTCCGAGCCACAAAATTAAATCAAGGCTCTGCAGATGCATGTAGGGAGACAGGAATTTCATGTTTGTCACAAATATGTTGAGAGATAGTTGTGGGATAGGCTACATATGGAAAGAATTGAAGATGTTATGGTCTCTGCACACCTATGTGTTCCCTCCTTACTGTTACTTTACAGTAATACAGGGTTTGGCTCTGTTCCAAGGTATTTACATTGGCAACATAAGCTGCTCTCTGGCAACAGAAACTTTAGATGTTATTTTAAACTTAAGAGAGGGGGAAAAAAGAAGAAAGAAAGTGGGGGAAGAAAGATGAAACTGAATTCTCCAACTGATGTGTATTTCTATCTCTACATCAATATGGCTGTATGTTGTACCTTAGCTTGATTTCATGAAAATTATGTCCTCTGTCCTTTCTGAGAAGAAAGATAGTGGCAGCTCTTAGTTTTGTTATGAATTTATACTTGCATTTCTTTTAAAAATGCAGAGAGAAAAAGACCAAATGCCATGGAAGTGCAAAATGTCTGTGGTGATTTAGGTGGTGGAAATGCACAGTTTCACCACATTTTGAACATCATTGTTACATTGGAATAAGTCTTGCTACTTATAGAATTAGGCCACTGAGGCTTACTTGTAGCTTTTGGCCTGGTCATGGGCAAAACATTGCATGGTTTTATTTGTTATGTGTTGCTAAAGGGGAGTCTGAAAAGAAAATAGAGTAAACTAGGCTGTGTGTAGAGGAAATAGAAGCATATAATCTGTTCTCGAGGGAGGATGCAGGGAGGGAGCACAGATTCTCTGGTCTGCTTTAGATTTGGGGGAAGAGGTCCTTTGGTCTTGTGCTGGCTTGTGTCACCGCTGTCCTGACTCCCAGTGTATCTTGCTGAGAGTCCAAAGAGTGATTCATCCTGCCACAGAGGGCTGGGAGCATATCCATCAGCTCTTCTGCCCATGAGGTGATCTAAGGTAGATTATAACAAGGGATTAACCTACAGGTGTTCTACTGAAGGATTATAAAAGCCCTCTGAAAGTCTGAGTCAGAAGACTAAACTAGTCAGAAAACTAAATGTTTTCAAAGGCAGAATAAATTCCTGACACAGGGTTAAAGGTTGAGGCCATCTATTTCTATCTTTCTCATCTGTTTTTTCTCATTTTTCCATTGGCATTTCATTTCTGGGATAGATGTTCCTTTAATGAGCAATTCTAATAAGGGTTGCACTGCCATCTTTCCAGAGAAGGAGTTAGCTGTAAATTCTTCAGAGCCACTGTACACAATTGTGTAACTATGAAGTAGTTTTGTATTTATCTCCTGCCTGGTGCTTTGAGTTCCTGTCACCATTAAAAAGGCCTATGCTTATGTGATCATCAAGATTTGGATATTGTGATGTTAATTGAGGTTATCCAGGAAAATGGATATTATCATATAAATTCTTTGTGATAAAAAAATCTCAATATGGTAGGTCACCATAGGATAAGTTCCTATTAAGAAGATTTTCATAACTAAGCTAATTTTTTAACTTGCTCTGTAGCTCCTCATCCCTCAACTCAGACCCATCAACTTTTTTGACACTGTGTGGTTTTAAAAGACCTTTTTTGTAACTCATTGGGAGTTAATTGCATTTTGTTATTTGCTCCATAATTGGCATAATGTAATATGTTAGCAAAAATGAAGATATATGAGAATTCATTCTTTGATGCTTCTTTTGAGACTGATCACCAGTTAAATAGATTATTATTAAAATTAATAATGGTAACAGCTATGAAATTACTATTATAATATTCACATAATCCTAGAAATCTAATTACTACTTGTAGAAAAATTTGTTACATGCATTATTTAACAGTGTTCTTATTTCAGACAGTGTGGTGTCCATGATACTAATTGGTGTCTTCCCATAATTTAAATACTAAAATAATTGTTACAGGGAAGTGTAAATCAATGAGCTCTCAGCAGTCTAAAATTAACATTCCTACGATGTATTTAGCAAGGAGAAGCTCTAACTTGACTCCAGACAAGAGTCTTAATAATCTCTCTTTTTCAGTGGAAATTGGCTTTTTATGCATAATGTAGTTTGACTATCTAGAATTTTATCTATTCTGAAGGTCTTGCTGACTGGTCCAATTTGCAGCATTTCCCCTGAACAGCAGAGGACAAATCCTGTCCTTCATTCAAATGGCATTTAGTGACTTTCCTTAAAAATTTCCCTTTGAAAACTTAGACTGTTGATCACTGAATAGTCAGTTGCCTCATGGCCTCTCTTCTCTTTAGGAAAAAATAAGTTGATATAGTTACTTTTTCCCTTTAAAATTATATTTATATATATTTATATTTCATCCATATTAATATTAGATCTGTATTATTATATTAATTGCTCCCTTCAATCTTGCAGCTGCTCACTCTCTTTAACCTCACTGTCTGGGTTCTACTCTGCAAGAAACAATTGTGTGCTCTCTTGCTCTTACTTCACAGTGTTTTCCATCTTGAAGCTCCTAACATGGCTCAAGTTCCTTTTGCAATGAGCTCTATAGGTATCTCCAGATTTCTGAGGAAAAGCAAGGAACATCTCCAAAGGCATCAAAAACATGTTGAGCTTTGGGTACTTTTCCCCTTTTTCCTTTCACTTTTTGTATTATTATTTTTTTTTAATCAGGTAACTATCCTGTAAAGCATAAATGAAAAGTTCTCTGGTATTCAGAAAGCATATTGCAGAAATCATAAACAGGGCTTCAGCTGGTCAGATATATTATTGGCTTTCACATTTGTGGTTTTCTATTCAAAGAATTAGGAATGTCTCAATTACCATGATGGAAGTTAAAACTCTGTATTGTTGTATACCAATAGAATCACTTAATTCTCTTTTCTAAATTTTCCTGGCTGATGTCAACAAGATAATCTGACGTGTTTGTTCTGTGGCTTTATACTCTGGAAAAGCTAAAGCTCTTTGAAGCTAATTTATTAAGAAATGAATTGAAGTAAGAAAATAAAGCTATATGGACCTCATCCTAGAGATATTTCATTAAGATGATACACGAAGTATAAAATATTTCTTGGTAAAAGGCCCAATTATTACTATCCAATTTTTTTCTTTGATGTAATGTTGCCCCTTGCCCCAGGAAAGAACATGTCTCTAAAACTTAACTTGGAGCCCAATCCATTAGTGAATTCTACCATGTTGTTGTGGGTGTCTTTTAACCATATTCATGATTAGATGTAGTGTGAAAACATAGTCATTATATCTTTTCCGTGCCTTCCCACATCTTAGCACTTAGCAGTGATTTCATTTACCTATGCACTGTGGCATAACTAGTCTTGTGTGTAATCCTAGTTATACCACACTCATTCTGTGTACTTTAGCAGCTAGAAGTAGTTCGCCAAGGGCAAGATTTCTATTCCTAGATTATCACCTACAATGAGTTCAATACCATGCAGTTGTTTTATCTAGAGTTTACAAAAGTAAACAGAAGGAAGTTGCCATGATGCCCTTAGTCCCATGATTTAATTTTAGGTAGTCCTGTGAGGAGCAGAGAGTCTGACTCAGTAATCCTCATGGTTCCTTTTCAGCCTGAGATATCCTGTGACTCTGAGTGTATCCAGTTGAGTCCCGCTCACAGCTTAAAACTCATTCTGTGAGGACAGAATAGTAGTACAAGTCTGTCTATGTGTCCTTGCAGAGCTTTTAAAAGCCCTGACACACTAAGGCTGAGTAGGAATATTTGTGGCGTCATGTACATCAAATAGTTTTACCACAAAGGTGTTGACCTTTGGTATCTTTTTGAACTTCCGTGACTGCATTAGATAGTAAATGCCTCAGGAAAAGAGCTTCTCTTTCTCATTATTACCTTATTTTTTAGTGCAGAGGGATAGGTCTGTCTTGGTCTGGCCACAAAGTATTGTGATGCTGGGCTTTATTTGTACTACTTTTTATTCTCCATAGCAGACATTGTCTCTTACTGTATATTTATTTATATCTATTGTAATGGTCTTAGTCAGTGTTGGAGACCCTTAATACTACTCCAGTATAAACACAGAAAGTCGCCATATACATAAATTTACATTACCAAGGTCATCTCTCATTCTTAACTTTGGTCACTTCAAGAAGTTTGGAAGAAGTGTGTGTGAGAATATGCAGACTTTTAGGTGGCTTGTGAAAGGTAAAAATGTATTGCGGTTAGGGCAAATATCTTTCTCCTGAAATGAAAGAAAAGATCAACAGACTAGACCTACTATCATCAAAGTACCTGAAAGTCGAGCTAAAGGCATCTCTGGCTCTGAGGGTCATTCACTATATTGTCTTCTTTCATGCATCTTTGTTAAATAGGAATGCTGCCATATATCACTGGAAGGGGCAACTGCCACTGAGGCAGAATAGCAGAGTTGGATGCTTCTGTGTAGTGAATGACTAATCCTGTTTCTAAGCCAAAATCCTGTATATAAGATGTATTCTGCAGCTCTGCACACCGCGGATCGTGTTGGCAGCTGGGTTAATGGAAGGCTGCCTTAGGCCTGGAAGAGTGTCGGTTGTGCCTTTTTTCTTGGGAATGCGTTTAGAGCTGTTGTGTGCCGCACATGTTGGCAAAATGTTCACCTCTCTTTTGTCTCAAGGTGTGATGAGCCAGAAAATAGTATAAAATACCATGAAGTACAACAATGGAAGGAAGCATCTATTACAATGATCTGAATTTTTTTTTGTAGAAAAAATGATTTTTTTTTAACTGGTAATTTCTGAGGTTATAAAAAGTTAGATTTGTACACATACTTTGAATTTATGCAACACAAGTAACTTACTGGTGATTGTATCAGTGAATAAAACAAATTGCATAATTGCATGCATGCATTGCCAGGACTGCAGTGTTATTTCTCAAATTCCATATTAAGAATTATTAATAAAATATCAGGTTGTTGTAGAATTGTTTCCTGTTTGAATAATCTGTCAGAATCTGATTATTCAATTTAAGCTAGTTGCCTCTATCAATGAAATATTACACAGCTTGTAAGAACACATGAGGCTTATTGCAGAGGAAATGCAGCAAGAGTCAGAATTTATCTTTCTGTGAGTACTGTTGGGGAGAAAGTTCGAATCCTTTCCAGAGCTTCTGTGCAAGCAGAATCGTTGCTAGGTTTGTTTACTTGGCAGTAATTGAATACATATTAAATTCCCCTTCAGGTTTATTCAGGGTGAGGCATACAGAAACAAATGTGCACCGTCTTGTTGAAGAGTGTTAAGTCAGAAGTTCAGTACATATTAAGAAGGTAACTATGAAAACAAATATCAACAGGCTCTTTGTGTACCTGCCAGGCAGGCAGGATTAGAAGTCAACCATTCACACTGAAGAGCTGGTTTGGGCAGGGGGAAGTCACCTAGTGCTTTAAAATACACTTTGGGTCAGGCTTCTGCTCAATAGAGCTGCATTTGGTTTATTTCTGAGCTGTCACTACTGCAGAAAAGGACTAGTTCAAGGGGTGTTCTGCAAGACGATAACTGTAATTGGCAATCCATTTCTTCATTTCCATGCTATAGCCAGCCTTGACGAATTAATCACGATCAAATACAGGCTGCGGGAAGGGGGTGACCCGCGTAGCACAGAAGAAAAATGAGGCCCTGTGCTGGCATGACAGACTAATCCTTCAATTTGCCCATTTGACTGAATGAGGGGACTTGTTGGTGTGCTTGTCACCAGCACCGCCCATAAACAAACTGTTCGCTCTCAGTCAGAGGGTTTGGCAGGTGTGATAAAGGTTATTGAGAGCATCCCAACACCTCATCCATCACTGATGTGGGACAGGGAGCTCCTGGATTAGTCCTCAGGAGGAAAAGTTACAGTGGCTTACAGGATCCTGCCTTGAAGAGAGAACAACCTAAACTGTGTTTGTGGAGCGATTTTGTGTCTGATCCTATGGGAACCAAAATGACACCTTGGTTTGCCTGGATGTGTTATGGCTACTGCAAAAAACAGCAAAAATTCGGGGTTGTAGTTTAGATTATATTAGGGTCCCTTCCAACACAAGCCATTCTATGATTCTGTTATTATTGCTGGCAGGTCTGAGCGGTTATAGCTTCACATAGACACTGATTTTGTTCCAGGGAGCAGGAGGTAAGCTGGTTCCAGATGGAAAGGAAAACAATGGCAGCCTAAAGAAAATTATTTGCTCTGACAGTTATGTAGAGAACTTGGGAACTTTTGGTAGATGTTTGCTTAATTTTCTTCTTTCTTCTTATCTATTTTTTGAAATTGTGCAGCAGCTGTGTGGCTTTTAGGGTTATATTAGGAATATGAGACTCTTTTAACTGGCCTACTCATAGTAATGTTCTTTACTTAATAATGTTCCTTATTCTATCTATGGCTACGATTTTAGGTTTTCATCTGGTCACTGAAATGGAAACAGAGCTAAGTTCATGCTGGAGCACATTGGTTTCAGAGAAGCTATAGTGATTTGTACTAGCTGTGAAATATTCCATTGCACTGAGAGGTGTTTTTTTGTAATTGACCCTATTCACTTTGAATAACTGCATTGAGCTCAGCAGAGAAGAAATCTTGTCCAAAGTATTATACCTTTTTAAAAATATTTTATTTGGGCAGGGAAGACTTTATCTTACTTTTCCTTGAAAGAGTATCTAGCCCCTTGAAAAGAACTTTACTTTAAAGTCTTATTTGTAAATGATTTGTGTATCTCTTTTATTCCTTTCAGTGTATTACTTATAGATGAGAGAATGAAACTATTTGCTTTCCTATATATTACTAGATGGTAATCTGTATGTATTACTTTCCAATTTAGTTTTAGACAATGCAGCATATCATTTTTTTCCCCTTCTCTCTGTTATGTTTGAAAGAACCCTTTAACAGAAATACTGTATAATACTATTTAAAGGGTAATAATTTATTGTATGTGATGCTGTGACAGTGGAAGACTTTTCCCCCCCTTCTGTTTCATTTCTCTCTGGAATACAAGCATTAAACCTTCATTTTCAGGGAGTATCCCATATAGAAAATATTATCATTCATCACACATTGTTACTTGTTTCTGTTACAAACCAAATTTTAGGTTGCTTAGTCCAACTGAGTAGCACTTACAGTTCACTCATTAAAGAAGGTGCTATTCAATGCGAATAATTTTATGCCACTTCTGCATGGGGAAGACCCGGTTCAAAAACCCCTGTGTGGTGGTAGTAACAGCAGCTGAAGCTGCCCAGGAAAGCAACACCACTGCCCCATGGTGGGTTAGAACATAGCTTCTATCCCCCATCCTTTAACTATGCCCCTCAGGTTGTCAATCCCAAGTTCCCCCTCCCTGTTTTATTATAATAAGTTAGTAAATATTCAGTTCTTATGTTAAATATTCATATGTTCCAGAAAGTTCTAAGTTCCTTGACGCCCTGTTGGTCCAAGTTTCTGCCAATTTAAGATGCCCTCCCCTGTTCATGTTTTGTTGGCTGTTGTACCCTTTGTTCCTCCCCTGTTCTTCCCCGACATCGGTCCCTTGTATTCTCTCCACCCCTTCCTCCTTCTCTATAAAAGTTGTTGTAACCTCGCCTGAAGAGGCTTCTGCCGTGGCCTCTCTTCGGTGCGCGTTCCTGCTCCTCTGCCTTCCCTTCAATAAACGCCACTGGAACGGCAAGCACAAGCCTCTCCCTCTCCTTTCCATCCCGGAGATGTGGCAACACCCTGCTCTCTAGGCAGGCTGGCTTTGCAAGAGCTGGTAGTGCGGGACCGGATCTGAGTTGCGAGGCAGAGATCCTCGGCGTATCCCAGCCGGCCACAGATATCACTCTCGCTAGCGACCTGGACCGCGCGTCACCCCTGAGCTAAATAAGAGCCAATATCAATGTCAGCACATTGTTCTAGCAACAGCCAGTATTGTATTTTCTGGATCCATTTTCTTGTTTCTCAGTTTTGATGAACGAAAATATATTTCTAAATTACGAAAGACACCACGTGAAGTGTCTGGCGTTTTGATGAGAAAAACACAGAATAGGAATATCTAGAATTTATGATTAAGAAAAACAAGGGCATCCTCAGGATGAGAGTAAGCCGACTGTTCACGCGGTGACCAGTGTGTGGTGCGTAGTTTCAGCTTTATGTACCAGCTCATTATGCAATGTTGGAAAAATGGAGTATCAGTTTTATGCAGGATGCTTATCACCGTAAATTGCCCAGTGTAGGCTGTGAGCTGCAGACAGTGCAATCATAATAGCTTCTGAACCAATGCAGTTTTATGGATTCAGAACATTAATCATTCTCTTATGCCCTTAATTACCATTAGGTAGTTACACTTGTGTATGTAATAGGTGCTAAACATTCTGCCACTGATAGGTTTTTAACCATTCTTTTTGTTGTAGTAGTAAACACGCTATAGCTGACTGTTAGGAGGCCAGAACATATTTTTTAGCCTAGTGCCATTAGGAACATGTCCAATGACATTTTGAGCTGTATTTGCTGGTTGGTTGTAGCCTTCTGGGTTTGGTTTGGTTTTCAGGATGTTTTTTCCTGTCTTTAGGAATGAGAGTAAAGAACAATTCTGTTGCTAAGCTGGCACTGCTTAATTAAGAGATGATGTTTTTTCACTTTCAGCCTAGTTTACAAAGTGAGAAAGGAAGGAAAAGCTGATACATTTTTCACAGTACTAAAAACAATGTAGAAGAAACAAGTGATGCTATTTACATGCTGGCCGTGCCAATCAGTGCTCTAGAAATCTTGTGTTGTATTTTGCTATCAACATTATGAGTTCTAGTTTACTAGTTTTTTACTAGTAAAGCTATGAATCACTGATGTATAGTGGGCCCTTCCCAAAAAAAGATGTGAGATTCTAAGCTCCCTTCTAATCAAAGCTGCTAGCCATGATTCAGGTAATGAGAATGCATATTGCAAATGCTTCTGTGTTAGTCCTAATGAGGATTTCATGTTCTGGAATCTTATACCTGTCTCTCAATTGTGTACCTTGGTCTAGTTGATACCATTTTATTGACTAGAGGTAATCAGAAGCAGTGACTGTAGTTACCCTGATTGGTGGCCAAGAGTTAGAGAATACAGAACTGACAAATTTGAGTGTAACTCCCCACATATATTTTCAGTTGATATTTTCCAAAATTGTGCACAAGTGATGTGGGAATATGTAACTACTCTGTCCTTGTATTTCTTTAATAATGCCAGCATGTTCAAAATTGTCATACTAAGGGCAGCCACTGATGTTCTGGCTGTGGGATTTGAGGCCTGTGATGGCAAAGAATTAGCTTTCATAACTTGTTTCATGTTTTAAAGATTCTCTTTAAAAAAGTCGTTGACCTTCTGAGTTTCCCATGTTGATTACATGGCATTTATGCTGACCTTAACTAAGGGGAGCATTTTCTGAAAAGGAATAAATACAAACGTTTCTCTATCAGCACTAATGCCAATAAAACATAGATCTGAAGTTCATAAACATACATTAAGTTTAAATTACATATGATTTCAAGAAATTATCTACTTTTTAAAAACTGCATTTGATAACAAATTACGTTTGCTAACCAAGACCAATTTTCACAAATTATTCAAGTTCTATGGTATCTAAGCTTTCTGCTAGGAAGAGGTCACCTTGATATTTGTACTGAATACATTTCAGCCTTGGCTCCACATTTTATCATTCTTGATGTCTTAAATTTTCCCTTACCTCCACAGGTTTTTTTTAATCTACTTATTTTTATTATTTGTTTTTATGACTTACTGTCAACATATTTCACTGATTTTCTACTTACTAAACAAAATGCTTCTGCCTGAATTTCATGTGTAGCCTTAATTTTGTAACTTTTAATGTACGATCCATGCTATTTAGGTTACTCTATATTTATTGCTTGTTTTTGTCACTGCTTACTAAATACATTAATGTCTGTGGATCTTTAAATTGTAAGGCTCCTCTCTTTCTCAGAAATGTCAGGACTGATGATGAAACTCTCTTTTTCTTCCTTCACAACAAATCTAAATATTCACATAGTAAACACTAGAAGATAATCATGGGCTTCAATCCAATCCTGAATTATCTGTCTATAATGTTCAGCACTTACGGCAGTATCATCACATTGGCACACGTTAGATGCAGTTATTTAAAAGACACTTTGTTTTATCAAAAACCACCAAAACCACCACCATCAAACACCCAGACAGTCCTATCTAAGCACTATTTGCCTACTCCAGTTCCACCTGCTCTGAGGATGCTCAGCCCACAGCTGCCCCAAGACTCATGGTCTCCTCAGGTCTGTCAGTCCGCCTCCTAGCCAAACCATTTCAATCCCAAAAAGCATTGCTTGTTAACAAACCACCTAGACTGACGCTGTTGAATCCAACTTAACCCACTGATTTGGCCTAAGGCAAAGGATGTCTACACAAACGTTTCATGCAGCAAGTCTGAGCGGAGCAACTCCTGGGGGACAAGGATGTGGCAGTAGCACCTTCATTTGTTAAAACTGGATTTAGAAGGTAATGTTTTTTCACACTCTGAACTTGCTTTGTTCAAACTGGTTTGTGGGCTTTTTTATTTGTTTACTGGATTTTCAAAAGTACTTCAAGCCTTTAGAAGCATCAGTTCTTTTTGGTGTGTTTCTGGTGGTATTATCCCATGCAGCACATGAGAAAGATAGATGTGGAATCTGATGGGAAGTCATAAGAAACAAGACTGATGTTAAAATTTTAGCACAAGAAATGTCCCAGATTGGCTCTGTTATTGCACACTAGCTCTTTCAGATGTGTTCTAAGCATTTTTTAAACTGTTTGCAAAAATTTGTCTGACTGCTAAAATTTTTTCTTCTTCCTGCTCTTTCAAGCTGTTGAGAGGATTTTTTTTCCAAATTCCTGCTGGAGAGGGGATGTCTTAATTTGATTTCAGTTCCCTTCTTTTGGTGTTTGCATGAACTCAAATAATCTGCAGCAATTAGTCTTCTGTTTTTTTCAAATTAATTTGTTTCATAAAGGTTTAATTGTAATCTCCTATTTTCTAAAGAATACTATTTCCTTCTTCTTTAACCTTTCTGAATTTTAGAGGTCCTTCTTTCATTTGGATGCCCACCACTTTATTTCTGTATTCCTAGAATACTTTTAAGTTAAATACCGAGTGCTGGGTTATATGGTGGTTTCAACGTAGCTTGATTAGTATCTATTACAGTGCTAATATAATTTATTTTGACTTATTCTTAAATAGTTTATATAGCAACTGCACTTTTCCTTTTTGTAGTATTTTTAAATAACAATCTTCAGACTTTCAGGGGCATAACACACAAACTTTGAGTATGTTATTCTTTTTCGGTCTCCTGGTAGTTCAGAAGGTTTTATTTGTATCAGCACCAACCTGCATGAGATTATTTTGCAAAGTTCATACATAAATATGTATATTTCACATAAACATACTTATTGATCTCAGAACTGTAAGTTTTTCTGCTTTGCTGTGGGGGTCCTTTCTTTAGCAATTAATCTATAAAAAACATCCTTTTTTTTTCGTAGAATGGTGGTCTCTTAATATTATATATCTAACTGGAAATGTCTAACTAGAATTGATGTGTGTGTCCCCAAGTACCTTATGTTGATCTCACCAGCACAAGTACTCTCATGCCTTAATTTTCCATTCCTTTCCTTTCTTACGGTTTTTCTGCATGTGATTGGGACTTCTTTCTGGAGGCTTTCAAGTTGTGTGTTTTGGTGAAAAAAAAAAGTAGAATAGGTAGAATATTTTGTGGAAAAGGCATCTATGGTTGTATGGTGGCTTGATGTTGCCTGCCAGAGGCCCACCCGGCCACTTGCTTACTTCTCCTCCTCCTCAGCAGGACAGGGGCAAAAACAAGTTGAAAATATTTGTGCACCGAGATGAAGACAGGGAGGTGATTTGCCAAGTACTATAACGGGCATAACAGTCCTGACTTGGGGAAAATTAATTTAATGTATTGTCACTTAAAACAGATTTACCTAGTGAGGAGCAAAGGTCTCCCCTGAAGCCCATGTTTCCCAGCCTTAACATCACTCCCTCACTCCCAAATCTTCTCCCACCTCCTGCAAGAGGAGCTTGCAGAGCTGTTTCTTACTTTTGGTTTTTTCCCCTCACTCTCAGGTACTGTTTTGCCCTTTCTAGATTTTGACCATACAACTTTCCGTCCTTCATGCAGTTTTGGGGGTTTTTTTACTGATTTCTATTCCCAGAGATGTGAGGAAGACTGAGCTGTGGAGGCTGGTGTCAGCAGACCGATAATTCACTGAAATAATCCCAACCCAACTCAATATTGCTGTGGTATTTTTCACAATCTGAAGATGTGCAGCTGTCATGATAAAGTGAACTATCTTGAGTGTAATTGTACATATAGCGAGAACGCTTTGATAAAATAAATGGAAATCACATTGGCTACAGCTGTTCCCTAAGCTTGATTCTAAGGCTTACATTATTTTTGATTATATAAAAAGCTCTATTGAATTGACACAACTTATTTTTACGTATCCCCCAATTAAAAATCTTCTATTTTCCCTCATTTGCCTCATTGCTTAACAATCAATGAGGTTTCTCCATGCAATGCATATAATGCTTTTCCGTATCCCTTCTGCTAATCTGCCTAGAATGTCATGTTTCCAAGAGGATTAGTTGTGTTTGACTGTGCCATGGACCTGCCTTGAAAGGGTGGTTTTCCCCAGGTGTAGTGTGGGTCATCCCCACACTATGTATGCCAACCATACACATAACCTAAATTTAATAAAGCGCTGGAACAAACAACCCCTTTCCTGCCACATGGCCACATTTACAAGGAAATTGAGGTGGGGGGTCAATTTTCACTTTAAGACTAGGTTTGGAGATGCCTGGGTTTTAAAGTGGAGGTCTTTAAATCTCACTTGTCTGACAAGTGATAAGAAATTTACATTTAAATTGTCCAGATCAGCTTCTTACTTGTACTGCATTGTTGGACAAAAGAGATTTCTTAGTCTCTCAGATCTTTTGCTGCTTGATCTGACCAACCGTAGCATCGGTTCCTTTGTTTCAAATCTGGACATTCCTTCTGACTATAGTAATTGTCATTTGCTCCATCATTGCTTTTTCCCCTGTCTCAATTTGAATATTGTTCAAAATTATTTGAAAAACATGTGTGTTTGGGCTTTTGGTTTCCCTCTGAAGAGTGGCATCTTACAAAATTAAGTCATTTTACTTTAAGGCTGGATTTGCCGCTGTTGGTCTAACCAGAAATGTTGACGTTTGTTAAACCTTTCTGAACGCTAGGAAATCCCATTCCTTGCTGAAGCACAACATGTTTGTTCATATAATGATTTAAAAATAAATTTTAAAAACCCCAACAATACACTGACAACTTAGCAGAATACATGTTGAAAATGCTATTTGAAAGAAGTGTCAATAAGACCTAAAGTTCATATCAAGACTAAATTGGATTTGAGTTTCTGGAATTGGAAGTGCCATTAACTGGTTATTTAATTTCCTTTTTGATTGAAGAATGCAAGACTCAAGAAATGCATAATTGTGACTGAAATGCAAATTAGAGATGTTAGGAGAAATCATATTTTTAGCAAATACGTGTTTGACAATTAACACTGTGATCTTTCGAAACATTGAAGAATCTGATGAGATCTGGGTTATTTTGTTGATCAACTACCAGTATTGGGCTTAAAAAGCAACTGCTTCTTGGGGGGATTGTTAGTCGAAAGTGTGGTGATGAGGGTGTTCAAAGAGATAAGGATATTTTTATGTTTTACCCATTAATGGAGTTTTTATACCTTTTAACATTTGAGGTCTTGCTAAGAGCATCAAAAGTGTGTAATGCACTGTTGTAACCAGTTTTGTAACCTAAAGCATGTTTGGTGAAATCAGTTTTAAATTTCATTTTTTCCTTACTCTTGCTTTAATCCAGTTTTTCCCTTTATTTCAATCCTTAAAAATCTTTCTAATAACATTTCGTCTGTTGTGTATACTGCTGTAATCTCAGAACATGCAAAAAGATTTTTCAGTGCAGCATTGAGAAGAAGGTTGAAGAGGTGCTGGTGGATTCCATGTAGTTTTTCTTGACAAAGTTGTTGCTGCAATACATCTTGAAATGAAGATAAATAGAGTAGATTGGCTAGTTGCTGATACATACAGGAGCATAAAATCAAATAAGGCACATTGTGACCCTTGCAGGACAAAAAGAACGATATATGGTGCTGACTTCTTGCCAGGCAAATGGCTACTACATGAAATGCAATGAAGCAGCATCTGAGCAAGGGGAAAAAATGCTTCCTCTTCAAAAATTAATGCGTGAAATTGTTGAGATAGTGCGATGATGCGTCAAGTTCAACAACCTCCACAAGCACTTGTTTTAGCAGTGTACATGTAGTGTGTGTTCAGGTAGCATGAAGTGCCTTTCTGTACATTGAAGAACAACCAATTAAGCATCAAATTTAGAATGTCTGTTCCTCCCAAGTGTGCAGACATGTTTGAACTCCAGATTGGATGGAAATATTTCAGTTTTGAGCTGTTGCAGATTTCCTGAAAACAACAGCTGCTGGTGTGACCCTTTAGTATGCTTTATTGCTGCCTGAGGCAAGAATGGAAAAAAACCCACAATGTGAATAATAAAGACAAACCAAGAATCAATAATGTATTTGTTAAAAAGACTAAACTAAGTAGATTAAGTGTTCCAGACATAGTATCTTGTTTTTTCACCCAACCTGCCCTATAACTTTCTTCTGCATATTTCTTTTGGGAAAAAAGATAAAATAACATCTTTATTTCCTATTTTTTTTTTCTTTCACAAGGAGTAAGTATATATTGTTTTAGCTGATTACGTGCTCTTAGGAAATCTTTGATTTCCCTTGGATAGGAGATAAGAACAGTGCTTCGGTAGAAATAATGTCAGATAGTTTTGTTTGTTCTGTACATGGATGGCCTTCCCCAAATACTCTGTTGGTTTTAGATAATCCAGCTAGGTCTTCGGGTTGCATCTCTTGATGAAGAATTGAGCATGATGGAAGTGATTTAAAGGCTAGAGCTGGGCTGGCAACACTGTCTGTGTTCTTTATGTGCTTTTGTATTTTTTTCACTATTGTCTATGTATGCTTGATTCCTCTGAAGTTTCTCAGACTTTCCATGCTGCCATCTCCCTTCATTTTGCAATGGTGGCTCATGTCCATTACATAAATGTGTTTCCCCAAGTTCTTGTAACTCCTGTCATGGTGTGCTGCCTATTTGAGTCAAAGTACTGAGAGCTCCAGCAAAGCCAGCAGCCTTGATAACTGTCTCTCACATTCAACACTTCTCCCCAAAATCCTACTCCCTGTCTTGCAGCAAGAGGTTCCATGCTCTCTCCCTCTCCTCCTCTTCCTCCACCTCAATCTGCTGCTCTTCTGTGCATTTTCCTGGCTTCCGCTGCTGTCACAAAGATCCTGTCAGCAAGAAGAGTGAGCCTTTCATGGCAATTCCTACCCCTTCTCCCCCTGCCCAGCCTGTAGTGGCAGATGTATTAGTAGACATCAGAGACTCAGTAAGGAGTGGCACATCAAGCATATCTCTACTTCAGATGAGCCTTCAATTAGAGCCTGCAATGAATAGCAAAATGGCATGAGGAGCAGGGCTTGGCAAGGGACAGAATCATTACTTTATTCCCACTGCTGAACAGATCATCCCTTGCTGCTTAGAGACAGTGTGTGTCAAGGAGGGCCTGGGATAGTGTCAGTGGAGGTTAAGGAGGTTATCGCTGCCCTGGACCACGCTTTTCAGGAGAAAGTACAAGTTTCAAGTGGAATTCAGAGCATGTGGGTGTGAGGAGGTTGGTTTGGTTGGGTTTTATCTCCTGTGGCATTAGCAAGACACTTTAGGAAGGGAGGATTGATTCCTTACACTTTGCTTCACTTGAGAACAACAAGGCGTTTTTATTTAAATCAGCAGATAGAATAAATATTTAACCTTGTTGGATTGTGACTACACTAAAGCCAATATCTCATTGCTGTGCAATTCAGTGTATGATGGGAGATTTCACAGCTGACTAGTGCTTTACGCTTTGGTTCAAATTACTTTGGCTGTATTATGTTGCCACCCTAAAACCCAACTTGCTTGCTGTATATGGCTAAATAGAAGATTAAATACTCTGTATTAGGAAGTTCATGTACACTTTGAAATCTCTTTCAATTAACATTTCTTTGTACAACGCTTGTTTCTGGAATAGCAATTCTGGATATGGTGTAAAGTGTTTTTAAAGGAGAATGATGTGCTTGAGCTCAGGAACAGCTGCATACGTGTGTTTAAGCAGCTGTGTAATTTACACAGACATTGCATATACGCTCTCATAGGTAGATTCTATAATTGCAAAACTACCTGCGTGAGTATATCTTCCACTTGCATTTGCACTGTGTATGCTTTCTCTTACCATAAGAGAATGCTAATGGCCAGAGCAGTGAGATCTTTTTCCTTTCAGTGTTGCGCTGGTGTCTTTCTGATCTTTCCCCTCCTATGCTCAGCTTGAAGCCTTAATGTTCTACTTGGGCATTAGAAATTTCCTGACAGACAGAAAAGCTCCATCACACGACACAATAAACAGCACAGCTACAAAGCAGTTTTGCTTCCCAGAGTCTCCCAAGTATTGCTTTCTATGATTGGGGGTTTTTTTGCAAGACTGCTAGAGAATCTGTTTCTCCATTATGTGATCCTCCTGCAATCATACTCCTTTACAAATGCTGGAAAAATGAAACCAAAACCTTGACTTCTAATAAAAAAAAATCTACTGACTACTGCAGAAAAGTGAAATTCTTACGTACATGCAGCTCTCCTTCAGAACAGCATTATGATACTTACTGCAGCAAGGTACTCGTAGGGGAGCTCTGTTCCTCCTCAGTAGTCTTAAATGTAAATGCATTTTCACTAAAACCTCTTCCCCCCCTCCAATGCTAATAAATATCAAACAACTCAGTAAACTTGAAATCTAGTTTTTCTTCTGTCTTATTGGCGCAAGCCTCTGCTCACATGACCGACATAATTACAGTGTATGTCTCTGTTGAGCTGACACTTCTAACACAGTTATATGGCAGGTGTTTTTCCAATGATATCAACATGGCAGAGTGTGAAGTGAAGCATGGTATGATATTGTGTGTTTCAGAGAAAACAGCAGGGACCTTGTTTGTCTTGCATCTTAGCCACCTTTTAGCAACCGACCACAGCCTTCAGCTAAGCCTAAACATACAGTAGAAAAGTACCTGAGTTGTAGATGGTGCAGGTGAGTTAATGTGCTGATCAGACAAGAGGCCCCTGTCAGACAACATGCACTGGGCACCTTTTCTGACAAGCCAAGGATGAGCAAGCCCTGTTACCAAGACAGTCCATGTATCTTGACCTGCAACTTGTCTTGATTTCGCTGGCTTGCCTGAGTTTCATCATGTTCCCTGGTGCCAGCATTGACCCTGACTGGCTTAACCAAGGATCCCTGTGTTACCCAATGCACTTTGGTGGTTGAAGAAAGGCTCTCCCCTATTTCAATTCTCTACCACCTCTGCCACTGTATCAGAGGAGAGAAGTTCTTTTGAGATTCTTCATTAACCACCTTCCCCCAGCTGCATCTGTCATGTCAGTTGAGTGCAAGTGGAAATGATTCTTCAGGAACTGCATGTAGTTTTCTGTTGCTGCTGAATTTTTTCACTCAAGGAAAATGTAAAGGTGTGTACCTTTCTTGGGACGAATCAAGATGCATATAATGATTTCTTCAGAATAATGTTTTGTTTATGCATTTTGAAAATTTCTTATTTCCCTTTTTTGTTTTACATGAATGATAATTAATCACTGTAGCATAGTCCATGAAGGATACAGTGAATTGGTGCAACTTTGTTTCTGGGGGTAACAGAAAGGTTACTGGCTTTTCACAGTACTTAATTTCACGGTCTTTCTTAGAGTTACTTTTTGAGTGGACAGCAAATAAGGTTTTCTCTGGCTGAATGAGTTCAATAAGGCAAGGTAGGTTATTTAGCAGAAGATTCATGGCTCTTCTGTTTAGTCTTCAATGTAGCTAATCCAAATAAGGGTATTTTCTTTCCAGGTTATGAGCGTCCACAAAAATGATCAAGGTAGGAACTTAGCTTGTTTGTCCAATCACTGTGACAATGGTTATTAAAAAAAAGAAAAGAAGAGTGAGAGAAAAAAGCAAAAAGCTCAAGAATAGCAACACAATAAGCTTTTTGGTAGAATACTGTCATTTCTACTTCCAAACAGAACAGATTTACCATGGTAATGGGAATCAACCTAGCATGAGTGAATTCATTTTGACTACTGAAATACATCTTTGACAAGATGATTATATGAGATCAGTTGCAAGATTGTGCTACTTATTTCACAGCTGAAGGACAAGTGGATGTATTGAGTTAACCCTACCTCAGGCATTCTGGGCTGTGCATCTCATTTTTTCTCTTTTATTGTCATAAGCACTATCATCTGTGTTGTCAATAGCTGGCCTTAACCCACATAGCCATAATGAAGCACAGTTATTTCCGTGTCTGTTGTGATTCAGAAGGTATTTATAGTATCAATACTGGGTTTCAGAATATGTATGGAATAAATGCTTGGTACCTTTTTTCTCTTCTTTCCCTCCTCTTCTTTCCTACTTCTTCTTTCCTTTAAAACATCTTTATATTCCATGCCATCTGGTGCTTCTGATTCCCACACAGCAAGTACTTGATGCATGGTGGAGATACCGTGTCATACTGAGACGGCCATCAGTACAGTCCCACTGTTTAAAAATGTCACAAGCTACTATTTGAAGAACATAATTTATATATCTATAAACACATTGGCAAATTTGTAAACTTAAAACATGGAAGTTTTTCCATTTTAACAGTCTTGTTGATTAAGCCGTGGGACTCAGAGTTGATTTTAGCACACAGAAACAGTCTGCAAACTGTTACATCTTGATATATGCACAAATATGCCAGTGTAGATATTTTTCTGAGAAAATATGAAAACACGTAGTGATTATTTGTGTTGATGTGCATTTGGTTCCTTTCATGATTTGCTTCAAAACGAAACCATTAAAACTGGCAAATAAGAATATTAAGCCTGTGACAAGCCTTTTAGAATCCATGGAGAAGGGAACATCTTTTAAATGAATAAAAACCTGCCTAGCACTTAGGCTGTGCTAACAAAAAAAGACACAGACCTTTTTTTACCAGGATGAGTTGATTTACAGAAAACATTAGGCATCTCAGTTAAACTGACAAATTATAACACTTATCCCTACAGCTACTGAAGTGATTTTCTAGATTGACATTTGCTTGTTAGTATTATAGCCCTCCCATTATAATCTGTTATCTTAATCCTCAGATAGATCATATTAAAGTTTGATTACTTAATACCTGTGTTTTGTTAATGGGCCAGTAAGATTGGATCAAGCACAGTAAAAGAGGCAGATAAAGCTACCAGCATCTCCACATAGTTTGGGAGTCCCTGAAATAGATTTCTGTTAGTTTTGTGTCACAAAATCCTTTTTCCACTGTTATGCTTTGAAGAACATTGTGCAGGGCCAGGAGTTGGACTCTATGATCCTTGGGGGTACATGTCAACTCAGAATAGCCTATGATTCTATAAACTACTGGTGTACGTTTTTCTGATACTGCATAGATAAGTTAGGCAAAGAGTAACAGACATTTACAATTGAATAAATGTTTCTCTGCTGAATCCCCCAAGCACAAAATACTGAGCATTTACAAAAGGGTGTCTTAACAACATGAAAAACAAGCAAAAATTGCATATTTTCTGTACATTGTTGAAACAGGAGGACTTATGTTCTTAGCAGTTATATTACAGGGGATAAATACAAAATGTAATGGGAATGTCAGTGTGTATTTCTAGTTATTATCTTAGTTCTCCTCTACACTCTTCTCCCCTAAAACAGCACATTTATTTCATATCAGATACTTCAAAATAATTCTGCCATATCTTATCATGCCTTTGCAGGAAAATTATGGCCGTGATGACTGCAAGGACTCGCTCAGCCTAGAGCTTGCTTTGCCAGCCATTTCACAGGCCCGGGTTGCAATTTCCAGGAATAAGCTGGTAAAGCCCTAGAAAGAGTTGCAGAAGCTCGTAAGTTTGAAGACCTCTCAAAGCTTTCCTAGGCTGTCACTGTGGGTAGTATCTGTGCAAAGACATACCAAAAGCAGTGGAGTTCAGATGAGGTGTACTTTATGTGATGGTAGCAGTGTGCACACCCTTGTTTCTACTGACTAAGCAGGCTTGCACCCACTCTGCCATCAGCTGTGATGCTGAAAGCTGTGCTGTGAAGGATGGCTGCTGAGCTCAGAGGGGCACCAGAGGAGTGGCTGCTCGCATCCAGGATTTTGCTGTGCTTGAGGAGTTGGCATCCTGGTAATGGATGGTGAGATGTGATCAGTTGGCACTGCAAAATGCAGATGGTGGCAGTAAAATTCTCATTTGCTGAAGCATCTCTTCAGGAACCAAACACAGCCTGTGCTGTTTTTGTAGTATAGCTGGGTATGTTGCCAAGATGTTCCCTGTGGCAGTGGAGGATGTAGAAAGCTCAGACCAAGTTAGATACCTATGTCTGTGGGTAGGTACACTTCACCACACACCTGTCCATGACATACAACCTGCCGACCCTCTCTTCTTCTCCAGGCAGATAAACCCAGTGAAGTCCTGTACCTCATGGCCAATGTGTGCTTTTATGTGCCCTTGTTCTTTTCAGTATGCTGGAGGAGCACTCACTGCAGTAACATGGCCCAGTGTCACTCATTACTTTACCTGTTTTATCTTTTGTGAAATTGAGCCTTTAGCCAGAATTGCCTGAGCTGCTGCTCCAGCAGTCAGTTAACTCTGAGGCTCCTCGAGCTCATTTCTCTCAAGTAATTTGATTCCCACATGCTTCCTGAGATTGCTTTCTCACTGAAAAGTGGGAAAGGGGGGATGAGGGTACAGATGGGAGCAGACCAGAAATGTTATGGCAGGCAAATATAGGTTAGAGATAAAAACAATGCAAAAGCATGTTTTCAAAGATCCCATCTCACTTTATCTTCCTTTAACCCAGTCCTATAAACAAAAATGTTTTTCTGTTTGAGAATCAGAGACACAGGGGCTTTTGTGCTGGTGCAGGGTTTGCAACAGGAGGCTAATTCCATTCTGCATCTGCATAAAGTCAGTAAGATAATCCTTTCCTTAAAATTACCAGGTATGTGTGTAAAATGCAAATTAGATGAGTCTTTTGGGGGGATAGCTAATCATAAAAGGCTCTGATGGATTTCAACAGATTTTCTGAAATCATACACAGAATTCGAGGCTGTTTATTTAGGTTGCTGAACTGTTTCCTTTACATTGTGGTGACTTAGGAGTAATTGAACACCAGTTTTCTAGATAAGGTTCTATTTAAGACTGGTTAGTATGGCAGCAGTTTCTAAGTAGTGTATAATTTATGGGGAGATTCTATACAATCCCAACTACCAATGGCCAACTACCCTGCTGCAAGGGAGTGAAAAACAAGCCTGAAAAGTTAATCTTGCTGGAGGGAGAATTGTTCTGAAAATTAACCATTCAGTGCATAAACAATAGCATATCAGTTGTCTGAAATACACGTTTGTCCCTCTGCATGGT
Source organism: Oreocharis arfaki (assembly GCA_013398015.1). Classification (NCBI taxonomy): domain Eukaryota; kingdom Metazoa; phylum Chordata; class Aves; order Passeriformes; family Paramythiidae; genus Oreocharis; species Oreocharis arfaki. The sequence continues at coordinate 46,357 of VZRR01013195.1, read as the reverse complement.
GTTCATTTTATGTCCAGGCAGAGCTACCACACTCAGAGTATGGAATTTCTATGTGAAAGTCCCAGTTTGGTAGCTAGGATATTACTAATTTGAGCAGATGGTCTTCTTAGAGCTCTGTTATTTTATATTATGAAAATGAGTCTGTTGGAAGTCCCTGCTTTGGGTTTCGTTAGTGGTCATTAGTTGGTGTCATGAGACATATGCCTTGATGATATCAGCAGCATTATTAAATGTTATAAGAATATATTTTCCCAGCAGCAATAGAAGTATCCACAGTAACATTTGTAAGCTAATTTTTTATCTTGGACTTGGTAAGTATGTTTTTAAAAATGTAAAAATATGCCTTATTGAGAAATGTATTCAAAGGAAGCACATGCTAAATGTTGGTATTACCCAAAATTGTCTATTTTACTTGCTTTTCTTGATGAATGGTTGTCATCTGTCACTTCAAAACAGTACACATGCTGCTAGAGCAAATCTTTGCAGAGTCAATTTACAGGGAGTGATGTTTTGGGAATGTAATTCAGTGAAAGGATTTTGGTTTGGTTTGGGTTTTTTTCTAATCTTGCATTGCACAAATTCTGAAAAAGGGTTAAAGAAGATATAAGTCAAAAAGCTAAAAATTTGCAATTTTTTGCAGTATCTGTGTTTCAGTTTATGGTGCAAGGGTGTTATATGATGTAAGAAGGCTGTATCTACTTAGCTGTATGCCACATTTCATGACTCTTTGTAACCCTGTTGCTTTCTTGTCCACTGTGCCTGCAGCTCCACCTCTTCAAAGCCTTTTCTTTTAATCTAACCTACTAAGAGCAATTCATACAGCTTATGGGGTTTTACTTTTAAATCCTCACAGAAATTATTTGCTGCCCCCAAGTTAGGAATTTAAAGGAAAATTAAATTAAGATGCCTAAGTAATGAAAGCATCCTTGGATTTGATAGGTAGAAACCATCAAAGCAAAAAGTCTGTGTCCCTGGAAAGATTTTTGATATTGTTTAGTGCTGGGGGGAGTTACTATTGCTAATATATCGTGCAAAATAAGGCCTTAAGTTCTTATGCTTATGCTTCATGAATTCTTTAATTTCCAGAGATGTTTGTTATGATTTAGGTCATAAACTGAGAGATTTCCAACTCAAACATTTCTCTCTTTATAAGGCCTATGGCATTGGGGTCATAGTGTGGTATAGTTTTGCTGACAGATGGATTAAAGAAAGAAAGCCTTAAGAAAGCCTTTATGCTTTAGGAAATGGCTGAATTTTTCTTGCTGCCATGAAATGTAAGCCTAGTATTTGTTACTGTGATATATGTGTTGAATGGTTGCCGACCTAGTATGACACATGTATAGCTCTCTATTGTTTCTTCTTTTCTCGAGCAGTGGACCTTTTTTAACTAGAGTCAAGTTTAAAAAAAAAAAATCCAATAAAGCATTGTTGGGCCTGTTTTCAATTTATTTAGCTGGGGAAAAATGTAACTGATGTTACCTAAAACGTTTATACAAATCTGTGAAGAAGGGAGTTGACCAACTGTAATTCTAAAATACTTTAAAGAATAGGAAGAAAAAAAGCCCAGATTTTTGTTTTCTTATATATAAAAGAAATATATGTCTTTTATTTATCTCTCATTTCTTCTCTTTTTAGGTTTTCCAAATGAGCCTGCTGCCATCATTGCCCTTAACACTATTAAGGAATGGTTAAGCAAGAATCACAATGAGGTATGGAATAAAATAATTTTTTTTTTTAAAATTCTGTTTAAGGTTACAGTCTTTGACTCCAAAACTGTGGAAAGAGTAAACACAGGCTTGAGCCTTGAAGTCTTTTATTATTTAGTCTTAAGACCAGTGAAGTCAGGTCAGGACAGTATAGCCAGGGGAAGATTTTTATATCTAAAAGCTATACCAGAGTTCAAAGGAAATACCTTTATTTGAAACCATACTGTGCATTTCCTGTGCATTGTCATCTTTCCTGGCAAAGCAGAAGACTATTCTCTTCCTAAGCTGTTTTTGAGTGTCAGAGGTTTTGGATAATAATGAGGAGATTCTTGGAAAGGAAATGTGTATACCAGTTGTCAGTGGATATGGCCACAAAGGTCAGTAGTGTTCCAGAGGTCACTTCACAGTAAAGAGCTGTAGGATCTTGTTTTCTATTTTCATTTTTTTTTTGTTTGCTTACTGTTAAGTGTTCATTTTCCCAGAAGCACTCACTAAATATGTGAATTTTTAATAGTACTGGTCATCTTCTAGTGGCAACATAATAGTGATTATTTGTACAAGACCAAAAATGCTTTTAACAGAATTATCTGCATCTCTCCTCTTTCTAGTTTTTGTCTTTCTGTGTTCCTAGTGTTGGATTGGCGAAGTGCAGTAAAGAAGTGGCAAAACAAATAAAATAATCATGTCTTAAACTAACAGTCTGCCTGTTTCCTTATGAGGACAGCCAGCAGATTTCAGACAGTTAAAGTTGTTTAGTATTTTGTCTGAAAACATTGGAACAAAGCATCCAGTGGAGAAGCACTGCATACAGGGACATAATTAGTAGTATCTTTCCTCTAGCAATATAATCAGGGAGCCTATTTTTTCCCAGAAATCTGGTATATCAGGGTATGAATTTAGTGGCTTTATGTAGTTTGGTTTGGGGTTTTTGCCAAATTTGAATTGAAAGGAATTATTATGTTGAGATTTGAGTGGTACATGGAGGTTTTCATACCTGGAAGTGCTCTAAGGAGTGCATACCTGTTTGGACACTGATTCTTTGTAGCACTGAGTAGTTGGTTGCTGTGGCTTTTGCTGCTGTCACAGTTGCTTCCCACAGCTAGAAATCTGAGCAGTGAAGCAGGAGTTTTGGATGGGCAGGCTTCATTAACACTATTAGTGCCTAAATATCATGAGCTTAACCCTAAACATTTATTTTTGGGATCTTGTCTGTTTGTAATTTTAACCTTGACGTGTAAGGCTAAAACCAGTATGTTTGTGGTGCTTGCCATCTTATAATTTCTCCTAGCTTCATTTTTACCACATAATTTAAAACATCGGCTAAAAGGTTTGGTTTTGGTTTTTGCTCCAGAAATAAGCTTTTCTTCCTCAAAAGCGGAGTCTTTATTGTGTATACACCCCCTGCCTTGCTCCTCAGAAACTCCAATTTAACCAGAATTACTTTTAAATAAGTAGCTGTAGTTCACAATGTTTGGACAGTGAAAGGAGCCCAGGCTGTCCTAACTACAAAGCAATTGTTTGAAGTTGTCCTACTGATCTCATACCACAGGCTGGTTTTTTTTTTTCAGTTTGGACTATTACAGCTCATAGTTGTTGTCTTAAATGTTGTCTTTGTAACATCCTGAATCCTCACCAAGCTGAGGTCTCACGCTGTTTGATGCACTTGAAGACATACGGTTGGTGCAATTTTTGCATATTACTGATTATGGCGATTCAGAGCTGTTCTCCCAGAGTTTTTGTTGATTTTCAAAGGAAGTGGGGTATTAGGTCTCTGTCAAGATACATTTTGAGGGTTTGGTTATCCACAGCTTTGTACTTTCTCACATGAAGCTTACCCTTTTCCTAAGGTTTTTCCACAATCCACTGGCTTGAGTTTTAGACTATGGCATATTAGCATGTTTTACATGTCATAAACAGCACAGCAGCAAAATAAAGATACTTAGTTTTATTGAAGACAGCAGTAACTTATGCAGTAAAAGGGATCTTTGGGAAGCATACAATTACTGAGTTGCTGTTTTTCAATGCATGTAGCAAGGTGAGCATAGTTATCTGGTTCAAAAGAACTGATGTAGCTCTGCGCCAGGCATCAATCTGATCAATTTTATATTGTTATGGAATCACAGAACAGTTTGCATTGCAAGGGACCTTAAAGTACATCTAGTTCCTACTCCTGCTATGGGCAGAGATGCTACCCACTAGACCAGGCTGCTCAGGGCACCATCCATCCTGGCCTTGCACACTTTCAGGGATGTGCACTCTTACTTCCTTAGATTAGATTTTGTGCTTTGAGTAGTGATATTATACATTACCCAAGCTTTTCCCTGAAATAGCTTATCATACAAGCAGTGGATTGAAAAGGACTTTCTATTCTTTAATACAGTCTCCTCTTATTGCACACTGCCATAAGATATAGTCCTTTCTACAAAGTTCTGTCTTAAAGACAGACCAATTCCCACTACACCCACTGTATATTTAAATTCACATTTTCTAGTCTGGGAGCAAACCTCTAACAATCTGGCATGAGGGCAGCTTTTCAGAGTGCTGTCCACATCTCATTCCTGTTATCACTGACCAAACCTGCTCCCCTGGTACTGCCTGCGCTGTCAGGATGAGTTGGTGTGTCCTGCTAACAGCCTCTCCTGAACAAGAGAGGCCTCCTACACTTGGCTCTTCCAGAGTTAAATTAATCAAAGTCAGCTTCTTTCCCCTAACCTTTGTTCTGCAATATGCCTTATCTGTGAGAAGATTCTGCTCCTTTAGTCCCAAAGGTGTCTGGCAGCTAGTTTTGCCCTTGGACCTAACCACTCACTAAGGTCTCAAACTCTTTGATTGTAGAATGTGAATTGACTGAGTGAATTCAAGAAGTTTTAGTGCAAGATAGACAGTATTCTCACTAGGGAATCTGCCTCCATAGCAGTACACCTGGCAAAAGCAGGTAGGTGAATAAGATGGAAAGCTGACAAATTTCCAAGTCTTTTGTTGTGCTCTACAGCAGCCATTTCTCCTCTTCCTTCCAGCAACCCAGGAATCTGTGACAAATTTGGAAAAGATAAAGCAATATTCTTGTTTTCACCTCTCTACCTTCCTGTAGTACCTCTTTCCTTTGATGCTATAATGAAGATTTTTTACATATTGATATTAATTCCAAATATAAATAAATCAGTTGCTATATTCCTTAGTCAGCCCAGGGGCCTGATAATGTAACTTGAATGACTCCTGCAAGCTGTGTCAGAGTACTGTGAATTTCCCTGTCGTAATATTTAAAAGACAAGTGATTTGCATTTAATAAAGGTTTTCTTATCCAAGCTCATGGTTGTGCTTGACCCCTCAGGTGTTTGTATAAAAACTTATTAGCATGCTTAACTCTGATGTCACTCAGATGAATGTCTCATTACCATGCAAATGGAGTTAGCTCCTTTCTGCGGTTAATTTTTACAAAGCAACAGAGATATAGTTCTATTGTAATTTACTCAATATACAGCAACCATAGTCCAGCAGCCTAAAACTCAACTACATAAAGTTGGCTGGGGAAAAGAGCCCTATTGTAATTAGTGGTTTGGACTCAGTTATGTGTAACAGCAGCACCGTTCCACTCTTGAAATGAAGCCCTTAGTCAAACTAATCTCTGGCCATGCTTTACACCAAGGTCTGCTGACTTGCAGCCAGAGGGCAAATCTAGTTTAGAAGCTGGTAAATGGTGTTATGCTGTAAGTGTAGAAATCCCTTGGAGCAAACTCCCCAGTATGGACTCAGTCAGCAGTAGTGGTTAATTTACTGCAGACCACCTAGGCTATCTCCTTAGCAAACTGTGTTTTCACATTTCACATAGTGCTCTAGAGGTTTAATAGAATTCTTCAGAGCACAAAATAGAATTGGAGTCCACTCTTTAGGAAATTATACCCTGGAATTCATTTTAAAATGCACAATAAGTTCTTTGAACAGGTCAGAATGTTTCTTTCTGGGATAATTTGGCAAGGTTTGAGGTGTTGCCACCTGATTTCCCGTAATGGTATCTCAAAAACGTTGTGAAAACTTTAAATACTGGCCCCCCTACATTATTGTGGGTGATGGGGAGAGGCTTATATCTGGGGTTTTGTGGCAGTTATCTAGGAATGTTTGCAATAATAGGAAATATCTACTTTTGCTTTGCTATGTTTCTCAAAAGGGTGAAAAATAAAAAGATCTCAGTGTATGCCGCACCATACAATACAGTGACCTGAGAAGCCTCAGAACTTTTTCACTGCTCAAGAAAAGACTTTAAATTAATAGCACATTTAGTTCAAAGTATTGTTCTTTCTCATGCACAATACCTCACAACATTTATTACACACCCCGGTAGAACAACAACTAGGAAAATGTGATGGCAATGTATGTGCTGTTGAAATAACTGATACAAATTAAAACCACATAAATGGGAAATTAATCAACACATTATTGATTCCTTTTCATTAGAATCATTGCTGAAGAGAGATTTTTTTCTTATGTTGCCTGAAGTACATGAGGTCCTTGTGTTTTAGCAGGTAGTTATGTATCATCCCACAGCCAAAAAAAAGTGACCATTTTTGGCAAAGCGGGATGAGCCAAATCTCAGTCCAGCTGAAATTAGTGGAACTCTGTTTTAATGGGGGTGAGGAGGTGGTCAGGATCACACTTGCTATACCCCTCCTGACAAAAATGTTCATGAGGAAACCCCTGTTTGTCTAGTTAGGCGCACTCCAACATGGATGCCCTGCACCTGTGCTTCCTTTTGTACTGTGCTCCATCCAAATATGTTATATGGGGTATTTTCCATTACTGAGGTAGCTAAAGGCAGGATATCTCATGCACCTAGAATGGTGCTGGGTAGTGGTGACCAATCTGGAGAGAGATGTTGTGATGGCCAGCTACTGCCTGGGAGGGCAGAGCGAAGGGAGCTGTCACTACTCTCTATTATACAAGGGAGGCTTGCCTGAAGGATCATTTCACTATTAATTTTATTTTGTTTTTAATTTCTCTAACCCCCTCCTTTTGGTGGTCTCAGCAATCTAATTCTGGCTCTTCATTCTTCAGAGACAATTAAACAAAGTGGCATCTTGAGATGAGGTCTAGTCTTTATCTCTGCAGAAGGACGCAGATGGAGACAGCGTGTCTTGGAAGATGTTGCCTGATGCAGTTCCATTTAACGTAACCTCAGTTAGATTCCCTTAGGGCAGAGCAACTAACTTGCAATATGTATTCCAGAAAGGAGTGGAGTAGCTAGCTGACAATATTTAATTAATGAAAGCAAGTTTAAAAAAATCCCAGACATGTATATTAATGCAAACAATTCCCCTTAAGACAGCATGACTTTTAGTTTTCATTTGTTAGTTTCTATGTGTACAGTTTTACTGTTGTCAACAAAACTATGTGAAATTTTGACAAAAATATATGTATTTATGCCTAAGGTGGTATCTTTTACGGCAAGTTTGGGCCTGCGGTGACATGTATTTATTTTAAAGAATATTTATTACTCAGAAATAAAGCTCTGAAAATACAGGTTTCTATTGAAGCTGACAGATCCTGAAGGACAATAAGGGTGCCAATAAAAATTCATCTGGCTATTTTGGTCGCTGTGATATGCCAGTATCACTTGATTAACATCATCTCCTCCCCTCCCCCAGCACTGTTCTCTTGGGTAGGTTAAAAAATTATCTCCTTTCTATTTCTACATTCTAATTAGGTGGTAATCATATGCTGCTCTGATTGAAATGAAAATCAGCCATCATGCCACTGTCATCTTGCTGAAGTCGAGGAAAAAAATGCTTTTCAACTGGTACAAAATTAAAATGATTTACTTGCTCTGTGTAGCTGCTCTCTCACCAGGCTCAGAGAGATTCAGTGCTGTCCCCAAAGCCCAAATCTAACTATCATCCCAACAGACAAGTCATTTTCTGAAATGATAAGGCAGCTGCCAAGGCAGCAATGCTTTTCTTGTATGTTCTTTAGGCTGCTGTTTGGTGAGAGCACTGATAAAGTGAAGCGGACAAAGCCTGTCTTTGTTACACATAATGCTTTATTTATTAACTTGAAAAGGTTTTAGTATTTTGCTACAGCTACTGAGAAAGAGGCAGGAATGATCCCTCCTGGACAGAGCTCTTAGAGCTCATGATGGCTGGAAATGTCCCAGGCCAATGTCCTGTGGGATGGTTTCTGAGATACTTATTTGTGACCAAAATGAATCTGGCAGGAATTAGTTGATGGCATGGCTTTTCACCAACCCTTCCCTCTAAAATTTGTGGAGGATGAAGGAAATCCGTGCATAGTGTAGATGTTTTTGCTGAACACCTCTTTGTAAAGGTTTATCTAACCTTCATGTACTGCATCAAAAACACCTTCAGTAACTCTGCTGCAGAGTGTCACTAATTCAAGACAGAACTCTGCATGAGTCCTTTTGTGTTTACAGCAGCTAACTATCTAATAATTCAAATTTGTCAAATAATTTATTTTTATCCTTACAATTTAATAGCAGTTATGATAGCAGGAGCTTGGATAGCTTGAAAATTCTACAGGCATGTAGCTAAATTAACAAAATTGTCTCTACTTCAGGGCTGAGATTTTGTCTTGTTTCTTTGATTTATTTTTTTCCCTGTGATTTCTGTATGTTTGGAAGGGCCTTACAACTGTAGTGAACTGTGTGAAAAAATACTTAAAAATAAGTAGAAACAGTAGCTTTGTTTTCTTTCTTGTTACTTCTTGCATGACAAAAAAGATTAGGATAAGATCTTGTTATTTCTGTACTGGCTTTCGGCCAGAAATCTGGTGTTTTCAACTGGCTCCTCAAATCAACACAATGCAGAGGAGGTCCAGCATTCGTTTTGGAAAGATTCAGTTATTGTTGCTGCCCTTCTGGAGACTTTAAATTAGCTCATGTTCCTCACCCTGTGTGTATGTAGGAATAAATAACTGAGGAATAACAATCCATGTAGGTTGAGTGAGATTCATGGATAAAATACTTCATGAGTAATGGAGAAATTGCGGTTACAATCTTTGTTTTGCTTCTGAGCTCTTTGCTTTAGTAAATGTGTTGTGATTTATGTTTTGCTCTACTTTGGTGTCCGACTGAACTGTATCAATGGATTACAGCTGGGTCTTAGCAAGACCTGCGCTGAGATCGGGTAAGAGGAAGGAGATGGTGGAGAAGGTTTTCCGTCTGCTCTGTGGAGATTTGCAAGGAGGAGGAGTGCTTTGGGAGACTCATAGGAGAAGCTGCCGGCGAGGGATGGGTTCAGCTGGCAGTCACCAGCAGATATAAACCAGGTGGGATGGATGGGTACCAGCTGCTGGCCAGGTTGCCTGCCCAGCCACAGTCCCCAGGGAGAGAGATGGCACTCTGCTGGCACAGGCAGCAGCCCTTCAGCACAAGCCAAGAGCACGTGCTTGGTTTTGCTGGCACTTCCCTGGCATCCTGCAGAGTGTGTGATGGCTTCTTAGGGTGTTCTGTTTCCAGTAAACTCACATGGCTGTTTTGCTTCTGGAAAGCTGCCACTTTGGTTTGATTTAAATTCAGTTCTCTTGCCTACAGTTTTGCCCAAAACAGAATGTCCAGTGTGGAACGTGGGAGTGAAATAATACTAAAATACAAAAAAATACATTAGGTGAGTCTCATACTGAGGCAAACATTGGATCAGCTTATGAAGAACCAAACTGGTATGAAAGAGATAACTGTAAATGGAGTATTTTGTTAGGTTTTATTCCATTTTCCCATCTAAGATCTGGCCGACTCCTACCATCATTTCTGTCCACATTAGCCATCACCAGTAGGTCACAATCAAATGTATGCAGAAGGAAAACCACATGAATCCTTACAGCCAGAGTGCCTTTCCTGTGAGGAAAGGAATGAGTTTATTGCTGCTAGACTTCAGCATCTTGACACATAGTTTGAGATACATGATTCTGACATTTAATAGGTTAGATGATATTGGCCACATACTTCATAGGTTCTGTATCCTACTGTATTCCTGGGAAGGTGAAAAATAGGTCTGTCTATTAAATATGAAATGACAGAACAGATGAGAAGAGCGCTGTGGATGTGGAGAGCATTGACAATGAGGACCAGTGGAAACATGGGAATGACGACAGGTTTCCAAGATAAAATACCTGAAAATTAATACAGAACAAATTGCTTAAATTCAAATATGAGCACAGTTTAAGGGTGCATATCATTTTCTTACTTAGACTTCAGGAGAGATTATGTGATTCTTTCATTTATTTGGGATTAATGAAAAAATGGAAAATAAATTAGGTGAGCTATGAAATTCTTCACTTCCATAGGAATTGTAAACAATGCTTTGTGGGAAGAGGTTTTGAACAAACACCACACAGAGACTTACTCAGGGTTTCTCCTTATTTCTAACCTGATCTCTCATGAGATAAAAACATGAAGATTAACTTTTACCAGCACAGACTGTTTACAGCAAGTAAATCTAAATAGAATTAATTTCCTGAAGCCTCTTTTTTTTTTTTCCCTACATAAAAAGGAAAAGGATGAGTATACTTTGGGGCCAGTAAAATAAGTGGAAAACAACCAGTGGTTAGATGATAAATACGGGTGATGGTGAAAGCAGAATTAAGTAGCTTTAAAAGCAATATAATTTTACAGTTGAGGTGGAAGTTTCCATGGCACAGAGCACAGCTTTGACTTGCAGTTATGCCTTGTAAATAACAAGGACAGTGTTGCCATGTCTCACTTCTTTTCTGTCTGTCTGCATCCTGATTCAGGAGCACGTTTTCATTCAGGAGTAAATTTACATTTACCAGAAGTGAACTTGGGATGCTTTTCTGAACCAGGAATATTGGACTTCTCTGAGCTAGTATATTTGTCCCGTCTGTGCTATTAGATCTAAGATACCACTTGCTAGGAAACTTCCCTGCTCTTTGGTACTTCAGGCTGAAAAGAAATACTGAGAACCAGCTGCTATATCTTCATCTGCATGACCAATGCACAATAAATCCAGGGGAATAGGTGCCTTTCTGATTTCTCCCCCTTAAAAGAAATGAAGGCCTTTCAGGAACAGATCTCTAAATTTCCTAGATTTGATGATGTGCGAGGAAGGGATTTTTCAGGTTCTGCATTCTTTTCTGGTTTCTTCCATACAGCTTTTCCACACACTTAAAAGGCACTGTGCATTTAAACCTCAATCCAGTTACATATTTTCAGGTTGGGGAAGGGTTTTATATGTGATTTTGAGCCTCTTCTGCTGAAAATTTCACCTTTCATTTAAAGCCCCTTTGGCTTTCGTGATCCAAAAGGTTAGAAAACCTTAGTCTTCTATTTGCATATCAATAGTCTTATCCTTTAATTGAGAGTGATGGATTATTTTATAGACAAAATGCAGTCTATATGATTAATTTCATTTATCCTTTTTGCTTCCACATTTTTAAAAAAGTGCATGTCAAATGTCTTCTCCATGTGTGGAAACAAGCCTATGAACTTGCACTGTTGCTTATTGTTCAGAGTGCTCAAACCTAATACAAAACAAACTTATCACATAGCACTTTGACTCCCCTGAATTCAATCCTGATGCTGGTTGGATGATAACCTCTTCCCTGTGGACATTTAAACAAACATCTCCCTTTGGGGCTGCATATAATAATAGACGATCTGTATGATGATAACCTCCTGATGGGAAATGTTTCGGAAGGGACAATAGAAATGAAGTGCTTTAGCCCTGCTGACTGTGTTCCCTGCTAAAATCTCTCCCTGTAGACATCATATAAAGTTCATTAATTTTTACAAAGCAAATATGTTTCCCTTCAGACAGTTGAGGCACCAGTGCCCTTGATTTTTGTTGGATTCTATGAACTTTGATACAGTGTTATATAGCATAACTGCAATATCTCGTTGCATAATATGCATACTCTGATTTGTAGAATATCCTAGACATTTTTTATCTAGTGTGATTTTTATGGGGTATATCATTTGAGAATAAAATCTCATTATAACTACGGGATGCTTATGTATATATGCTCGTCAGATGGGGTCTGAGTCTTCATTGTCGTTTTGGAAATGCTTGGCGTGCTGTTGGTACTGAATCACTTATTAGCAAAGTGGAGTTGTGTATATAAGAAATTTCTGTTCTGCAAGTTATCAAAGATACTTGTAATTCAATGCTCTGAGTGTAAATCCAAAGGGTAAGCTTCTATAGACTAACACTAGTCCTCAAAGCCTTCGTAAATTTTACCAGAGATGGAACTTTTGCAGTGAAGGAATTTTTGCATCACAGTTGCTAATGAGGAAGGGTGGGTATAAGGATCCCTAATCATGGAATCACAGAATGCTCTGAGTTGGAAGGGACCCACAGGAATTGTCAAGTCCAACTAGGGTGGCAGTGTTACTGTTTGTTACAGGAGATAGAAGAAAAGGCTGAAATAGCTCCCATGTTGAAAGCACAAGCATTTGCAGAAAATACAGTGGATTATTAGCACTTGTGGTAGTATGAGAGTGGTGCTTCAGTTTCTGCAATGCTCTCTTTGAGACAGAGATGTCTTTGAGGGACAATCCCATGACATGCAATTTATAGCCATGGTACTACAAAAAGAAATCTAGCTTGTATGATGCCTCCATATAGCAGAAGCTGAGAGGGAAATAAGCAACCCTAATTTTTTTCTGAGATATTAAGAGAATAAAGAATTCTTTAGAGGTACGTAATACCACGTATAAATACTACTTCAGTGTGAGATTGCCCAGTGAACTGGGATTTCCACCTAAATGATGAGTAACTTGTCTTTATTGGTGATTTATGGTAACCTTCTATGTTGTGTATGTGGGAAAAAGGGATCCTGCTGCTGTCAAATGAGCTAAGATCTGGGGCAGATGTCTAGCTGTGGATAGCCGTGGAGATCCATTATGGTTTTTCCCTGTGGCCTGGATTGGCATTAAGCAGGGGCAAGGAAGGCTGACATTGTCTCTTACCCAGACTATGGCCTGAACTTTCGAAATGATGTGCTGAGAAGCTGTTTGATCCAGATTTGTAGTTCTCAGATGTCTTAGTTGAAAGGGAGGACTGCAACAGATCTTTTAAGTGCACTGTTAGCTGGTGGGTTTTCTGAAGCATGCCGGTGTAAGAAGTTGATCTTGGATGTCCAACATGCCCAAAGCAGTCACATGGAGTAAAAATGAACTGCTGATACAGGAATCTGGCAGGTTCCAGTATGCCTTGCTCTCCCCTCTGTACTTTCTTTCCCTTTGCAGTTTCTTCCTTTCAGCCATCCCTGTTCTGCCCCCTGCATGAGTGGTGAACTTATCTATTTATATTCTGCTCTATTGCCTGGGCGTTTAGCTGAGTGCTTTGGATCAGGAGGTGGAAAACAAAGGCTGTACCTCCACTCTGGGTCTATCTCGTGTGCTGCAGCTGTTGTTTTTAGGTATGGATTTGAAGTCCAGCTGCTCCTTACTGACCCTGTGGGGAAGTGGCAGGTTGAATCAATTATTTGACATGCACATTCTCTGTTGGCACAATTCTCCAGAGCCTTATAATGGCACAAATTATGATACTTGCTAGTGAAAAAAGAAAGTTACAATTGGGTATAGCAATTAATATGCAATTAAGAAGGCATTCTTTTTTCTTTCCAAGTATTTTTTTTCCAGCTATTTTTAGATTTGAATTGACTGAATAGTTAAAGAATTGCTTTTGGAAAGGAGGATGGGAGTAATATTTTTTTCCAGCATTAGCTTTGATTTTTCTTCCTGCAGGGGCAGCAAGAAGCAGAGACAGCCGTTATTTAAAACAAAATTGAACATAAAATGCTATCAAATCATTTACTATCTCTCAACTGTAATGCAGCACTTCTGTGTTTTAATGATGTATTGTTTTTTATTATGTACTGCATTGGCGTTCAAATTTAAATTTGTTTAGAAAAATGAGATTTGAAGGTAAATGGAGCATATATCTGGAAACAATCTATGTCTAAGATATTTTGTTAATTTCCTTGCTGCCCAAGGTAGTGACATTGCCCAGCAGGATGAAAGGAGGAAGAGGTTGAAGGGTGTTGGGCTGTGCATGGGTTGAGATGTCAGCACAATCTCAAATGACAAAGTCTGGGAGCAAAAGAACAGAGCAGTCACAACCCCTCTTTGGCCTGTGGCAGCACTGCTGAGGCTCCAGCACAGGTGTCAATTTGTGCCAGCACCTGGAGCACTTTTTGTGATGGTGACACATTGTCACTTTGGACCTGGATTGAGACATTCAGGGCCACCAAGCAGCCTCAGTTCAGCTGCTGTGCCCCCTCAGACCCATGTCACCGCGCTGCGTTTGACCTTGTGATGTACAAGCAATAAAGGCTCTATATTTTATAATTGTCTCCAGAGCTGTCATGTCCCAGTTTTCAGCTAGATTAATTAGCACCCATGTGAGTAATTCCATACACAGTCATTTCTGAGCTGGTAATTTTCTTCCAGATTATTTTCTTCTAAATGCTCTAGAAAGTGGTTTGGGAGAAATATTCGGTGGTTAAAAGAAGTATCTATGCATGTGAAGTCATAGATGGTGTATATTTTATAAAGCTTTGTCAAATATATGACAAGTATAAGGTTTTGCTGGCTGGGTGGCCTCTGTGGGCTTTTGCTAAAAGAGGTCAAATTAGTTCTGTGAACTTAAAACCACAGCTGTACTAATTAATGTGATAGGAAAATGTTAGGAAATGCAATATAACTATTCACAGAACTGGGTCATGATTTCTTTTTCAGTTAGTTTTTGAGCATGTTGCCACACCACAATGCTTTCCATTAATAATGAAGATATTTTGGAGAAATTGTATTAGCAGCTGGTTGACTGTAGTTAATTGATATATTATTGTATTCCTGCACATTCTCTCCGGGACTGCTGTGCATGGCTTTAAAGGGAGAATTTCTTCTAGGGAGAAATAAAACCAAGATAAGCAAGGAGAAGTTATTTAACTTAATAGTTCTCAGGCTCTGTACCCTGATTTAAGGAGGCAAATTACTAAAATATGCAGAGAATTTTGATTTAGAAAATAATGATATAATGAATTTAATAAATGTTGTCTGTGGGAATAGCACATCAGCTCTTGTAGGAGTAGGGTGATGCACTGAGGCTCCAGAGAATTTTAAAACCTGAGTGACTGAACAACACAAATCTATTTATTTATGGATTTAATCCAGGCGTCTTTGTCAAAAATTGGAGTAATGAATTTACAAGGAGTTTAAGGAATGAACCCTTTATGTAAGAAAGGCATGCTAATTACTGCCTTCCCCCATTCCCAAAACTAACAGAGCTTCAACTAAATGCATCTTTGTTTTCAGAGTGAGGACTAGAGAAGAGAGGCAAGGTAAAGCCCTGGAGAGGATTTAGCAAGTCTTTCACCTTCAGGCCACCAATTCCAATCCAGAGAGTTTCCTAGCCTTTGTACTAGTCTGGCCCCAGTAGAATGAAATGGAGAACGTGGCTTTGGTCCTGATCACAACTGACCTGACTCTAGTTGTAGTGACGGACATTATGCATTGAAAGAGTCTTACTCTGCGGTCACAACACCCAGCTGGAGATTTCGCTTTTCTCTCCAGCATAGCTGGGATTAGGCACAAAACAGCAGCCTCTGGTGTGGGTAGTTGCAAATGTTCAGGCATGTAAGAAAGAATTCCTTCTTAGGTGTGCTTATTGCACGAAATGGAAAGTGAGTACTTCAAAAGAACTGAGCTATTTGATCACAGAACATTTTATTGTACAGTTAATTACGTCAAATAGGCTGAACTGAGAACTAAAAGTTCTTAGTGACTTTTTTGCTGTGTGTATAATTAGATCTACAGAGCTGTTTCCTCAGCTGGTGTCAGGTTGCTTAGCTCTATTTAAGTCAATCTGCATAAGCTCAGAAGCTGGACCCTGGTATTTATGGAACCATTGACTGTTTATTGTACCAGAATAACACACAGCTAAGTTCTGTACCCTAAGGAAATTTAGGCCAAGATGTATAAAGTCAGAAAAATGGTACTGTGTTCACTTATAAGTAATGATGGGCTAATCTCAAACTTCAGCACTTTTATTTGGCACTTTTTTAGAACTTACAGCAACTGGATACAGAAGTAAAGAATTGCCATGGTGTTTTGTGGATGGACTTGAAATTCAGAGGAAAACTTGTGGTGGGGGATTTTGGTCTTTGTAGTCTGTGCAGGTATGGAAAAGTTTTACAATTGAAAAATATAGAAACTCTCCATATTCAAGCTTCCAGATTCTGTTTTAAAAGATGACACTAAAAATCCCAACTTTCCCCTGCTAACCATATTTTAAGTTTGAGGCCAGTGTTACCCTGGTGCTTCCTACAGCTGAAAACACAGAGATCCCAGAAGAGTAGCACTCTCTGTGTCAATTAAAGGATTTTAATGCAGTTTAATCTTTCAAATCGTGCTCAATCTGTTCATGGATATTTTTAGCTCTGTAGCCCTTGGAATGCCCAGTTTCTTGCACTCTGATTTTATATTCATCATTGCCAGAAACAGACTTAACAGATGCATTAAAAATACTGTAGAAAATGCCAATGTCTAATCTAGTGATTAATAAAGTTACAGTCATTTACCTCAACTACTGTTTTGAAAAAATGCTTTGCCTCACACTAATTATTTCTGTATTGTCCTTATTTGCATCACAAGCATTTCATATCACAGGCATTTTGCTGTTCTTCATCTTAACTTATTAAATCCTTCTTACTCATGCATGAATCTAGACAGCTGGGTGTCGCTAATGGGGCAGCTAGTGCTACCCAGTGGTCTATAATCAACATTCTGTTGCCACACATTAGCATCACCCTGCATGCCTGAAAGGACTAAGAAATTTGATTTGTAAAGCAACAGCTGATTAGGGATGATTAAGAAAAAGACCAGAGGGTCATGGATATTGTGTAACACTGACTCTCGTCCTCTCAGAATCCAGCCCCGAATGGCATATCTGCTATGTCAATGTGAACAGAAATAGATGAACCATTATCCAAATGTTTTTATCACTAATCACTTCTCAAAGGCTGTTCAAAACCAAACACATTTAATAGCATTTAAATGAAAACAAATGGAAATTGTCATAAAACCATGACAAAGAAAATATGTCTATTTTAAACAAAACATACCAATTCATTTTTCTGCAGTGTCAATGGAATACAAGATGCCATGATAAATATATTAAAATATTGCTAAATCTACCTTAAATGGCTTGGTAGATACCAGAGTCCTCCACACATTGAGGTTGATTTGAAGACTGTAAAAAGTTCATTTTGGATGGAGAGTGAGATACACCGGGAAACCCGAAATTGTACCAGGCACTCTTGAATGACCACTGAAGAATATAGTCAGTGGTTTCAGTGTAACCTGTTTATGCCTTCATGATAGGTCCATTTCTTCAGAATGCTCCATAAGCATCATCTGCATCTGTATGCAGGACTGTTTCCAGTTCGCAGTTTTGGATGGCAGTGCTTTCCTTCATTTAAAAAAAAAAACCAAACAGTAACAACAAAGCCCCCCCAAAAAACACAACACAGAAATTCACAAAACATCAACCCCAAAAAACCAACCGAACAGAAAACCCCACCAAGAGCCTCTGTGAGTCCAGCAGTTTCTCTTGTAAATCCTTCCTCATTCCTCATCCTGGGGACCTCACTGTATGTCTCTGTTAATCATGGAATGGTTTAGGTTAAAGATCATCTTGTTCCAACTCCCCTCCCACACCTTCCACTAGACCAGGTTGCTCAGAGCTCCATCCAACCTGCCCTCAAACACTTCTGGAGATGAAGCATTCACAGCTTCTCCAGGCAACCTGTTCCAGTGTCTCACCACCCTCACAGGGAAGGAAGAATTTCTTCCTAATACCTAATCTAAACCTACTCTCTTTCAGTTTGAAGCCATTCCCCCTTGCCCTGTCATCTCAGGCCCTTGTAAATAATCCCTCTCCATCTTTCTTGTAGGCTCCCTTCAGGTACTGGAAGGCCACAATTAGATCGCCCCAAATTATTCTCTTTTCCAGGCGGAACAACCCAAATTCTCTCAGCCTTTCCTTTTAAGAGAGGTGCTCTAATGCTCTTCTTGTGCTACAGATATCCAAGAGAGGAAACAATACTTTCTGATCTCATTGTACTTGCTAAAGGATGATTTTGGATGGGAAGCACTGATAATCTTTGTGCTACCTGTATTCAGCTGTTATCAGCACTAGAAGAATCATTCAACTGGGAAATGCCCTTTGTGGGATTTTCACAGTATTCCCCTTATTGCAGATTCTTGGCCGTCCCAACATTTGGCTTCGATTAGTTGTCACCAGCAGTTTAGAAAGTGAACAACAAGGCTGAGTCCAGATGTGGTCTGTATTTGCCACAAACTACTTCTGGATTTTTTTTTTTAATTTATTTATTTTTTTACAACAGAATAAAGGATGTGATGTAGTTGTCTAAGTTCCCATTTGGGAAAGCATGGGAAACACAACAACAAAAGTTATTTTGTAATACTTATAAAAATATTACACAAGAAAAGGTAGATTACCTGCTTCCTTCTGTCATACTTTCACTGGTAATTACTAAAACAAAAAAAAATACATTGTATTTAAAATAGGGAAGGAAGTGAAATACTAGTTGCTGCACTCTTGGTTACAAACCACAAAGTGATGTGGATTACAGAGCTGTTGGTGCACTCCTGAGGTGCCTGTAGGCAGCAAAACCTAATGCGATCACAGGGTACATAAATAGCCTACTAATGTACAAACTGTTTCAGTTCATCACTGTAGTGGACATTATTAAGATAATTATGTGATCCTTTGTGACTTGCCATTTTATTGTGCTGTTATATACATCAATATAATCTAATGAATATGTTTTGAGGTACAATTTTCATCTCTTCTTGAAAAAATGGTTTATTGCAGAAGGCAGCCTTATTAAAGACTTGTCACTTCAGAGATCTGTTGACAGTAAATGCTTGGCTGTTCATTTATTCGCAAGTCATGCAGTTAAAAACAAAAGCAATGCAAAAAGTGGCATAAAAAAATGGGTATTTAGGTCTGTGCCTTGGCTGGCTCTTATTTCTTGTCATTTTGCTTGAGTTCAAGTCGGGCTTTAAACAGACGTTTTGTTCCCCCTGCATAAGTTCAGAAGGTGCCCAAACATACATATAAAATGCAGTTCAAGGTCCAAGTGGAAATTTATTCTTGACCCAAGTCTTTTGTTTATCTCTTATGACTTTGCTGATAATATTTTTGCTATCTGATTAGTCGGCAAGTACCAATTCTACATGTATGTTTGAATGATTAGAGAAATGACAGTGGCAAACAGAAAATCCTGTAAGTAATACTAAAACATCATTATTTCTATGGCTCTTTTTACCCTGTGAACTTCTTTATGTGTGTTTTCTGAGATCAGTTATATCCAGCTAGAATATGGTAGATATAGATTAGCTATATTGCAGCTCTACTTTCAGTGAGAATATGCCAATAGAGAGGTCATAGGCTTGTTCACAAAGGAATACTGATATTTACATTGGATAAAGACTTTTGGGGAGGGAGTCAGAGGCCTACAATTTTGATGGATTTGGATGAACACACAGATACATGTGCTTTTGTTGTGCTGAGCCTCTAGGTGATGTTTTTGAGACTTTTACATCTGATTATTGCCAAAACACCTACAAATTTGCAGCTTAAAGGGAAAAAATTAAAAATTGTAATTCACTGTGTGCACCATATGGCAAAAACATAATGCTTAAGAGAAGGAAGCACTAGAAAATTAGATCAAAAGCTATTGTCTGGAATTCAGGATGTAAATAGCAATTGGTATCTTTTGAATGAGAATGGAAGAACACAAGGTATTGTTTATAATTGCAATTATAAGCACAATAAAAATTACAATAGGCAGCCAGTTTAAGGCAGCTCTGCCAACGTGTTCCATGCAACAGTTCCTTGTATTGGCCAGCAGTTGTGATTCCAGAAGCATTTCACATTGGGGAACAAATTCAGCAAATGAACGCTGATGCATTTGCATATGGCAAACCAACAGTGACTGGCAGCTGTTGATAAAGATGTATCACCCTCTGGTTCTGTTCTTCTTCATCAACACAGTGGTGAACTGAGAATGCATAGGCTCTTTATCTCTACCATGAAGGTTGCCTTTGCCATACAGTGACAGCACTGCAAGACTGGGTGCTCGTTTCTTGTTCTGTGAAGCAGTGAAGAGATCCAGTTATTTCCAGTGCTTCAGAGGCTGGTCTTCTGTACAATCATTTAAAAAGGAAGAAAACAAGTACATATTAAAGTGCTCAATGGCTTTTCTTCTGTGTTTTTCTATACCTTCCTCTCCTCTCCTTTTCCTCCACAGAAGTAAAGAAACAAAGCAGCAGCTTTCTGACATTTATCATGGACATCAATTATACTATCTCCGGCTTCCAGGACTAGAATATTGTTAGGAATGTATTAACAATTTTGGCTTTTTGAAAGTGGTACATTATTAATATAATTAAGTAGCAGTACAGAGTCAGCAAGTGAGGGGAAGTGTGTTCATCAAGAATGTTCTCTTGATTTTGGAGTCAATATTTTATTTCATAAAGCGCTCCTTAATTACTTATGGGTAAATATGTCTGGGGAATGTGTATTAGATACTTGTTTATCTCAGAACTTTGTTTTCTGGTCTAAGCAATGCAAAATCTTTCTTGAATTAAAGTTAATTCTGGGGACCAAACTGAATTCTTTAGTGCAAAATTATGAATTAGTGTACTGATTCTGTATAATTCTAATTATTTTTTGCTGTAGGAAATGATACCTTCGACATTTTGCAGCAGTAACACATGCTTTATAAAAGCTTTAATGAATGTCTTAGTTGTAAATAACCTAAATGCAATCTCCCTTGTGATGAAATACTAAATGAAGTCTTCCTGTACTGTCATTATTATGGAAGTTTGCTGCAACAAGCTGATAATTACTTGTCCAGGAAAATATATAATTTAATTCACATACTGATTCTTTTAGAAGTGACACAGAAAATATTTCCAGGAGATGCCAGTTTAAAATCATACTTAGAAACCAAGCCTTGCTATGAAAAAACATTATATTGGATATGTGTCTTTGAGGGTCATCAGAGATCTCTGAGAGATAATGACAGGGAGGCTATTTAAATTTATATGTACCCAGTCTACTTCTTGTAATAGAAAGGTAGGTTTACCAAATAGTGGAAGAAATCGACTTTAACTGTGTAATAAAAATTATGAAAGAAATAGAATAAAAGTGTATGAATATATGGTCAATAAAATATATTAAATAATAGTTTTGAAAAATATATGGAGACAAATCAAAAATTAAGATAGTTTCTCACCACTTAGACATGATTCCAGTATCAGTGCTGCTTCTCAGCTCCTGTCAGTGAGTTTGGAAGCTTTATCACACATGAAGACCTGGCCCTACTCAGGGCAGGTAATTTAGCATTTCACCTCTCAGATTATAAATTTTGAATGAAGAATCCAAGTACTTTTTCTTTTTATAATCTTATGAGATTTTGCTTTTAATCTTACAAGAGACATATTTAGGTGTTCAGGGCTGTTGTTGAATAGGGTTTATTAATTTAATCTGATTAATTTTATCTTCCTTAGTGAGTTTTCCTAATCAAAAGCAGAATCAGAGTTCAAATGCAACATCGGTTCTACTTTAAGCTAATGAACAACTGAGTAAATTTTAAAATGTGAATTTATAGAGCTTAGCACATTTTTTCTGCTTTTGGTGAGGGTGGTGAACATTAAGAGCATGGTTTTGAGTGAGAGGCATTCAAATCTGGATGCAACACTGACAAATCTGCCATCTTATACTGCAGCTGTTTCTGCTCTGTTGTAGGAAGTTCTCTATGCTTCCAAACAAGGCATGCAAGATCTTTTTCACTGATGCGGGGTGCTGTGGGGTGGCTGAAATCACCGCGCTAACCCAAAAGCATCCCCTGCAAGGGATGCCCTGGGGGTGCAGCTCGGCACCTCAAAGGTCGACTTCCAGCACCCGTGCCGTTGGATGGCACCGAGACACAGCCCCACACCCAGGCTAGGATAGCTCATGCGTTACCAGAGGCAAAGAGTTCGGAAGGCTCCCTGCATGGGTTTCAAAAGGTTTATTCCGAAGCATCCAGAGGCGAAAGAGGGCGAGCAGGCCTCGTGTACAGGCTTATAAGGGGTAACAGAAAAGGGGGCTGGCACAACACCAGCGACCAATTACCTGGGGGCAAGGGGCAGGGGGAAGGCAGAGGGATACAACAACCAATGGGGAGAGGGAAGGGGCGGAGTGGGGGACCAGGTACCAGACAGGTACTGCCTGATGGGAGAAGTAGTCTTTCCCCATAACCCATAACCCAAGTTGGGGGAGCTATTTACTTTCTGAGTTGACCCACTAGCGCAGGGGGTCTCCTGCACCAGGGGTTTCTGGCATCTCAGCTTCTACTGTTGCCAGCTCAACCGCCCCAACATTTCACTGTTATGCTAATGTTGAGGAAGATGTTGTTTACAAGTATTTTCTTCCTCTTGGTACTTGGATCCCATCTACATAACAAAAGGTCATAAATGGATAATAGAGTGGAGTCATGAGAGAATTATTCTCTTTTAACTACAAGAATGCCACACTATTTTTATAATTTCCTGAAGGATTATTAAAATGTCCCTTGAGACCTAGAGGAAACTGCTGAAGTTTTGGGATAGTTCTCTATCCTTTTTTTCTGCATTTTAGGCAGATACAGCTTTTAACTTTATCTGAAAAATCAAAGATGAAACTTGCAACTAGATTCTATAGGGTGGAAGATGTAGTTTCAGTTATTTGTTTAAAAACAGTTTATTTTTCTGTGCTTAAAGTCTCTGTGGATCTGAGTGTGTCTTGCATGTTTTAATAACACCGAGAATTGTCTATTCTTCTTAGAATATGTGTGTATAGGCACAATGCTGAAAAAAATGGAGGGTGGTTTTACTACACATAGTTTAGTTGAAATAACTAGCTGTTTCAGTGCTATTTTCTTCACACTAGTTCTTCCCCAAAACACTGATTAGGTGGCCTTTTTATTACAATTGGCCAAATTTACATGTCCGTTTTCCTGCAACTAGAGACATTTTTTGCACGGGTGGAATGGAAAAGGGTATGCTCTATGTCTCAGAGCATTCCCTGTTGCTGTGAAGGATTGTACTGTCTAATGCAGGAAAAATTCCCTTTTTCCTGAAGACTGTGGCCACTGGAGAATTTTTCCTGAATTGAGCTACGTAAGATGGGCATTCAAGCAGCTGGAGGATAATGAAATGAAAGTGTTCCTGCAGTGCCTTCTTTCACCTCTGTTGCAGTTCTAGGTGTTGCTTAGCTCCTGCAGCTTTCCCTGGGAGCGCAGCAGGGGCTTCTTGGGACAAGGCAGGGATTCTCTGCCCTCCTGCAGTCCAGCTCGGACGCCCTGCACCGCTGCTCCGGCTGTTAGCCTGCAACTTCAGTGATGGCAAAGGAGGGGAGAAGGCTCTCCTCATGGCACTGCAAAGGTCTTTATTCCATGCTGACTCCCCAAAGCCTGAGGCCAGCACACAGCCCCCAAAGGCAGAGGACAGCTGTTCGCAGGCTGCTCCCAGGGGCAGAGAGAGAGAGAGAGAGAGTGTCACATGGCTTGGAGCCTCAGTTTACCAGGGGACGAGTGGGGCGGAGAGAGCACGTGGGCAAATGGTTTCAGGGCACAGGGGGGGTACATGGGCGGCATTGGGATACAGGAACCAATAGGGAGAACTCGAGGAGTGGCCAGGACTAGGGGCAGGGGAAGGAGGGAGACCCCATGGAGAGGGCAGGAAGCGATCAGGTAAGAGGGGGTACAGTGCCACACACCTCTGTTTAGAAGCAACGTGTTAGGTTGTCTCATCATGGGATTATTTACTTTAAAATAGTGATTCCTTCCCTTGCCAGTTTTTTCAGACTTTTAGCATCCCCATGATGAGACTAACATGAACTCTAGAAGAATTTCAGTTAGAGAGAAGTCTCTTAGGTAGAGGTTCAGATAGTATCCAGCATCAACACTACTCTGAGTGTGCTTATATTGATTTTACTCTATGTTCATTCTCTTATTAGTTTCAGATGCTTTTAAAATACTGTCATCATTTTCCAGGATGCAAGGAATAACATCTGTAAAAATACAGTGATTCAGTGGCCCGATAAAACTGACTAAAATTTGGATTTATTACCAGATGTTTTGAAACTTTGCCTTTAAGTCTCTAAGCTCAGAATGTATGCGGGGCATACAGGTAAGTATTTTACATACCCTTATGTTACTCAGATTTTTAAGTGTTGTGCCAAGCATAACTCACACACCTAGGAGCCAAAGTCTCATTAACTTTCAGTGAGAAATCTCAAAAGGTTTCCATGAGAGCTGGTGTCTTGGATGACTAAGTATTCTCTGGAGAGGTAACTGAAGCTCCTAGACAGTGAAGTACTTCTGACAGTTTTTTTACTTCGGATTCCCCCCTCATGGATTCGGATACCCCCTCATGGAAATACAAACACTCCTGAGCTGACAAGACTGTGCCTCAGAGTAATTCTTGCCGTATGGCCTCCGTCACTTCCACTCTAAGGTTGTTTCCAGCAATATCATCCTATGATGGTGCTGTGGTGTTGTTGGCTGGTTTGTGGGCACCGTGCCCAGGAGAAAAATCAATGTGCCCTCAAGTAAAATGATAGCACTATGATTTTAGAAGGTCACTGATCATCTCTTTGGCACCTGGCATTTATGTATTAAGTGGGGAACCCTTCAAAATGACATTTCAGGTAGTGAAGACTAAACCAGTGTGAGGCCTGGTACATACCTATACAGATCTGAATTGATGCCAGAGCACATCAGTGCTTTGCTGTGGGATCAGTGACATTTAAGACCTGATATTAGAAAACCATCAGTCAGAAGTTCAGGCCTTCTACTAAGAACAAATTGGAAGCTGTCATTTTGTGGTGCTCTAAAGGTATATTTTTCCAAATCTTTGAACTGATGATGGGGTTTAATAAGTGCTTTTGCTAAAATGGTTTTATCTTACAGAGCAGGATTTGTGGTGCCAGGTACACATTGCCCAGTTGGGGCTATTTGGCTGTCATTGTGGTTTTTGTCCATAGCTGGCGTTTGAGTGTTGTGGGGTGGCACAGAGCTGGTATTATTGCCCTGTTTTTACCTGCTTCCACTAGCAGATAGGTCTGGACTAATGGATGTGACTGGATCATGGATGGTCTCAGAGAAATCTGGGTGTAAATCTGTTATGTCAGGTTAGTGTGAGATTACCTACAGCCCATTTCCACTACTGGAACAATCAAGATTGTTTATATGAAGCAACACATTCAAATATGTTCTGTTTTAAGACTAAAGACCCTCTGAAGCAGCATATTGTATCTTCTTGTGCATAACAGTGAAATGAAACTGGAGATTTGATGCAAACGAAACAAACTATATGACTTAGAGAGCAGAACAGCTCACTGAGCTATATCTAAAAACCTTCTTATTTTAAACAATGTCTCTTCAGCAGAATACATGCTAAATATTTAACAGCTGATATACCTTTAAACCAACTACAGTGTACTGCCATCCTGCTCTATCTCATCCAGGTTTCTTGATTTATGGTTTCCTGAATTGCAGAGGCATCAATCTATGGATGTGGTCTATTTTTTTAACCAAATCTCACCAAATTCACTTGAGCTGTGTATAGAAGTGGAGATTCCCATATACATACGTTCTTACACTGAAGTACTTATTTAATTTGTCCTTTGTTTCCAAAGCAGGAATTTTAATCAATATATTTATTATTAGGGAGGCTTGAGCTTAAGGAGAAATCCAATCAAATTATGTTCTCTTCATTGAGAAAGCATTTATCATCTGGTGCTGCAGCTATCCAGGATGCTGGAAAATGATGACTTTTGGCAAATGTACAAGAAGCACATTGAAAGATGAAAGAATTTCATGGGATGCTCACAGTCCACTTAATAGCTATGTGCCTGTAAATCAGTGTTTCAAAGTAAATATTAAGCAGCGAATCAGCTACATGAGACTCCTGTTGATCATCTCATGTAGTCCTGATAAACTGTTTAGTTCTCTGTTGTAAGCAGATCTCTCTCCTAGACTGTCATCCAAGCTTCTCTTCTTCCTGAGCTTTAAGAAGAAAGAAAATAAAAAGGTATTTTTTCTCTGAGTTGGGTTGCTCAGAGAATTGATCCCTGTGCATTGCTTGGCACATGGACAGCTCGGGTGAATAAATCTCTTGCCTTTATGAATCCATGGAGCACTTGTATTTTTCTCAGCAGGATCAAGCCCTTTAGGCAGGCAAAAGCACCCTTTTATATCTGTTTAACTCTTTCTTCTCTACTTTTGTACTGAAATCCATCATTCTTCAGTGCTTCTTTGAGCTTAAATGAAGCCGTCTGCTGAATGGATTTCACTGAGGAGAGGAAAGTGTGTGTGCATAGGTGGATAAACATTTTATAAAGTTTCTACAGTTTTCATCATATTTTACATTATATGTGGGTTGACTCTCTTTTAGGAGTTACTGTCAGGAAATGATGGAAATTCATGATTGAGCTATCTGTGCCCCCCTGGCTGCACTAAATTGAAAAAAAAATGCTTTGCAAGTCTTTGTAAATGTGCTACTAACTTTGAGATGTGTGTTTGTCAAATATTTGGATTATGCCTTTGTATACTATCTATGCTTCCAAACTGATAGTTTCTATGGGTTTGGCATAGAAAGAAGGATTTGATTGATCTGTAATGTCACTGTCATGAAGATTTCCACAGATTCTCTAGCATTTAACACAGTTCAAAAATGTTAACATACAAAACAGAATACAAAGTTATTTTTTTTTTAATGAATGCTTTGTTAAAGAAATGTTCACAGTCTTAAACAGTACCAGTAGAAGTGAAATTATGGAAGCTACCTTGGGAGCTACACAACCTATACCTTGTCTTAGCAAGAGTTCCTGTGTCGAAGTGTGACCATCTCCAGTGTTTTGCTGTAAACAATCTGTCAGAAAGTGTTTCTTTTTTTCTGATGTTTTATAGCAAAGCTGTATGTTACTGTGGACCTGATTACCTATGAGACTATAGATTTTCATATTAGGCTCTGTCTTCTAAGTTTTCTCCTCCTGTTCACATCTGGGAATTGTTTCTTGAAGGTATCCTACCCTATCCTCTTCAGTAGATGTTTTTTTGATACTGAATTTGCTCTGTGTTAAGATAGTTGCATTCCTGCCTTCGTCGAAGGTTGTTTCACTCTGTTTTGCTTTTATCTGGACATTTTCAGAGAAGATCTTTTACTTTGCTATCTAATTCCTTTTCCTTTGCTACCTCTAAGCCATTACAGCTCTTGAACTGAATTTAAGTTATGGCATTACAAAAAAATCCACACCACTAAATTGGATGCTGCAGGCTTGAAGCACACCCTGGATGTGGTGGTTCGGTTTGGGTTTTTTCTTCTTCTTCTACCAAAATGCTGTTTTTAAGGGATGGTAGCAAAAGCTCTGACTGGTAATGTTCACTTCTTTTCTTCCAGGCAGACTTGCAGCCACATGTTTCTTGCCACTAAGAAGAGTCAAGTACAAATTGTGTCACAGAGAAAAAGGAGCTAAAAGTGTTCCTATTTGTGCCTTTCCCCAGACTGCAAAATGAGTCAGATTCTTGCATGGAAAAACCCAGAAATTCTTAGCTTTAGCCAGAAAATAAAACTTATTCTAAAATGCCACCATTCTTTCCAGAATAAATGCAAATTATATTTCAACACCTTGCCATCCTCAGTCCCCTGCAGAGTCAACAGGTAGAGCTGCACCAGAAAGCAGTAGCACCACGATATCTTTTCCTACCCACCCACTGTTACTGAAGGGAATTGGCAACATTTTTGGACTCCCTCTTACCCATCACAAATAAGAAAATGGGAGTGTCAATGGAAACATCACCCTGGCCCCACAAAGAAAATTATCAGCTGTTTCTAATCAGGAGCCTTATTAGGGTGTATTTATTTACGGAAATGTTTCTGAGTAATAGAGGTCACTTCTGTCTGTGTCCCCATAACATGTGAGTCTCCTCCATGCCCCTCATGGCTGTTCCTTTGCTGAATCCAAATTCAGGGGCAAACAACTGAGTTGCTTCAGGATCTCTGGTTACCTGGTTTTATGAAGCCTGTCTTCATGCTCAGGTGGGGTTGGCTACCACAAGATGTACTGGTGAGACCGCCATGGAATTGTAGAATGTTTTGGGTGGGAAGGGAGGTTAAACATCATCTTGTTCCCTGCCATGGGCAGGGACACCTTCCACTTTTGCTCAGGGCAATGTCCAAACCTCGCCAGTGTTAATGGGGCCCATCCAAGCCCCATCCAACCTGGTATTCATTGACAGGACCAGTCCCTGCAGCATTGTTTACAGTGTCTTTGTGCTGAATTTGGTATCACTGTTTTCTCTGCTTATCTTTTTCTTTGTCCAAATATTGGCCTTTCTTTAATTAATCTTTCTGAAGGCAGAATCAGCTTCAGGTGTTCGATGTGAGGAAGCACAGCTCGCATCCCTGTCTGCTGACATGTTGTCCTCTTCTGATGGATGTTGGTGCAATGATTCCTAGACATTCTGCCAGAAGCATCATCTGGCTCTTCGCCGCTCTCTTCAGGCACTATTTCTGCAGCCTCGAATGCATTAAGTCCAAATTTAAAGTCTTAAATGAGACTGAAGTAGTTCACAAGTTTTATGCTGTCCCTCTTGACAGGAATGAGTGTTACCCAGTATGCACACAGAGAAGATATATGTGAAATTACTTCGATTTCTCATGAATAATACTAAAATTATTTATGCTGATAATTTTGGGGTTTTGCTAATGTGATTTTATTATGAATTTTGCATTGTTTGCTCACCCTAAAGCTGCAGATCGTGGTATCCTCTAAGAATCACATAGGAATCTTGTAGCTTTTATTGAAAAGGGAAGAGTTTTTTCCTCTTCTGTTGGTTCTAAAGGAAGCTGAAGACCCAGTGTGAAAGGAATGCAGAAGCAGAGAACAGGAACACCATTCTTGTAAAAAGAAATGCCTTGTAAAAATTCTTGTAAAAAGATGATCTAACAATGTGGAAAGAGTTACAATGACTAAAGCCAAATGTCAGGCTGGCCCCATTCTGTCTCTCTGAGTGACCAATGCTAGGTGCTTACAAAAGGAGAAAATAAAAAAAGGGGAAAAACAGAAGATGAAATAATGGAGTAAATGCAAAGTGTTCTTCCCCACCTCTCTGTTCTTTTCTGCCAGAGTGTGGTAATTTCTCTGATTTGTTTTAGTTGGACTGGCGTAATAGGACAATTAACTATCATGAAAGTACTAGATGTGCTGTACTAGATTTAAGGTTGTCCTTGAGTCTTTTGTCACGGCCCAATCCTGCCTCCAAAACTCAAGAGATTGATATATATTTGTATTGTGTGGGCAGCATGAAATTTATTTGTTGCTGATCAGTGCCACTAATGAAGCTTCTTTGATGTAAACTGAATATTAAGTATTTACTTGTGTATGTGCCAGAGCAATCATGGCGTTTTGGCATAGGGAAGCTAGATGTGAGTTTCTAGAAACATCAGGAAATACACATTTCACATCTAGTGTGACTGAGGATCTCATGCTATCTCTTACTCAGTTTGCAGGGGATTTTACTCAGGGAATACCAAGTAGTGGCAAGAACATCTGGCTGTGAATGTTTTTTTTATTCTTACAAGCAGCCCTTCACAGTAATAGATCCTCCAATCTCAACAGGAGCTGCATAGGAGATATGTGCACTTACATAAGTAAATAGAATTTTATTCCGGTTTAGTCAATATGTTGGGGTTTGTTTACTAAATGATCAAATGCCTCCCTGAAGCTGCTCATGCTTCAGTCATGAATTGGACATTTAGTTATGTATCAGCTGACTCAGTATTGAAAGAACAGTCCTCACACAAATTTCTTAATTTTCAAGTTTCTTTCTTTAAAATTCTGCTTAAGGAACGCTGATGACAAGAGGAGAGAGCTAGTGCTGGTACAATTTAAGGAGAACACAAATGCTAATCCTATCAGCCAGCTAGTCTGGGGAGTGGTGGCTATGTATGGAGTTGTTCTTCATGAGAGGTAGATGCTCTTCTGTAGTTTCCTAATTCCTTAGACGACGCAAAACCTTCAGCTCTAGTTCTTACTCCTCTAATGTGCTTTCCTTCGGTGCTCAACAATTGATGGTAAGGCAAAGTGTGGTACAGTCTCAAACCTAAACACATAAACAGAAATCTCTTCCTCTTGTTGCTTATTCTTTGTTTCTGTACTTGTTAACATAGCCAGAACTTACTGCTCAGCTGATAAATAGCAGAGAATCCTTTTTTCCTGATAATAAAATGATTAATTTCTTAAATATGAAAAGTCATAAAAAACTTTTGTGTTTATTTCTCAGTCTTCAGAGTACAGGGAAATGGTTCGCTGGAAATATTTGCCATTCATAATTTGTGGAGTGCTAATTAGACAGGGTTGAATGAACAGCCATCTCAGCATGAATCAGAAAGTCAGCACGTGAACATACAGTAGATAAAATTCTTCTGAATGTTTCTTTAACTATGATCAAAATGTGCTGTTGATGAGTAACACAGTAAGTAAACCCATGTGCCTTGGATTTTTGTGGGTAATGAGCACGAAATAGATGTTCAGAAATGTATTGTGAAATGAGTATTTTCAGAGTATGTTTTCCATCATTACTGATTTCCTGCTCTGTAAGAATGTTGGTTGGATTGCTGTGAATAACATTTCCAACGGTAGAAAGATAAGTAAAACTATATAATGTAGACTTAGAGTTTTCTGCTTCTGCAGAAGCAGAATATAAGTTCGTTTTTTGATCCTATTAACAATTCCATGTCCTATCAATACAATTTAATCTAGAAGTCATTGCAGTGTAGTAGCCTACTAGATGGTGTCATGAAGATGGTATCATAACCAGGAGGATTTGCTCTTACTTAGCTAAAAATAATTTAATGTGAGCATTGCAAGGTCCAGTGAGATGCTGTTGAGAACTGATGACATTTCAGGTTTATGGCCTATGCTTATCTTGAATTCTTCACCCACAGCAATTTTGCAAATTAGTTTGGTGATATTTCCAGCTCTGCGAAATGTTCAAATGCAGAACAAGTACCTGAGTGAAGATTCTTTACCTGGGATCCAGTGCCCTGACCCATCTTTCTCAGGAGTCACAAACAGAGTGCTCACTTCCACCACTGTTTGAGACCTGCTGCTGAACTCTGTCTCATTCAGCCAAGTATACAGACTCAGAGGAGGAAAATGAAAAAGGGTCGTATAAGTCTTTGTTTTCTTTCAAGCACGTGATGAGAACAGCCATTCTGGGAACCCAATAAAAGTTTTACCCGTCTGTCCAGTTCAGACCATTTGGGGAGTCTTCAGTTCTGGCATCTTGCTGGATAGTGCTGTAATGGCATGATGCATGTGAACCAGGTGAATTCCTGGGATGCTGAAAATTGGATGCTAGCAGTGGATTTGTATCATTTTTCTCATATGGAAACATTTAGATTTATGATTCTCCCGAGTTAGACTATGAATTCTTGCTTGTTTTTCTGAAGTCCTTGTTTATATTGACGTGATTTACTTGCAACAAAAATGAGCTTACTGTGCGAGTTGTGTCAAGTAAATAGCAGGTTTTTGATATACCGCTGTCTTACAGTTTCCCTATTAAACATAAGATGTTATTTACAGTTATATGCTTCTTCCTCAGTGATCTTGAGTAGTGAAGTGTGTAGCACAGTGTAATAGCTATTTTTAACTTTAGAAGACCTGGCTTAAAGTTAATGCTCTTTTTTCTTACTTTAATTAGTATGCTAAATAGTGTGTGTACAGATACACAAACACTTTCTAACCGTATGCAATATATATTATGCACTCTAAAAAGTTGTTTCTGAGAAATGGAGAGTTTTCCTTCATTGTTTGGCTTTGGGAAGGAATGGGGCAGTGTGGGGAGAGTACTTGGCTCCGGTGAACACTCATCAAGCTCTGGAAATGACTGTTGGAAAGTCAGTGTTCTCAGTGGCCTTGCTCCACAGGTATGTCCTTCACCCATCAAAGTACTAATGCATGTGCAAAACTTCTAGGTTGTGCTTGAATCTCTTGCTAACCTTTTTGAACATGTGATAGAGTACATTGCTCGATGTAATTTCAGGCCTGCATTGTTCCTTTATGTGTTTGATGGCAGTAAGAGCTGAAATCAAATGATGTAGCTTTGTATGGAGGATCCAAATTCAGCTGCCTGTCCAGCCTTCTGTCTTTTTTGGTATTTTGGAGTGGCATGAAACACTATTTATTGTTATAATACGTATTATCTGTATATGTAATATAAATATTTATTCTACAGGAGAAGTAGAATGTTGAAGCAAAGCTGATATCCCTCATCTCTGCTAAGCTGTTTGTCTTTTGGGCTGCAAGGGAGGTTTAAATCTTCCTGTTTCTTGATTTGCTATCATATTACCTTCTAAACATATTTAGCATACCATTTATTTTTATATATGCTGTTCATCATGCAGAACATTGTAAACTACTTTACAGTCAAAGAAAAATAAGGCAGAAGAATTCTTTAGTTACAGTGAGTTGCAGTCAGCTAAAAAGGGAAAGAGCAGTGCATTAACATGCAGTAAAAAATGAAATTTGAAATTTTCAAGTAGTAAAAATGCTAATCAGCACACTGGAGTGATTCATTGCAGCCTCTTTTCAGAGATGTGCACTGCTGTACACTGCTTTCAATGCTGATATCTGCAAGTATCAGCATATGCTGTGTATCTTCCTGCCTTCTAAATGCTGGAGTGTGGATGTGAATGGGACAGAAAAAGCACAACTTTTCTGGGAAATTGGATAAGATCTGGGGAAAGAACAAACAACACGGAAGTGAATGAAGAATATTAAGTGCTGTATTTATAATGATCACAAATACCTGCTCACCTTTGAGAAATCAGCAGCTTGTTCCATTACTGTTGTCAGGATAGACTTGGTATTTGAGGTGATCTAAAGGCTTTGGTGAGCTATTTATTTGTTTAAAGTATTTGTCTAGATGCATTAGAAGAAAGTTTTCTCTATTGCTGTGACCAAAAAAAAAAAATTTAGTCCCTATAAATCAATCAGAGCACTCCATGCTCAGCTTGCTTATGCAGTCATGGCTTCACTGAAAAGACAATGACAAACACTATTCTTGGTATAGCAGAGATGTTATTTTAGTGTGAGGAGGCATGTGGGTTCTTTTATGTGATATGTAGTGTGCTTGATCTACTTTTGGTTTCCAGTATTCTGCCAGCTAGAGAATTCTGCCAGTTAGTGGTCCCCAAACTACTAGATCTTACTACCTTTTTTTTTTATCCCCCTCCTGTGGATAGGCAGATGTGAGAGGTGTGATTCACATGGAATAAGAATAGCCTTTAAATTTAATCTCTGACATAAAAGGGAACATCAGGGGAACGGAAAAGCGTGCAGTCAGTCTCACCATCAAAGTATGCCATTATCCTACATGTCTTGAATTTCTTTATTTTTGGCACCTAGCTAGGGCTCCAAACTCCATAAGAAGAGTTTTTCTTGTCAGATTATCAGCCCTGTTCCATTCACTGCAGAAAATGGTGTGAGTTACAACTTCTGGTTTTTTTCTTTGGAATGTATTGGTGCTCATATACTGTGTCAGGCAGGACACAATAAACTGTATTCAAACACAAACTTTCCCATTAATGGTGTTATTTCAGTGTAAACGTATTTTTCACAAGCTACTGCTTTCAAAAATAGATTATAATACACTTGATAATGTTCAGGAAGTTTTAATTTGACTGGAAATAACAATATATTTTAGGACCTCAACCCTAATGACATCATAGAACACATAGTATTACTAATCAAGCATATTTTTCTGAAGATGTACTTAAAATGAAGATTTAAAATTCCTAGGAAAATTAAAGTCCTGACTTTTAAAAATAAACTTACCACTACAGGTTATCATCAGCTGTGTGCCAGCATAACTAGAGCAGACTTTTATCATGTTTTATTAGTGTATTCTATATGAAATAGTGTAAAAGTGACATGTCTGCCACCAGTAGACCAAATCTAAATGCTGTCATCACTACAATGGCTTTGTTTTCTGAAATCAGCATTTTTTTTACACTTGTCAGTGACAGGGTTTTGTCTTTGGCTTTTGGATAAAAATAAAACAAGTTCTTTTGACACTGAAATTAAGATGGTGAAGGTGCACAGAATGTTTCTGTGGCATCTTCAGATAACTCTTCAGCCTTTGTTGTTTGCAGTAAATTATTTAGCAACAGTTACTATTAAACTGGCACAGACAGGGGCTTTGAGATGCTTCTTGCTTTGTAACAATAGAAACTCAGGGTGATGCTGAGGGGATTAAAAGAATTATCAAGACATGATGTAGTAAGAGATATTGCAGAATCTTTTCCCGACATCTTTGTGTTGAACAAGTACCTGTTTAGTGCCTTGAGCGCATATTATTATATATTATTTTAGAATGTTCACCGTTTAGATCATTGTGTCATACAGCTATAAGCCTTATTCTAAAGAAGTAACAGCCTAATTTGAAGTGCAAGTGTGACAAATGAAAAGGGAAAACAGCAAATAGTGTGAACTAAAATTACAGTCTTGCACTGGCTGTTTGTAGCATGATTGTTTTCAAAAAGCATGTATTTTTACTCAGGTATTCCCAGAACTACTTAACCATAATTTGTTAACTGGGTTCATTTGGGGGTTTTCTTCTGGCTTCAAAGTAGAGGGTGGATTTGTAGTGGGAGAGAGATAGTGCAGCTTAGTTCAGAATTGAGGCAATTTTGTCCTCTGGCCAGCCATGCTTTGGAAAGAATCATAGAATCTCAAAGGTTGAAAAGACCTCTTAGATCACTGAATCCAACCATCAGCTCAGCACTGCCAACCCACTACTGAACCATGTCCCTAAGCACCACATACATGTTTTCTGAATATTTACGCTTCCCTGCGCAGTCTGCTCCAATGTCTGGCCACCATTTCAGTGAAGAAATTTTTCCTAACATCCAGTCTAAGCCAGCCTAAAGAGATCTGTGCCGGACAATGGCATTACTCTTTGTTGTGTGCTGTGATAGCAGGTTGGAATACAAATGCAATTGTCCTTTTGTGTGTTTCTTACTTAGGACACTGTGACATCGAATTAGGAAAAATACCTTGGATTTCCTGTGGTATGGACATGATTGTCCCTGGGAAGGGCTACTTCATGACTAAGGCCAAGATAATAAAATGACTTGAGAATTTGTTCTATTTAACAACCTCTGCTCTGCTTCAAAAAGACTCCATCTCCAACCACTGTGGCTATATTGCCTTATTTAGAAGGAGCAGCTTCCTGACTTTCTGCCTTTGTTTCCTCACTCTTTTTCTTCTCGCTCTGTGCCCTTGCTGCCACCGCCACGCTTTGCAGTCCTTGGATAGCAGAAGCTCTGAGCCCTCCTACATCTTAAACAACTTTTGCTTGCCATAATGGGTTGGTGTTTCCTGTTCCTTATTCCAGCCCTCCTTTCCCAGCAATGGCTGATCACACCTTTCACTATAGAAGTGCTGCTCATCCCTCTTAGTTCACACATTCCAAAGCTCTCTTAAACTGTCAATTTTAGCTGCCTAAGCTGACACCTCTCCTCCTCTTATAGATTATTTTCACATTCTCAGCTTAAGTATAGATTAGTTTCATATTTGTGACCCAGCAAGATGCTGCCTGTCCCTGGCTGCTGTCATTCTCTGTTCTCTCTCCTGGGAGAAAAATGGGTGACCACAGGAAGGCACTGCCAGTGCTGCTTTTCTTCCCTACATGATGCAATCTGACAGGTGCTCTGTGCTACTTCCTGTCCCTGAGAGATGCAGGTTTTGATTTAGATAAGTGTCTCTTCTTCCTTCAAAGAACCTGGCCGAAAGATCTCCATTTCTTCTCGTGCTTGTCTCAGAAGTGTGGAGGCAGTTACATTTCTGCTTTTTTTTTTTTTTTTTTTTTTTTTTTTTTGC
Source organism: Oreocharis arfaki (assembly GCA_013398015.1). Taxonomy (NCBI): domain Eukaryota; kingdom Metazoa; phylum Chordata; class Aves; order Passeriformes; family Paramythiidae; genus Oreocharis; species Oreocharis arfaki. Next base: position 10,680 of record VZRR01013195.1, on the reverse strand, counting down.
TGCCAGAGACTGATTTTTTTTCCTTCCAGGTTAATCCTACAGATGTTGTTCAGTTGGTCTGTTTCTCAGAGTAAATCTTAAAAGCCCTATGCCATCTTTACTCAAACCAAATCATTTCTCTTCTGTGAGAAACCCCACCAATGACCCCATAACTTAGGAATTCACCCTTCCTCAGCATGCACATGCATTCATTAATATTGACTTCATTGTGGAAATCCACTTCTCTACAAAATTAGAGCTTGTACAGATATGGTTCAAATAAAGGCATTCACTTAAAAGGTAGGGCAAAGGTAGGATGCCTCACAGGAATTCATACATGGAAATTAACATTATCATAATAAAGGTGGAAGCCAGGCTCTAAAGGCCTTACATAAATGCCCTGAAGTCATAGGAATCAACATAACCTCCTTTCCAGAATTCAGAAAGACATGATAGTATGAAATGGCTTCTCTAAGAGCAAGGATTGGTAATAAATCTTTCAAATCAGGGATGCCAGATCAACAGAGGACGATAAAGAGGTCTGGCCCACTACAAAACTGTTAGTCTGTTCTGAGCAATATGCAGATCTTTTGAGTACAAAAAAGAAAATGAAGAGTGGTTAAATCACAAAGGTTAGTGGGGAACTCAGATAAAATTCAAGGACATTGTTTCAGATATTACTGGACACCTTTCTTTGATAAGATGCTTGACTTGCGGTTTGAAGGAAAAATGTTAGATCTTACCTGCACTTTGATAAAGCACAAGATGCAGTATTCAGTAGGAAATTTTCTTTAGCTAAAGAAAGTGGAGATCTGTAGAAAATTGTGTGATGACCAGCTGGAGATGCGGAGGTGATGAGATGCCTACAAGCACTTGTGAGCTAGGGAAAGGCCATGGTTCTTGAACTGTAGCCACGGTTTTAATTTTCTATATTCTTTCTAGTTGTGGCTTCTGTGTAAGAGTTTGTTGAAACCAGTGGAATTTCTTGATGAAAGCTGTGGGGCTTTTTCTGTCCATAACAATAATAGATAATGTTGAAGACTGAGTAACAAAAACATGATTAAATTCGCAGGTAATAGACAATGGGGTTAATAAAATTTTCTGCCGTATGAAGTAAGCTCATCAATTGGAAATAACAGAGGAAAAAGACTCAGAATTATTAAATCACGTAATGGCTGGAATGAGTGATGTGATGAAGCCATGGCCAGGGCAAAGGCAGTCTGGGGAGGGATGGTATGAAATACTTCAGTGAAAATAGGCACACATTCATGGTCAAAAACACTGGAGAAACCTAGTCTTGAAATCATCGTACCATTGTGATCACTTGTGTTTTAGAACCATAGAATCATAGGATGTTTTTGGTTGGAAGATACCATAAAGTTCATCTCATTCCAACCCTCCAACGTGAGCAGTTCGCCTTCCTTTGCAACACCAGGTTGCTCCAAGACCTATCCAGCCTGCTCTTAAACAGTTCCAGGAATGGGGTGTCCATCACTTCTCTTGGTAACCAGATTTAAAGGAACGCAGACTGGATCTGGAAAACAATGGGGAGAACTTATGTATTGAGAGAGGGATATAAAATTTGGCTTGTTAAACCCAGGAGAAGTTAGCTGAGAGAGGGGATATTGTTGCTGTCTATAGATACATCAGGCAGATAACAGCAAAGCAGCTGCTGAAGCAGGAGGGTAGCCCTGGCAAATGGAGATAAACTGGCCACAAATGACCTGAAGCTGGTGAGAAGGTGCTCAACTATCTAAATGGGAAATTGTGAACAGCCTGTCCAGCGGGGGACGAAACAGCTTAACTAGTTAGTTGTAAGACAGAGCTTAATCCATTCATGGGAGGGAGTTCATGAGTTGGTTCTCGATGACCAAAGGAGTCAGAACTCAGAGTGGAGTAGTGAGAGAGTCCAAGTTTTCAAACAGGACCACCTAATGCTACACTGTTAATTCTGTATTTAAGCAGACAAACTAAAACAGTATAGTTCTTAGGTTTTGGTTTCCCTAGGAAGTACTACTTGTGTTTAGAGAGATATGTATAGAACTCAAGTTTTCACATAGTTACTTTGATATATAAACACTTGGTTAACACCAAGAAGAGCTACTGCTGCAGCGAAATAGTTAAACATCATAATTCCAGAGAAACCAAATGTGAGGTTTCTGAATGACATTGGTTTTTTAATGTAAATTAAAACATTCTATGTAGTTTTCTTTAGCTAATATTTATAAATAAGTACATCATGAATATGTACAGTTAGTATGTACATCAATAGGATCGATACAGTTACTAAAATAGATATGGCAGCTTCCCTGTGTTGTTCCTGTCTAAAAAGGGTATTGGGACAGGATTGTAATTTTCAGATGGACAGTTGACAATTAGACACTGGCATTTCTGAATGGTCATAATACAACTTTTTTGTAATGCCTGTAATGGGTGAGGCTTATGTGGTTTGGAAATATTTCAAGACACAACTGTCAAATCTTAGCAATATTAATGCTTCTGACATTAAAATAATATCCAACAGATAAATCAAAATATTTTTCATCACTCCTCCACCCTTTCCTATGAAATAATTGGCACGCACCTCTCTCCCCGACATGGAACCCAAACCCAGCAAAATAGAATTTTTGTTCACTGAGCAGAAGAAATAAGAAGTGATGGTACAGATAAGATAATATTACTTCACCATTCTCCAGAGTTTAAAAATGAGCACTGGACTGGACTGGAGCAGAATCTCAATCAACTGTTTAAAGGCTAGTTAGCTAGGAAAAGGTGTGCTGTATATCCTGGGCTGAATGTGGCAAGAGAAGTTTATGCAGTCTTCCACTGATCTGGTTTGATCACTGTTGAAAAAGGGACAGCATTTTTTTCTCTTTCTTTTTGTTTCTGCGTTGTTTCTTGATATTAAAGAGATTTGAGTAAGTTCATTTAAATCAGTCAAAACTTGTGCTTGAAATAGATCCCCCAAACTTCTTTGTACATACATTTATTCCAGATGCTCCCAGCTCAGCCAGTGATACTGAAAGATTACTTGTGAAGTCAATTGCTCTGTCTTTTGTTATCACTTTAGATCATAGAAATTGAGATATTTATTAAGTATATTACAATACAGCCCCAAAGCAGTAACAACTTGAAATAACGCATGAAGAAGTTGTTAGCACATTTGAGTTGCTCTCCTTCTGGGTTGTTACACACAACCTAACTGTGACAGGCATTGAAAGAAAGTGCAGGTCATCTTTTCTTACAGGCTGTAGAATATGTAAAAAAATTAGAATTTGTGAAAAAGATGTATCTTATCTCAGAAGAGCTGATATTAAATGTAGTAGGTTGAAACTGAGTTGATAGACAAGTTCCTAAGCCAATGGCACTTCTGTGATTTGCATATTTACACCGCACGCTGGGGTGGGAAATTCCCTTCTTTTTTCCTGCTTGCAGGGCCGGGGGGGAGGATGTCCCGGGCTCTGGCTGGCCCCCTTCCCCTCTCCCCTCCCCCAGCGCAGTGGCACAGACCCCAGGTCACTGCAGGGAAACCATCCCAAAATCCGCAGGCAGCTAAAACAGCCATGGACTGCCACACAGCTAAAACCACCCAGCATGGCTTCTTTGGACCGGCAGGTCCCCCTCCCCTCCAGGTGGAGCCAACAGAGCCCCCTCCCCCGGTCAGCACAGCTCCCACCAAATCAAAAAGAACATCATATGCAGCTGATGAAGATGTCTTTTCTTCCAAGTCAGCAAGAAAGAAAAGTAAAGCGAGTCACATGAGGGAGAAGAACATGGTGGCTCCAAGGTCAGGAAAGAAAGTGAAAGTAGGTCACATGGGACAAAGCCAAGATGTCTGTGGGAAAAGAGGGTGGAGGTGCGCCCAGCGCAAAGCTTAAAAATGCTTCTTGCAGGCCGTGGTAAAAACTGTAATATCACAAACTCTTTCTTTAATTCATTTAAAGTACATGGCGGGGATGGGAAAGCCATGCATGGCTTGTGAAGATAAGAGAATGTCTATGCCAGGCTATATAGAAGTGGTGAAATTCTTTTAGAGATTTGGAAGAAGGGAGCCTTTGTTTCCAGGCTAGAGTAATTCGTCCTTAAAAAGACTAAACCCTCATGTTATTGTGACCCATGACTGCAGTGTGAGAGGACTGTAAGATTTTCATGGGAGAGATATTTCTCCACCTCAGCAGATTGTTTCTTTTTCCGGGCATACTGTTGTAGGTGACAGTTTGGAAACCACGTTAAAGCAGAAGAAACTCTTTTTCCTCAAATATTGGAGAGACTTTAAAAAACTGTAACTGTAACAAACTCCATGTTTTGGTTTTTTACTTTTCCTTTGCATGAGTTGCTGGGAAGGAGGGCTTGCTGGAAGAGAGGGGAGTTTGCTTTAATTTCTTATTATTTCTTTTTATTTTAAATTCTGTTAGTAATAAATCTCCTTTATACTGTAATTGTTCAAGTGTGTGCCTGTTTTGCCTTGTAGTTTTCCTATTTTCCTCAATATTTGCTTATTTTTCCCTTATGCAAATATCAGATTTTGCGTGATTGACGTTTAAACCAGCATCAAATGACAACATGCATGAATCTGCTTTCTTTTCCCCAGTACCATTTCACCAAGCACATATCAGACTGTAATTTTATTTTAGACACCCTTCTACTCCTGCAGCAGCTGCCTGCACACATCATACTGTAGTATCGCACGGAATACAGCTCTAAGCTACTCCAGGTGCTGTAGAGGATGTTGCACATCCAGTGTTGATATAGCTGGTAAAAGGCTGGTGGATGATACCATAATCTTTGGTTAACAAAGCTACAGACCACAGGAACACAGAGCAGATCACTCTGTAGTGTATTTACACATAGTATTTTTATGGTTCTTTTTATAAATGACTCAGTGTTTTCCATTTGTGAGCAGCTCCACTTAGCCTGTCAGTTAACCTGTAAACTCCTCAATAAAGGGTTCTGAGCAGAAGGCTTAACAAGTGCAAATTTCCTTTCAGAATTCTTAAAGGAGATTCCCTGTAGGTGAAAACTGAAACAATAATAGAAGATGCTTCCAAGGACAGCTTTTAAATCTACTAAATGCTCTAGTAACTGTATGTGGGATTCTATAATCAACTCTTTCAGAAGAAAAATGGAGATGTCTTCATTAAAATGTTTCTATTATGTCACCTAATAGCTTGGCTGGTGTTCTAGAGGGATTTTATTTGCCTGTTTCGTTTGGGCAGAATTGAATAATTTTAACAGAAGACAGTGTTGTAAATGAATCATCTTGCATGATAATGCTGAAAAGGGTTTTTCTGTGTATCTGAACAGAACTGGCTCAAGTATTTGAAAAATGGCATCAAGACTTTAATAAAAAATCAATGTTATTCCACAGACGTGGCAAAATGTCAAGGACATATGTACACTTAAGCAGCATTAATGAGAGTGAACTTTGCTCATATGCAGGGTTTTTGATAAAGTAAAAATTTGAAAAGTCATTGTATTTAAACCATTTCCACTTTAAATGAGAAAAGTTGGAAAAGGACTGAATTTCTGTAGTCTGGTGGTAAAGACACAGCACTCCTCACCTTAAAGACATACGCTTCATTCTGTTCCTCAGTTCTTATCAACCTATCCTAAAAAAAATGCTTCCATATAATCAAGAAAAAAAACCCCGTAGAGTGAACCACAGTCATGTCTAAAATCCTCACAAATCTTACAGCTAATTTTCTATGTTCTCCCATCCCTTCCAGTTTCACTTTCAGATCTGGCATCAGGAAAACAAGTAGAGACTGGGAGGGTCCCAAGGCTGGTCCTTCCAAGACCTTTGCTTTCAGCAGAGGTAGCAGCACAACCAGAAATGTGATTTTGAGCCCCAGGCAGTAGCAGAGTAAAATGGTTAGAGTGATTGGGGTTTTGGTGATGCTACATATTTAACAGGAAAGGAGAAAAGAGGCTGAACATTGTTACGAGATAATGTCACTTCTTTTATTCACTTTGCCTCTGTGTCGCTGTCATATGCAATTTTTTTTCCCCCCAGAGTTTTCCTTAGAGGCTTTTTCTGTAGTGGCCAGAAATCATGATCATTTGACAACTGCTGGCCTCTGTGAAATGAGCTGAATAGTCCCGTGCCAGGAATCCATTTCACAACACAGAAAGCATTATCATCGTTGGAAGCAATTAGTGTGTGTCGCGGTAGCCGCGCAGGGGATGTGAAGGATTGAATGGTCAGGGGGTAATGGTCACCTTTTGAGGTCTCTGTGGAGAAGCATCTTGGCAGAGCATTAAGCTCTGTGTCATAAAAGTCAATGAATCATGTTTCTTTAGGCTTTTGCCATTTGTTTTTAGCTATTTTAATTTTTTAAAAGGCAAAGAAAGTAAACGCCTTGAGGAAGCATTAATGTTGACTGGGGTATATTTGCATCCTGAAATCCTGTCTCTAACTTTTGGTGCTGGGGAATTTTGTTTTTCCCCCTTCTCTAATCTCAGGGGGTGGAATTACTTATGCTTTTACATGGAAGTCCCTCTGTACCCATTGAGGAAGAAGGGCCAGCTCTTCTAGATATGTGGTGATTGTTTTGAGTGTTCTGAAATGCACTGGACTTTATTTTTATGTCTCTCTGAATCTCCAACAGAGAAAAACCCAGTAGTGATGGCCGTGGCTTGTCATGTAGATCTGTGGTTTAGATTTGTGTGTTGCATCAATATGCTACAGAAAAATTAACATATAATGCCCTAGATGGATAATTTAGGGAGGGCTGATTTCAGGATCTGTAGCCCATTATGTCCCATTTTATGACCTGCTTTCCATTGCTTAAGAGTGTGCCATGCATTCACTAGCTGCAGGGTTTTTTTCTCTCCAGGATGCACAGATGGCATGTGCTTTGGACAAATCACAGCTAAGAAAAAGATGCTGTTGTTTCAAGGAGCTTCATAAGGATGTTGTGTCACACCATATGTGGCAGAATCAAGAAGATGGAAAAAAATTATAGATGCTTGTAAAAGAGAGAAAGGATCGTATGGTGGCTAAGAAAGCTGCCTTGAGAACTAGTGCCTGTCTGGGCATGTGAATGAGTCATTCTGCATGACTTTAATAGAACTTCTTGATGTGTCCAAGGAGAAGTATTAAGGTCTGGGTTTTGCTGGCTAAATGACTAGAGTCAGCGCTGGTGAGAATGTAGGTTCCTCAAACAGGATGCTTAAAAATAGGGGACATTTAGCTCATGCTTCTTGCTGTCCCCAGTTCTCTGCCTGTATGTCATATTGCAGTAGTGCTTGTTCATCCTGCTACCATAAATTCGCAAATGTCTCTAAAATTTGGAGGTACACTGTACTTGGATGCTAGGGAAAAGCTAGCATTTTTTAAGAATGCTTTCAATAGCATGTGGGTATAGCAAGATGGGGATGAGAAGAATGTGTGCTTTACCTCTTTAGTTTTTCACCTTGTTCAAAGGTACACAATATTGAACCCATGCCTGTTTTGTGAACATTAGTATTGTGTGTACTAGTTGAGGGATAAAGAATGTGCAAAAATATATTATACGATCATATACTTGTATTATTTATCTCTTTCCATCTTCAGCAGGCTTTGTGTTTTTAAGGCAGCAAACAGGAAACGTTTCATAGCATGGGGAGGGCAACATCAAGTACAAGTTAACAAAAGTTTGTATAGGTGCATTCTTGCAGATAAGGGGTAGGTCATCCTGCTTTACTGTGTAGTTCAGGCTACACAGTAAAGATGGTCTTGCCAAAGGACAGGACACACAGAGGAACTGTGTGACTGCATTAAAACTTCCAGGCTCCTGAACTGATTTGCTGCAAGAATGAGTCATTCACTCATTTACCTTGGGGAGAGTGCATATGACATGCAGGAGTTTGTTAACAGCATGGCAAAGTTAGTGATTACACGTGAGGATAGTAGAAAAGGATTTATGCATTTAGTACCTCTTGTCACTTTTCCTGATCAGAGTTCGGAATGACTCCATTACATTCTGCGTATTCAACTACAGAAATGTTTTCCTGGATACTGAATGAGCATTAAGTCCTATTTCCCAAGCTACAGGGAAAAGACTGATCTGGTCGAAAGGAAGTAGAACAGAGCAAAGTAACATTTTTTATGCACCTTACTGCCCATCAGATCATTGTCCATATAGGTAGTTAAACATCTACACCCACCAGGTATCTGTGCTGAAACTTCTTTCAGTCTTTGGAGAAGTGTCTGAAAGATGTGACGAATTTGCCAAGTGTTTATTTCAGAAGTGTGTTTTATTCAGAAGGATCAAGTGGATGACTCCTGAGAGAGGTGGGATATATTTTACTACTGTTCCCAAAATCTGAGAAAGGTGATGGGGGATACAAGATAGGATGTGGGAGGACACATTTCTGACCATGTGAGCATTACACCAGCATGAATCTAAATATGAGAATAAAGATATACTGTAGAATTTTTTTAGAAGTCACCTAACTCCCCAGAAGAATTTATTAACATCGTGTTTGTCCAGAGTCAAATCAGGAGTTCATGTGCTCATGTACCCGTTAGGTATCTGATGTAGTTGTAGCGGTCAATACAGGAGCACTGCAGTAAGTCAGGAAAGCAGAGAGGTGTTTCCTTTCTTTGTGAAAGGAGACAGAGCTGCTCAGTAACTACTCAGTGCTAGCACTGTGTCTTTCAGACACATTTGCATCTCTAAGTGAGGAAAGCAGTGATGATTTTATTAGAATTAATAGTAAGACCACCCTCTGGTTAAGGTGCAATTAGAGTGCATTTTGGAATGAAAGATCAGGTCTGTCTGGACACCTGGGAAACTTCAAATGAGAGATTTGCTATGAGAGTTTGAAGGGAAGAGGGAGACACTGAGGGTGAGCTCTGATAGGTATTTCTGAGGGTTTTCTTTTATTGGAAGCTGTCCATGGGGAACCTTTCCCTTACAGGCAAATTTTCTGATAAAACTCAGGTGTAGGCACTGTCTAGCAGATACACCCTCAGGCATAAACTCTGCACAGAGCGTGGAACTGTGCAATGAGCAGAGAGATGTATAAAGAAATAAGTATTATTAAAGCATTGCTTTCCTTTCATTTCTTCACCTGTGTCTTTTATAAAGTTGTGTAAGTCTGTTGCTTATTTTGGATAGTGTAAATAAAATTCTTTTATTTTAATTTATATTAAACTGCCCTCAAACTGCAGCACCATTTTAACTACATGAGCCAGCTGGGAAAGCTTGGCACCACAGGGGTCAGGAGAGGAGGGAGTGTCAAGTGATGAGCCTGGCACATGTTGGTAAAATATCGGGGTGTCTGCAGAAATCCAAAACCTTCAAGGGAGCAGTGCTGCACATGGCTGCTAGTCTAAATGTTATTTTACTCATCTTTTCCTTGTATTTTAGGAGCACAGTGTGGCCAAACCACTGAGCTGGGGGATATTCTGTGATTTATCTGGATTTGGTTCCAGCAAGTGTGTCTTAAGGATGATTAAATGGACTGAGCTTTTGGCCTGATTCTATTATAGTTTCATTACAGAGCTTTGAATTGAATGTAGTAAAAGGTAAGCTTGGCTTTTACCTAGGAGCCTTGTTCCACAGAGAGAACCATAACCTACAATTCACAGTTTGTTAGAGAGTGTTTGGTAGGACCTTGAAGTGAAAAATAGATACCCAGGTAGAATCTTATTGTGCTGTTTTCTGCTTGAATTCATCCAGCCTAGAAAGGCTGTGACAAGCTGCTGATTGTTTCCCAGTGTTGCCTTGTCAAATCTCACTTTGTGCGTATCTGATGGATTCTGTTCAGACCTTTTAGGATCTGCAGGCCTTGCTAACTTTCTCAGGTTTGCCAAAACCAGCTGTCCCTTTCTTGCTTTATCAGTAGTAGCCAAAATTTACACTTTTGATGCATTGATTTGATCATTATCTTGTGAAGCTGCAGGAAATAACATTTAAAAAGTATGTTGTTTTCTTCTTTACTTAAAAGGCATTTTTAGTTTTATTGAAAAAGGTGTTTGTACTAATTGTCTGTCCAATATTTAATTTTTACTTATTCTGATAACCTCCTAAAATGTTGCAAGTTTCCTCCCTAGGGCAGAGAGAAGAATCATTGAAACTGATGCTTAATTTAAAGTAGAAATAGCAGATCTGTAAAATTATTTTTGCATTATATATGGTGTTGAGTGAATGCTGTGGACCGTCTTCATGTATTTGTTTTGGATGATTATGTACAATATCCAAAGAAGCTGAGCAATGGTATTAGGTGCCCACAGATATGACAAATCTGTAATGGGACTTGCAAATATCTGTTTTCCTCGTTGCACTATGCATCCCTAGGCTTAGAACAGGGGTGGATGCTATAACATCCTAAACAACTCTTTGGCTAAAACTGTCTTTTCTGGCAGTAAAACAGATTGGGATGTGGGCTTCCACCATGGAAATGCTCCTTGCAGTGTGATGTTAAGTTGCAGGAAGAGACAGTAACAATATTTTTTTTGTTACAGCAGTACAAGTGCTTGCCAAATCCTCTTCTATAGATCAATACATGCACAGCTGTAAATCCTAAGCCTTTAGACCAAATTAGTAGCGTTGTTTCTTTATAATATTAATCTTTTGTCAACCTTTGCAGTCAAGCATTTAATTGAGACTTTCTACTTTTCCTTATTTCGTTTTCAAAAAGGGTAGTCAACATTAATTGCTCCATAGATCTAGATAGCTAGCTGAGGAAGGAAAGATGGGTGGGGTTGGGGGG
>VZRR01013190.1:2040-164459 GCA_013398015.1 Oreocharis arfaki | reverse complement strand
AAGCCACCTCTGTGGCCCCCCCAATACCAAAAACTAGTAGCCTAACAGTAGCCAAAGCTGCTTCTTTCTCCTGTCTCCATGAAGAACATCTTGGGGGGTGGAAAAGCAGAGGAACTTCCTTGGCAGGAGGCCAAGGGGCCTCTTGGCAAGAGGCAGGAGGTGGAGAGGGAAAGGTGGGAGAGTTGTGGAAGGATGCTTCAGGGGTATGTGGAACAGTTTGGGAAGGGAGGATGCTGTAACATTTGAGGAGACAAAAACAGCTCACTGGGTGGAAAGAGACAGTGAGGAGGATGTAGCAGGTGAGTGATGGAAGAGGGAGGCAACTCAGACATGAAAGTGGAGGCAGAAGTGAGGAAACTGAGGATTAGTAGGTGCTTTCTACTTTAGGTACTATGAGCACCGAACTGTGCAAGTTCATAGTATTTTTCAAAGCTGCACACACGTGCAAGAATTATGTGACACTGAAAATTTACAAAGAGATAAGTAAAGATGGAAGAACTTGCTTGAAAGAAGATTACGAATACAAGATTGCATTGTAGTTGTCCTTTTGTGCTGGAAAGTATTAATGAAAAGCACTGGTTTAACATTGGGTCCTTGCACCACTAAGATGCCTGGAAGCCTGAGAGCCTTTCTAGCCCCTGGCTGCTGCATTAGAAATGGGGAATTTGGTGTATCAAAAATTCCTGCTGCAGTTGTGGGAGGCCAGTTCACACCAACCTCCTTGGAAATGAGCTAAAAGGAACAGCAAACAAACTGTGTTGGAATTTGATTTTTCAAATCATAAGATTAAAAAAAAAAATCTGCCCTACAATAATTTGTTTTCACTGGATTTCTAATTTAATTGTGAACTGAGGTGCGGTTGTCATTAGGGAAGTGACTGTGTTACTTAATTGACATTTCTGCATTCTCTGCGTTTGTGACTCATAGATGCTGGCTTGAGTCATCTGTACTGCCTGGCTGGAGAGAGCCCAGGGCTGTGCTGGGAGAGGGAAAGACAGGACTTGACGCTATGGTGGGGTCGGTGGAAAGAGTACAGCGTCTTTCCCGACAAGAGTCCCTTCGCTGCTCGGTCGGTGCAGCACAAGCACTCTCGCAAGCACTCTAACACACACCGTGCAGGTGGAAGCACGCTCACACACACACACACACAAAAGCCAGATCGCTCTCTAGCGTCATCGGAGACAAAGAGGCAGGAGGGATCCTTCGTACGGTATTCCACAGAGGGTTTGTTGCAGCCACACCGTGCAGGGCCCAGAAACGAAAGACCCACAACACTGCAGTGTCTGGCCTTATAAACGGGGGAGGGGAAAGCATCAGGGACCAATGAACTGAGGACACGGGGCGGTACACAGGCGGGGTTAGGGTGAGTGGCGAGGGGGCAAGGGCTAATGGGGGAACGGGGAAATAGGATGGCTTTCTAAATAAGGTAGAAAGGGGGCGGGGAGGCTAACGAGCCAACCGGGGAGCAGAACTGGGGTCCTAGGGGCTGTTCCGACAATGGACTCTCTTAGTCCGTTGTTTATTAGGCTCACCGACTTCCACAAGGACTTTTGTTGTAGAATGAATGAAAGACTTTGGGAAGCTGAGACTATTCCTTTTCTTCATTTTAAGGGAGTGACTGATGTGACCCCTCTCATCAAAATCCTTTGTGTTGGCTGGAAAAGAAGGAAAGGCTGGAAATCTCTGCTGCATCCCCAGCAAGCTTAGCTGAAGCAATTAAATTAAACCCTTGCAAAGCACTGGAGTTCCAGATGTCCATCTGAGCTGTTCCTTTCCAGTCTTTGCATTTTGCCCAGGAAATTTTCCTGTTTAGCCGTCAGACTTCATTGCTTTATTTTCATTAAAAAAAAAAAAAAACAAAAACAACCAAACCGCAACCTGGAGTTATTTTTTTCTCACTTGCACAATTTTGTACCAAATTCAAGCCAGGAAAAGGAGAAAATGAGAGCTAACTTCTATTCGTGGTTTCACAGTTTTGAGTTTAGCCTCTCCAAATGTGTGAAGCTGTACATCAAGGAGTGGATGTTGTAAGATGATCTGGCTGTAGCGCATGTTGTACTTTTTCATTACACTATTTCATTTTCCTCCCTACTTAGGTCAAAATGATTATTTTTACCTAAAAACTGTAAATTGAGCAAATTGCAAAAACTCTTAAAAGAGACCCAACTCTTTTTTTTTTTTTTTTTGCCCCTTTTTTTATTTTTTTAAACTCAGATGGTGAGAACCGTTTATACCTGATCGCAGTTTTTATCAAATAGCCTCCGTCCTGATAAAATGTTACCACCTAATGTGTCATTTTTCCAGCTGAACTGCTGATAGGATTGAGTGATCTTACACACTGCTGCTTAAATAAGTACACTACATGCTCTATGAAGAAATCATATTATTTTCTCAAAGGAGAACAAGAAGGCTCAGTGCACTGAAATTGCTTTAAATAAACTTGCAGCTACTGTAGCCTTTTTTTGCACAGCTGCAGATGGTAAAGTCTATCAATCAAGCTTTCCCAGCTTTGAGAAGCTGCCACAGAAGCTGCCACTCTCCTCTGTGTTGCAATTACATTTTTGTCTTTTACAGAACTTTGTATCTGAGATATTCTGTTGTTCTAATCAGATTGTGCTTTTGGGCTGTACATATCTTTTGGTTTTCCTTAGATACATGTGTATTAAGATCTTTCAGTAATTTGTTAATTGAATGTGCTATTCACTTGCAGTAAATTAGCTGCATTTGTGAAAGAATGCTTTGGGGAATTTAATTAATTTAGCAATGGAATAAGTCAAAGTTTGGGAAAAAGAGTGCTTTACAAAAAGAAAGGAAAATACATTGTATGTTGTTTCTTACCATGCTGCTGGTTGCACATCTTGTTATAGTGAATGGAGGAAATGTTGTGGAGGAGGAGATGCAGCATCTTCCTCAGCCTGGTGTTCCAATCAGCTGCTGCCAGCGGGTTACAATGCATGATCAATGTTCCTCCCTGCTAACAAAGGAACTCAGTGTGCACAAACACAGAGCACTCTGAGCTGTTAAGCAGACTTAACTCTACCTCTGGGTTTCGTGGTCTTTCACTTTTTTTGAGATAGTCTCTTGTGTCAGGATGTTGCAGCAACATGCAGATTCTGCTCAGTGTTCTTCTGTGGTAGCCGGTGCTTTGCTCTATTTATGACACTGGTATTTCAGCCAACCTGTGGTATAAAAGTGACTATTTATGCTGCTTGTGTTTTCAAGCATCCCTACTGAACATAATGAAAGGGGAAGTTGCTGATCTATAACCTGGTTTGTCCCATCCTTGTCCCAGGATGTCTGTAACCAATTCAGGTCCAGAGGCAGCAGGTACAAAGTGATGTGGGAGCTGTGAGGAGCAGTGGTTGCAAACAGCTCCATTGCACTCAACTGAAGATGAGGAACAGCCAGAACATGTGACCCCAAAGTTAGTTCAATAGCTTTTAAAACCATTTTGGACTTCAAAAAAGTAAAGGAAAAGGTGCAGCTTCCTCTTTGGCACTGCTAGTTATTATACCCTGCTAGTGGATACCCTCCAAAGCTGTAGTGAAATATGAAGTTAATACACCACTAGCAAGCTTTCAGTCAGAATGATGTATTATTCTAAGTGGAATTAGCTAGAAGGATCAATGCACACCCATTACTCTATTTAAAATAATCATTGGAAGACTCATTAACTTGGTTTTTTCTTTCTCTTCAGACAACATAGTGAATGAGACATTTAGGAATACCGCCTCCTCCAGCATATGCACCTCTGTGACTTCAGTATATTTTCATTCATAGCAAGATTATTAATACCTGAAGGCCAAAACCCAAATTTAACGTAAGAGATTTTGCCTTCAAATCTCTAAACCTGAAATCAGTTGCTGTAGGCAAAGGCAAAATCAGCTCTAATGCACATTTTTTAAAAAATCAAAGGTTATGGTAGTATCTGTGTGAAATAGTGCATGTGCCACCATAAGGTTCAGTGTCACATCTTGCCTGGGTGCCTGTTATTCTCTCTGATTCTACACATGAGTAGAAACTTGAAGTACTAAGGGGGCTGTTTCCATTTCTTGTTTTCCCTTACAAATATATTCTGCAGGATACTTACTTTGGGCAGTCCATTCATTACACAGCAAATGTCTTCTGCCTCCCTGCTCAGCTCTGTCAGGCTGCAGGCTTTTGGCCAGATTTGTCCTTTTGCATCAGCTCACATGGGACATGTACAATTATAGCTTATATGGGGGAGATGGAAGAAGATATCATCTGTGGAGAAGCAGAACTATATCATTCTTGGATCATTTAGTGCTTGTGAAGGTGAAAAACTTAGAGCACCAAATCTAGCTTATCATTATGTCGGGAGCTCTGTAGGCATTTTCTTGGCTTCACAGATAGCTTTGTGTGCTGTTGTATCAACCGGTATCCCTGCTCACCCATCAGTTCTCCTGGAAATCTCCAGATAAATATTTCCTACTTTATTTCAAAGCAAAGCAGATGTAAACTTTTCATATCTGTTCATCCACATTCCAGATCCGTCTGAAATCTTTCACTTCCTTTTATTCAGTAACGTTTAAGAAACCAGATATTTTTACACAATCAGGTTTTACAATGTGGGCTTCAGAAGGGAGAGAAACAAGAGGTGGGACAGTGGAGTTAGTACAGAGCAGAAGGGTGTGGACCGCAAAGCCAGGATGTCCTTTCCAAGTGCTGCAGGCTGATGCAGGTTAAAGCATTGTTCAGAAGGATTTGGAGTAGGGCCTACCCAAGCTGATAGCTAGCCCTGAAATTATTTAGCCCCAAAGACATGGATTTGAAGAGTTTCACAAGCAATATCCTTAGTGCTTTCCCTTTACTGATTCTTTTGATAGTGATTATCTTGGATTCTTTAAATCCTGTTGCTGTGATGTTAAAATGCATACTGTGTGGTGCAGTGTTCACATTAATGGGATTCCTCTAATTTCTGTTCTAAACCACTGAAAATCAGGTCCTTTCCCATAGAGATTTGGGACTGGCATCTGTCCAACACCACTGAGCTGATAGAAGAATAAATTGTTTAACCATGTCGATTGTCCTGAAACCCTACAGGACAATTTAATCTCTGCAACCTAGTTAATTTATAATAGTTTTCTTCTTCTTCTTTGTTGTTTGTACAGAGTGCTTGGAGACTTAGGTTTTTGGGTGGTGAGTTGTATATCTTAACTGCAGTCTGTATAGGAGCTGAAGACACATAGTTGGGGGAATATTACCCCTGACTTTCGCTGTTGTAATTGAAAGTAGAGTTTGACACATTGGCATCCTTCTGTGTCAGCCATTGTCACTGGCTTCAGCTGCCACGGTTAAGTATGTAGTCATTAATCCTTGGCAGACACCGTCCTTTGCAGCTGAGAGGATGGTCTCTGGATGTTGGTGCTCAGCACTCTGGGAATGTTGAGTTCAAGGCATGCTGATTTTCTTGGCCGTTTTACTTAGCAGATGGGTAAGGCTTGATACATTGAAGATTTAGTTTCCAAGTCAAGGGCCAAATGTTGCAGTGGGAGAAAAAAGTAAATTATGTGACTATTCAGAGGGGAAAGGCACAGGTACTGTGTCACAAAATTGTTGCCGTTCATTTTCCTCTGCCTTGCACAGAATGCATGTCATTTCACCTTTCAATATAGCCGACTGTGGCATTCTCCTTCACTTTGAGATGCTTTGCAATACTGTCTGTGAGCCCATTTAATGAGCTTGAAAGCAGTTGCTGCAAATTTATGACAGTTTAATGTCTAAATGCCATATATTTTTAAGGTGGAAATGAAAGAGAAATTTGTATTTTGTATCAACCCAAATAGGCAGGTGTTCTTCAGCTATTTTTACCCGCACCCTTTTCTTCCACATGACATGTATTGAAACATATTTTTAAAAGGAAAGTATATTCCTTAGTCCTGATTTGTTCAAATAGTTAATATTCACCTACTTCTCACAAGGTAGCTGGTACCAGTGATCATTAGAGAGCTTTGTGGTGCTCTCTCCAGACCTCCTTGGTTGGTGGGAGGATAACCTGGCTTTCAGAGAGGCTGCCTGGAGCTTTGGACACTGGGGGGTGTCTGGCCCTTTGGTCAAGGGTCTTAGAGTTAAGGTCTGGTGTTGCTGTGTGATGTCTCTAACTGCCTCAGTGTGTATTTGGGGGTTTCCCTGTTTTTATTTGTTACTGTTTCTAAAATAAGCATGGTAAGATCAGTTTTTTTGCCTGAGATCTTTTTTTTGGCATTGTAGAACTGTATACAGCAGAAGGACAGGTCATGGATTACTTACATTATTTTAGCATATGGCTTTAATTATATACGATGTGGTATAGATTTTAACACTTTACAAGTCTTCTGAGTTTTGATCAATCAGTGTCTTCAGGACGTTCTGAGTTTGTCCTATAAAATAATCAGATGAACAGGGAGCTTTGGCTGCTCTACAATGAGTGATAGAGAATGAGAATGGGTTGGTGTTTTTTAACTCATGCGGACGTGCTGAGCTCAGTACTGCTGCAACACAGGGGTAGTACCTTGCCCAGTAAAGTCTTATTTTCACATGCTGTGACTTGGTGGCTGTACTAGCATGGTCAGCTTGGCTGAAGTGCTCTAGTCTGTCCTCTGGTCACATTCCTGCTCTTCTCAGTCCCTGGAACTGTCCTCTTTGGAGTATTAATGTTATCCTGAGTAGGGGCTAAGCTCCCTGGCCTGCCTCCAAGGGAACAGCTGTAGAAATAGCCCTTTCAAGCACAGGGACAATACACTGTGCTGCTGAGAGGTGTTAACCCTGCTGTCAATCGAGTTCATGACTGATCAGCCTTGTTCACTGAAGAAGGAATAATTTCTCAGTCCCTGCATCAGATGCAGGAGGTGTAAGTTAATCTAACCTGTCTAGAGTATGATTTCCACCATGACTTCATGTGAAGAACGTATCTGGTTTATGACTGCAGAATGGGGCCACTTGTGCCTTGCCTTTCCCAATATTGCAAATATTTGTTTTGTTTATTGCATTAACATCAAGCCGTTCTTTCTATTCAGAATGGCATGTGCACTAGGTATTGAAGTCACCCAAAGGGTACAATAAACAAGAGATTTTGCTTCGTCATGTCATTTTTATCCCGTATTTACCCTATGGTGAGAGCTCTGTTAGCACAGGAAACTGCTTAATGATATCTCTGCATTTGTTTTTCCATTGCGCTTAGCATGATAGTTACCTATTCATTTCTGCTGAAGAGGATTACAGGCATTTTTCAATTATAAATGATGCATGTAAGCATTATTTAATCTGTTTACTGCAGACATATAGAGAGTTAGTCAGTCTTGAGCAAAAACATCCTGTACAGGAAACAACATTTGTAGTAGTGGTACTGTGGCTATGTTAGGGCAATTCCAGGATGCTTTTCCATCTGTCTGTTAGCGCTCGCTCTGCAGCATCGTAGGCTTGTGTTTGTGCTTGGAATTCCTGTGGCTTGAGAAATTGTCATTCTTGATGTTTCTTGAAATAAGGTCTTGAAGGAGTAGGGGGAAACTCATGGCTATTCACTCACAGGAAAAGAAAAGCTTTGCCCAGCTTAGGTAGGCATGTGTTGGGTGAAGCCAAAGTAAAAATATTCACGCACAGGAAAAGAAAAGCTTTGCCCAGCTTAGGTAGGCATGTGTTGGGTGAAGCCAAAGTACCTAGACCCAATTACAGATGTGTGAACTTTCTCCTATTCTCCAAGGTATCAGCAGAAATGTGGAATGTAAAGTCAATCTGAAGAATTCATTGCTGTTTTCCTTCAGGATATGTTCATAAGATAATAAAAATACATGTCTGGAACGCATTAGATAACAAAGTTAAAAACAGTTTGTAGGAGGATATAAGCTCAAGCTTCATGACATGGAATAATAAAGCAGGTCAGAAGGACACTTCTTATTCTAGAGATTTTTGTCTTTTTTTCCTTCTGGTTTTGGTTTTTTTTTTCCCCCTTCCTTTCTTCTAAGTATCAGCTGTTATCAGAGACAGGATTCTTGTATGGGTGAATCTCTAATGTCAACCAGCATGGTAGCTGCAGGCCACTTAAACCAGAGACGTGCAGCAATGGGGATAGAACTTGACATTTTGGGTTTCAGAAGCCTCCTTTCCTCTGTGAACACAGACAGTAAAAGGATACAGAGAAGTGAAAAATAAAGAGAGAGAGAGATTAAATTCAAGGTGGGGTTTTTGGATTGTTTAAGAATTAGAAGAAGAAAAAAATGTCAGAAAACTTTTGTTCTGAAGCCTGAACCCTTCCACAAAATGAGAAAACTTTTGGCCACTTTTCTAATGGTCTTGCTGAGATCCTGTGACAGTTGTACTGAACTGTGAGAGAACTGTTTATGAATGTAAGGTAAAAAGGGGGAAAGCATCTGGAAAGAAAATAAAGCTATATCCCATGCAGGTCTGAACTGACATCTCTGCAAGTGGTACTTGTTTGAATATGATTTTTAAAGAAACATGAGATCCCACTCCCCATACCCCTGGAGAAAACAAGATTACAGATGCATGGAGCATTTGCCTTCCAGCCTTCATAGAAATCCCATGCCTGTTGGTTTTGCGCTGTTGAAGAGCACAGCACATTTTCAGAATGTGCTGTCAAAGAGGCTGCACAGCTGGATCTATACAGCTGCACCACCTCAGCAGATTAAAGGGGTGCTGCCAGGGCTGAGGTTAATGGTTGATCTACTTTGACACAAAATCCCAAAAGGAAGAATTCTAACCTTTATGATTCTTTCTGTCTATTTGCTTTTCTCAAACTCATTGCAGCTGTCACCAGAAATAAAACCAAAATAAACAAAATAAAACTCTTTACCACTTATGGTTAGGCAGCAATAAATAAAACATTGTTTAAGTCCAGAGCAAGATTTTCTTACGTTGTTGTGCTTAAATGCTGGTAGCAGTTTAATGATTTTTTTTCAATGGTGCCCATGGTTGGAGAAACCTGGATAAATGGAAAAGATGCAGGAATGTGTCTCACAACAGGCTCTGTATTTTTACAGTTTCTTTTTGATTTGTCAAATGCCAGACAGAAACTATAAAGTGTGTCATTGGGTCCACTGTCCTGTGATTATTGTTTACAGAGGTTCCAAAGTGAACAGAGCACCCCTTTTGGGCATACAAAAGTTCACACTTCAAAGAGCTTGCAGCCTTCAGGGCTAATAGTGTTATGTCCCGTAACATCTGAGCTGTATATGTTTCAAAGCTGCTTTTGCTGCTTTGATAATTTTATTGCATTTCTTGCCCTAGATGATCATTGCAAGTTCTGGAGTACTGTGATGAGGAAAGGATTTTCAATTTCCATTACAACAGCAAACCATTTTGTCTCTAGAGAAGTGCATGAGAATGTGTCCTGGACACAGCAGAGTAGTTCAAAGTGCAAATAAACAGAAAACAGAAAACAGAAAAGTGGTTTGTTGTGGTTTATCTCTATGCAGTTGGCTAGAAGATAATGAGGTTTCTAAGATTCCTAATTAGTTATGGGGAAGAAGGGCAAGATGAGAGGTGCTAGTGAAACTTGGGCAGTGGGTTCCAGTTTTCTTGTCAGACCATTAAAATTTGTGATATTTTTACAGCACTTTTTTTGGATGTGCTGTGGTCACTGATGTTCTTCTCCTAGGAACAGTTCCAAGCTGGTTCTGCCCTTCACACATCAGTCTGTTCCCTGCTAGTCACAAGGTCCTTTCTCAGGGTTTTCTTCTTTTGTCTCCACTCCTTTCCAAATACATTAATACACAGACATAATATGATTAAACTCTGGTTTTCCTCATGTCATTGAGGTCGTCAGCAAGCAGTGAAATACAGAACAGCTCTTTTGCATCTGATGTGTTGCCCATTAGGAGCTGTCTATCCAGAAATTATCAAGACTGCTCAGGTTCTGAAGCTGACTGGTGGGAAAAAAAAAGAAGAATGTACCCCATGAATAAGATACATGGCAGTATTTATCTCCCAAAAGTAAATTGGCAAGTATCTTAAATAACAGAACAAGTTCACAGAAATTGTGAGTTATTCCTGCAATACCTCTGAAGAGGCAAAAGGTTTTTAAAAAAAAATTGCATTACTGGTTGTAAATTCCTTGGCTGTGTGCAAGCAAGTGACTGAAGTGATGGGTTTAATTTGGAAGTCATGGAGCTCAACAGGGTTAATCCTTCCTGCTGCCTTTCCCTCCTCTCCCTGGTGCTGAATCTCACTGTTGTGGAGGACATGGGCAGTTTCTGAGTGATAGAAGGAATGTTGCAGGTTTTGGTCTGGCAGTACAGGCCAGAATTACACTGTCAAAAATTGATGATTTTTTTCCAGATCCTCTCACAGAGCTTTTTTGTCTTTCTTTTGTCCAAGTGGCACTAAATTAAATAAATGTAAACATACGAATAGCAATAAGATGCCAAGGCCCAGCTCCATCAGGGCTCAAAGGGGTCCAGCTTCACTGCCTGCAGTGGCAGCACCAGATTTATGGCTGTGTGGGTAAGGAATGAACTGGTCTGAGATGACTTCTGTTTGTCACAGCTGTTTTCCTCTCTGAAAGCAGAAGTAGATGGAGAAAAATCAGCTCTGTGTTTTTAGGCTTTGCAGGGCTGTTAATGCGGTTAATGTTTTAGAGAATGCAGAGGACACTTTTTTTGATTTCACCTTTGTCACTTTATTTTGTTACACCATGTAGCTTTGGCATTTGGTGGAGATCCATTGTAAATGTGAGAACTAAGCAGCTTGTTAGATAGTATCATTTTTTTTCTCTTTGAAAGATTAAACTGAGACTGTTCTGCCTCACGCCAAAGTAGATGTAACCGATCCTGTATCCTTTGCATGTAGGTCAGTCAGAGGGACAATCCAGCACTGGATCCCATTATCCATGGATTGAAGGGTGTTGTACATCATGGTAAGTAGCTGCTTAAACTTTTTGCTTGTTGGGAAGGGGAGAGGGGTGGGAATATTATCCTTAAGGGGTCCAGTCACCACTGGAAAGACACGATGAGCCCACACGTTCCTCGTTCACCGATGTTTAAGGGCATCACAGCCATTATTTGATTGGTAAAGATCAGAGTCATTTGTTAGCTGAGGATGGTTTGGGGTGAACAGTAAACAATTTGTTTCTTTTCAGTCGGTGCTCCAGCATGCATGAGTTATCAATCACAACCTTCTGCAATCTATCATTCGTATTAGAACTTCAAAGGCAGCCTGGATACTTCACTCTGTTATTTATCTTCTGTTTGCTCCAGAAATACACCTCACTGAAGTTTCTATTTGTTTATAAATTATTTGTCTTTCAAATTTAGGGAGCTGATGATGAAATAGAAAATTAACTATCTATGAAAATTGCTTAAACTTTGCAACAGATGAACATCTTTCTAATGCTGGCATAAATATGATCATTCATCTGTTCTGATGCATATACCTATTATCCTTGAACTTATAGCAGGTGCTGAAATAAATATTAATATATTTTATACTTTTATAACCAGTTTTTTACTTAGGAACTTTCCTGAAGCCTTACCACAGGTAATGCATCATCAGCAATGACATCAAGATGCTGCAGTTCCCAAAGTAGTCTTGTCAGGTTTTAAAATAATTATTTGTAGAGTTTTAATAGTCTCATTGTAATTCAAAAGGCATCTACTGGAATGGCGCTCAGTACAACAGTAAATCTCCGTTCCATCTGTAGTGCTGTGATAAAACATCTTTGCACCTTTTCTAGGGATTGTCTTTAGACATTAGCTGGTGCTGTAGAGCTTAACAGACAGTTTTTTTCTCTTGACTGCAAACCTAAAACTAGTTGACAGTGTTAAATTAAAACAAATAGGATTTTGGATTAATTGTTCAGCTTTCAGAATCATTTAACACTGCAACTGGGAAGGCCAGTTAATCCAAACACAGTGAAAAACGGGTTAAATGATAACATGCCATGAAGTCCTTCATTTAGAGAATTTTCCTTAGGTTTTGCTGCTTATAGATTGCAGTGTTCTGCCGTGAAATAAAAACAACACACTGAGCTGAAAAACTGGTGTTGTTTTCCACAAAAATAGAAGTTATTACCTCGCTCCCACTGGGTAACAAAACAGGCCGGCAAAAGCAACACTGGGATGCATTAGGCTGCAAGGTTTTTTTCGATATCTGTGTAATTTGACCGTGCAGCCAACCTGCCATTTGACTGGACTGGGGTCTCTTTTTAGTTTTGTTCTTCATCTACTTTCTGTTGCAAGACTGCCAACTCCCTGCATGCACAGTGTTTTAGCCACCTCATCAGGTTTTTCTGCCCCCTCTCTTGCTCCTCGCAGTTAAACAGCCACTCGTGGATAATCACACTGATGTCTCCTAAGAGGATTATTCCATTCCCAAAATTGATTGTTTGGGTAGGATGTGACTTGGTCCCGAAGCTGTGATTCCCTGACCACATAATGATCAGTCCGTCTCCATGCTGCCATACCCACAGCAAAATCTGGGTGGATAAAAGGCATTTATTTTTGTTTGGCACACAATGCAGAGAAGTCTGCTAGTGTTTCAGGTAAAGGAAATCACTTGATATATTTCAGTAGCTTGTTTCCTTTTCAAAACATTAAGGAAGAAAAAGAGGAAAATCATACTTTCCTTCCTGTTTCAAAGGCCTTGATTAAAGGCCTTTTCTAAGGCGCTTTTGGTGGTTAGAGTAAAGGAATTTTCTCCTGCACAGCAGTTGTTGAAAGAGATCATTCTCTTTAACTTAAATATTGATAGAACACTTCAGTGAAGAATTGTCGTATCACGTCTCTCTTCTAATGTTATTATATAGAATAATAGTAAAGATGTCAGGGTTTTATTCCAGATGCTCGCATTTCTTTTCTTAATGTGATTTACTTACATCTTACCTGACCACAGTTTTATGAATCTATCTGAAAAGCTTCTTCCTGCCTTCCATTTGGCTGCATTCAACTGGGACCCTAAGGCAACATGGACTTTTTGGCTGAAATACAGTGGAAAACTCTTGTGGCTTTTGAATCAAGTGGTTGGATCAAGCAGGGATCCAACGAAAGGAGGCAAAACTGAAACCTTAAGTTTCTTTGCATTTTATAACATTTCCGTTACCCTGTTGGTTTTATTAGGTGGTTATCACAATAGAGAGGCACGTACATGTGATGTAGAAATTAAGAATACATACAAATGTTGAAGTTTTCTTGTCCCTCTCCCTCCATCTGGCAGAGCATGTTTCCTGGGTTGCGCTGAACAGTCACTCCTTCCTCGCACGTGTTCAGTTTTCAACATGGGAATGGCACACCCACACAAACCCTCATCATCCTCATTTTGTCATTTACTAGAAGGCCTGATCCTGTATGGGGACTCCACTCTGCACCACATTCTACAGGGCTCCCACACTGGCGTATCCCCATAGGGGTGACGGATCTGGTGACACTCAGGTAGATAGAGAGATGGTACTCATGAGTGATGAGGTTGGTTTTTAAAAATTTTTTTGTACTGTTTTTCTTTTTTCTGTGAATTCTTGTAGTATCCTTACTTTGCCCTTCCAGAGGTATTCAAACATTTCCGAAGTCAGAAGTACTTTCTGTAGAGGCGAAAGCAATTTTTGCTTGATATTTCATCAGGGATTTGAATTACTTACTAATTCAATGGAACATAAATAATTGCGCCCTTCACAGTGTCACCAGCTTAGTTAACAATGATAGAGAAGCATATACATAAAAATCAATACAGAATTAGTTGCTATTTAGTTGACTTTGTTTCCTCATCTCCAGGTATAATTTTGTAGAATCTTAATGCCACATTAAACTTAATTTTACATGAGCAACCATATAAAGTTTTTTAGCTGGAAGGGAAACCATGGTGTACCAAACTGCCAAATGATGTCTATGTCTATGATAAGGCTTTGGGGTTTACCCCATGTTCTTCCTGCTGAACAGGACGTTCTCACACTGCTCCCCAACTCCCACATCCACCCTCAAAGAGCAGCACAGGAACGCTGAGGAGACTCTCACAGGAGCTGTCAAATGCTTGTTGCTGATTTTAAAATTGCTTTTGGTTTTGTGCTCTGCCAAGGATTTGTCACACCTCCTGCCAGCCAGGTGCCTGCTCTTCTCACTCCTGCTTTCCCTGCCACAGGGCACGTGGTGAGCATGTCTGCCACGGAGCCCAGCCAGGACTGACAGCTCGGAGTGGGCAGCCCTCCCTGGAGAAGGGATGGGGTACAAGCAGGTGGGATTTGGATTGTCTGATGCTGACTTGCCAGTGTTTTTCAGCTCTGATTGGTGAGGGTCTCTTTTAGCTCCTCTACAAATGCTCTTCTCATCATGAAAGCTGGTGGGAAGGGTCTTCAGCAATGCTGGTTGTGGTGGGATGGATGATGCATGTTGTTAATTGAAGTTGGATCATAGGTAAAAAAGTCACTGGTGCCTGGCTGTGCTTGCACCACAAATGGGTCAGTCTTCATATCTTCTGCCCATTTTGCTGCCAGTGTGCTTGGCTGGGTGCCCTGCCCTGAGCCACTCTCTGCTCCTTGTCCTTCTTCGTGATGCTGAGAATCACAGGGCAGAAAAGAGCTGCTCTTGTGCGACGGCTGAGGCAGCTGGTGAGGGCTCAGAGAGAATGATTGTGCCCTTCTGGGAGTAGGGGGCTGTGAAATACCAGGTTATGTTATACAGTTGATTTTCATTAAAATGGCTATGAAAGCTTTTGTCTGCCACACATTCCAGCAAGGTCTCAGAGGAACGCCTGGCAGGATGGAGCTGTTGCACAGAAACATTGCTTTTCCCACATTTGCTGTCTTTGATTTGACCTTTTTGGTACCGTTTTGTATGTAAGCCTCTTAGAGAAGCCTTTTCCTTTTTTTTACCAGCTATCTGCAAGGCATTAAAATGAGCCTTCTTCCCTGGTGTCAGTCCTGGGGCGGTACCCAGTGCTGGAGGCTGTGTGACATTCACCTTTCCCAGTCTGGCACAGGTGCTCTGCACAGGACCGCAGTCCTGTTTTACTGTGCAGGCGGAGTGTTGTCAGAGGGGACAGCAGCCCACACTACCCCAGGCCCCTGGAAAAGATTTCAGAGTGATGGAAACTGTGTTTGTGTCACTCTGTCCTGTTCTCTGTGGCTGTCATCAAGAATCTACATGGATCAGCAGAAAATTATTAGCAGAGCACAAATAAATTACCACAGCAGAAAAGGCTCAATGTCACAAAAATGGGGCTCTTATTCCCTTCCTTGTCAAAAGTGAGCTCTGAAAATCAAAGCACTACCAGATCAAAAGCTTAGGTACAAAGTGAATCAATGGCATCTGTTGCTTGTTTGTGAACATGAGGTGGTGTGATGGGAGGAGAGGAACCTTTGTTTATTTAAAAGGGAGCTTTGAAATAAAGTCTTAAAAAGCTGTAACTGGAACCCAGCATGGAGCAGACTGTAGGCCTGGATCTCCCTTAAGATGGGCCAGAAGTGGTCAGGCAAGTGACTACTAAAGTTGCTGGGCTTGCTGGGGAGAACCTACAAAATACAGTGGAAATAACTGCTTTAATAATGAAAAAGGATGGAGAATAAATATGTTGCACATCTCTCCAGTTGTCCTAGGTGAAAAATCAGTGAATAACATGTTAAAATAAATCAGCACTAAAAAGGAAGCAATCTAGACAGTGTTAGTTGCCCTGTGGATCTATCACACCAGAAGGCATAATAACAAGAAAACACCATTAGCACCATGACAGGTTTTTTCTTTTGTTTTGAACTTCAACCATAACACTGCCTGACAAGCTGTTTGCCTTCTACACTGAATATCATGGGGTTGTAGAGAAGAAGGGTGAGGGAGAGGGGTGAAGGTGAGCTATGATACCATGGGACCTCATCTTTGAAAGCAGAACTTTGAAGAAAGCAGCAGCTCAATTTGGAACAAGGAAGGGCCACCAAACGGAGAGCAAGCACGATACATTAAGCTGAGAAGGAAACGTGGAGGAGCATTTCTTTTTCCTCAGGGATGAGCTGGATGTATTCTTTTGTTTTCTGATCTGTTCTTGTGTTCACAGTCAGAGTAGCCCTGTGAAAGGGGCCAGGACACAATTGCTGTGGAGCAAAGGGGAGGAGGAGGGAAGTGGGAAATGAAGATGAGAGCAGAGGTGATAAGTTCACACCTTTATGTAGGGCAGCTCTGTGCCTAGCTGCAGGGGTCTGTATCATTTATATAATAAATGGTGGAAGTGTTGGAAATCTCTGGTCCTTCACCTGTCTGATCTGCAGAAAGCAGTGCTGGTCACGACTGAGTAAAGACCAGCAAGCTGACAGAGAATTAATGGATTACACAGAAAAATTAATTCAAACTAACAAAAAAATACTGCACTTGTTAGAAGTTAAGAATTAAACCTGATGCTGAATGTGAACATATCATCTGCAGGGAGTAAGAGTTGGGTGCTATGCTGGTGGGTTTTGGGGATGTTTGCTGAGAAAAGAGGAGTGAAGAAGTCTGAGAACATGTGGTTTTGCTCTGCTGGAGCAGATGTGAACAATCCATGCTCCTCTGGGCACTTCTGCTTCACTTTAGCCTCTGCCTGGGTCCAGCTTTTTCCAGGGATCCTCCTCTCCTCTAAAGTTTGTCATAGTTTCTTTTTCCTCATATCATTGGTGCTCATTCTGTATTTCTTACTTTCCTTACTTGTCCAGCCTCATGTACCTCTGCCTCAGGTTAGGTTTTGTGAAACCTGGAGAATTCTCATCCCAGTCTAAAATGCCGACAGCTGCTCTGCATCAGCCCTCTTTAAGCATCAAAGGTTCAGAATAACATTTTCCTTCTTTAAAGAGTTAAGACCTCTTCTCTGCAGCTAAACCTTTTCCTCCTAAGCTGTTTTAAGAAAGAGAGTGAGAAAAATTAGGCCTGAGACCAACATGTGGCATGGAAATGCTTTTCTGTGAATAAGAGACTTGCCTTTTTTATTCTTTCCTCTTGGTTTTTTGTACCTCTCACTGTCTCAGATGAAATTAGTCTGCAGGACTGTGTTATTATCTCACTCCCCTCCTCCCTGCTATGCTGTGCTTTCTGTGTCCTTAGATCTCCTTACATTGCTCAGCAGAGGCTCTTTAAAAAACAAAAAACCAAATAAAAGTGAAAAAAATAATTGCACAATAAATGACAAGAATTACTCTGAGTACAGAGGACTGTCAGATACTGTTCCTCCTGCAGGATTTACACAGCAAGTACTCACTCATCTGGTGATCCTTTCAGTTAAAGTAAAATATAGTATTTGTAATCTCATCTTTAAAATTACCCCCATGAGTCTGGTCCTTGGCTGTGCTTTGCTGCCTGCTTTATCTGAGAAGTTCTGGTTCAGTGGGTGTGTGACATGGTGTCCTTTTGATTATTTTTGTGTGTTTGCTTTTTAAATGTTTGAATGCAGAAGCTTTAGAATGTCTTGGTTCATTGTGAAAATTAAATTGGCAATAGCATTGTTTAACAAATTTGGGAGACTTTCAAAGCTCTTCATATTGGTATTGCAGATTTCAGTTATTCAAATTATAGCTGGGTACCCATCAGGCATCGCACATACATTAATTTTGGATACAAGCTCATTTTAAGATATTGTTTTCGATTCAGCCAAGTTCCTGTTTTCTTACATAAAATCATGATGAAAGTCCCAAAACATTCCATGCAATATAAATAGACTTGGCATATAGTTATTTTCTTGTGATGTCCAATCCAAGTTCCTGTTAGATTTAAAAAAGTTTTGATCACAGATAATTGTGTGCTGTTTACCTGCATATCTCAAGAAGCCTCTTACTCTAGTGATTTGGTTAAAATTCAGGTCTATCTTTATCAAGTGATTTACATAATATATTTTTAGCAAGTCAGTCCTTGAAGGCAAAATGTTCCACGGATGGCTCTTTCAATATAATATTTGTTGGCACCAGCTTGTGAAAACTGCGGTAGTTGGTGGAGATCCACTGTATCTGGTTTAGGTATCTGGTTTAAGATCTCTGCTCGGTAAACTATTGCGCACAATTTAGTAGTAGTTCAGACCTAGTGGTGATGGCTTGACAAAGATTGTAAATAGGTCAGGCTTTTAAAGCATGTCTGCAATTGCTCTGCCTTTGGGTCAGGTTGTACAGAAAATGGCGCTTTGCCCATGCAAAATGCTGGGGAGGTTTCTCAGCCTAAACAAAGAATATGCTGGGTGTGACTTCTCACATTGCTGTTGTGGGAGACAGACCAAGAGGTAGATGTGAATGTTGTATTAGAAGGTCAAATATGTTACCATCCGGGTTGGTTAGTTGTTTTTTGTGAATGTAAGAGTTGAAATGCAATACTGTGCTTTCATACTGTGGAACACTCAGTATTTTAAATGCCACATTCATTGTCTTAATGGTCAACAATGAATCTGTGGTGCTTGCTATTTTTACCTTTGAGGTATTAGAATGAACATGTTTTTCCGAGCATTGGTGCTGTAAACAAAGCGTTGCTGTTTGTTACCTGTGGATAAAACTGTCTGCATTAGTGGGGCAGTGTTTTGGACACTGCTCTTTGCTGCATCACCTGGGAGCACTGGTGGCGGCAGCAGGTTTATTGTTCTTTCCCAGAGGAATGCTTTGTATTTCAAGGGCCTGTCTTCAGGGTCAGGATCTCTGGGGCTCTGCTTTCCTGGTTGTTTATATTTCTCTTTGGGTGCTCAGGTGCTGAAATGGGAGGAGGACAAGGAGCAGCAGAAGAGACCATTGCAGGGCTCTGGTTTATGTGTGAGAGCAAGTAGGTGGCTCATGGTCAGTTTTGCAGCATCGATTGCAGTGGTTCACAGGTGTTCGCAGGTGAACACATTTGCTTTGCTGTCTTTTGTTGCTTTTGTCTGACAGTTATTTCCTAGTACCTGTCAGCAAATTCTGTCTCATCAATCATGTAGTTTCCAGCCTTTTCCACTTCCTCCTAGAAACTCCTTGCTCCACTCACTCTGTTTCCAGCCTCCTGGGCACAGTTCATGCCTATCCCAGGCACTGTAAATGGGAAACAGAAGCTGGTCATAAAAGACAGTGAAGAAAGGTTTGTTATTATTTCCAACCTTGTTCTTTTTCATTTAGGAGGAACTATATATACATACGCACACCTATGTGTGTATATGTATATAAAATATTTCTGTGATAATCAGTGAATGCTCTTGCCTAGCCTGGAAATTATTCTCCTTACAGTTTTACCAACAACAATAACTGACTCAATGTTGAAATCTTTAAAATTATATGACTTCAAAATGCCATTTTCAAAACTCTCTCAAGCTCTTAGGAACTTTAATTTCATGGCATTTACTGTTTCAATATGCTCTTCAAGGATACAGCAGACAGACACCAGAGTTTCTAGGCCCTTTTTCTTTTAGCTTCATATGAAGATCTTTGTGACTGCGATTTCTAAAACTCTGCACCATGCATCTAGATGGCAAGCGGTACAAAGGAATGATATGTTTTCAAAAGTGTTACATTATGGAAGCATAGTCAATTGATTATCATCTATTTTAGTAGTAATTTTAATCCAATTCTATGTATTTTTTCATTTTAATCTTTGGCATTCATTAATGAAAAGTTAGAGCGTTGCTTGTAGCCATGAAAAATTAGATTGAGTACGTCCTGCTCTACTTAAACTGTGTATTAGCAAAGCTACTTTTTCCTTGAGAAATACTCTTTTTCACAGCTGACTATGACTTCCCAAGTGCTTAGGAAAAAACCTTCCCTAATTGATAACCAAAAATTAATCATAGTCAGATACTTCCAGTTTGCATTCAAATAAGGTATTTCTCTGTCTAAATAAGCTTCCTTTACTTGATTATTCATATTGTAGTTCAAAATGTTTAAAAATGAAAGACAGAGTTGGATGAAATGTAGACTACTTAATACAGTGTGTATTTAATATAAAAGTCATACATTATTCATTTTTGCAATTTGAATAACTTTGAATTTAGCATCCCTGTTCTTCATCTTTTCGTTTGATGAACAATTAATTATTAAAATATAATATTGTCAGCATATGGCACAAAAATCCTTGAAAGTATAAAATGAGCTTCCTTCTCCTGGCATCCTTTGATAAAGGGATACCATATTTGTGGTTTTGCACAGTGTTTATCCAGCATCTTAAGTGATTCCATTGTTGTAACTAAAAGGTTATAAAAGTTAGAAATAGTTAAATTGTTAATTTTAACTGCAACATATTTTCTTAAATTCGAGAGGAAAGCACTTTTCAAACTGTGCCTCTGCCTCACCGGTTTTTCTTGTGTAGTCATTGGCTGTTAATGCAGGGGATGTTGGCATATTCAAACACTTTCTGGGATTCATCGTGGCCTGCTGAGTGCTGATATAAAGAGAGACAGCTCTGAAATAGAAATCCAGTGTCAAGGTTTGTGTGCTGCATTTGGAAATCAAGTCCTGAGACTGAGTTTCTAGTTTTTCTAACCAAGTTCTTCTGCATAAAAATGAGCCAATCAAATTAAATGTGACCTTTTGCTGTGATTATGACTTCTTTGGACTTCGGCCAATCATATATATTTTAGTATTTATTATTTAAGTACACTTTTTCTCACAGAGGTATGCTGTGACGAGGGAAAAACGTGGATTATTATTTGTTTGTTTCCTTTCTGGAGATGCAGATATTGTCAAAATCTACTTGGATTAGAAGGAAAGGAATTGTTCACTAAGGGGTTGCAGTATTGCCTTGACTTTAATAGAATTATTCATATTTTGGAATGCTAAAAGCTATGAAAACATCGCAGACCTGTTGATATTGTGCAGAAAATAAAAGATAGAAGAAGTGTATGTATCATTGGCACCGTGCAGCAGCAGTGGAGTTAAAAAATCCCCCAAATATCAGACTGCTCCTAAGAGGTTTAGGCAACTCCTAATTTGATCAAGACTTCTAGAAGACTATGGGTTGCTGTGGAAGTGAATTCTGCAGACTTCATCCTATTTGGAAGATGTGTGTATCAGTCACCAGCCCACCTGCTTCTCCCTTCTGTTGGGGCAGGGAGGGGGTGGCAGTGAGTTTGCTCAGCAGCTCTGGTGAGATGGAAAGAAGAGTTCCCTCTGCCAAAGTGTGGACTCCTGTTTGAGGCACGTAGGATATGGAAAGTAAGGAATAGAGATTTTTGGGAGAGCCCTGCGTGTCAGCCTGCCCAGAGGCAGTGAGCACCTTTGCACAGGCTGAGAGGGTGCTTCAGCCTCTGAGTCAACATGAATTGCAGAGGATAAATGCTCAGGGATGACAGGGAAATTGCCTTGCCTGCAGCTGTTCCCTCATTTTGTTTATTTATTTTTCTTCACTGTGTTAAATATTACCAGCTTGTCACTGTTACTTGAAGGTAAGTGCTTCCAGTGCTTAGGTCTGCATTTCAGGCTGTCCAAGGAGATTCTCAGAGAAAAAAAGGTTTATCCCCAGACTGCTGGACCCTGGGAAGGACTTTCTTGGATTTGGGAGAAGAGGTAGCAGTTTTACCTGGGAAACCTATTTGTGGTGCAATGCTGGCTGTGTGTGGCAGCACCCTGCCAGTGTCAGCATGGGTGGGTGCAGGCAGACCTGAGCAAGCCCTGCTTGGATGTTGCTGTGAGCACCACATTGAGCTTCAGCAGTGCCTTGTGCCCCTGCTCCTCAGCCCATCTGCCTGGCAGCTCCCAGAGAAGTTTGGCTGAGCAGCATGGCTCTGCCTCCTCCATCTCAGCAATCCACTCGGGGTTTGACTCAGCTCCTGCATCCCTTTCCGCCTCTGGCAGAGATGGGAGGGATACACTGCCTGATGCTCTTTGGTCAGGCAGCAGTAAACAGGACCACTGAGGCCTGGCTGTGTCCCACTGGGTTTCTTGCTGCCATCAAGCTGGAGAGCCATGTACTGAGTGCTGGAACCATTGAGTACAGCGTTATTTCTGTACTGACGTAAACCAGCGGGGTAGCAAGTGCATTTCACACCTGAAACACCTTCAAAATAGGAGGGTCTGTGTTTGGGATGGACCTGACTAGTATTTTGGCTGCTCTTTTAGTAAACCACATATCAGCTCTTACAGAGCCTTGCTGAGAGGGGGTTTCCATTTTTCACTACATATATGATAAAAAACGTTGTTGCTGTTACACCTTGTTAGGCAGCCTAGCAATGTGATGTCTGTTTTAAAGACACATTAAAAATGAGTGCAATCCTGCTTGTCAATTTTCCCCGCAGAGAAGGAGACCTTTCTGGATCCCTTTGTGCTGAGGGAACTTCTGCCAACATCGCTGGGGAGCTACTACCGCTACACAGGTTCCCTGACTACTCCTCCCTGCAGTGAGATTGTGGAGTGGATCATTTTTCGGAAGCCTGTGCCCATTTCTTACCATCAGGTGTGTTTGTTTTGTCAGTGAAACCCATCCCTTAATTTGCCCTCCTTGTGACTGTTTTCAAAACCTGCCGGTTTAATTTGGAGGACACAAATGTTTCTGTTGACAAAAAAGGAAATGTCGGTGATCTTTTTTATTCTCTTAAGTAATATTGTTTCTGAACAGGAGCCATCAGTCTTGAGAAGATGATACAACTTGAAACTCAGTTTCCTTTCAGTGATTTATTTGGTATTGGTTTTTTTAAGGTTAAAATAAGCCACGGTGTAAATAATTACATAGAGTTCCTTTTTATTCTTTTTAATTGAAACTTCCTTTTCAAAGTAAAGTGAGTGATTTCAGTTCTGCTCAGGTTTAGTAATTTGAACTAATTACATTAAAAAAGACATTTTTCCATTAATTCTCCATGCTTAACTGTTTTTATAACACAGTAAAGCTGCCATTATGTGCTCAGAGAGCTGGTGCTCAAATCTTCAAAATTAGCACACAGCAGCTTTTAATGCAAATAGATACAATGTCTGGAGTTTGAAGAATTATCTTGATAAAGCAATGTCTAGATGAAGTCAAATGTTTGCCAGTTCAGTGTATTTTGACATAGTAAGACTGTTGTCTTTAGAAAGCCAACCTGCTGGACTTAGTCTTGCCTCTTATTCCTCTATCATAAGCCATTGAAAACAAACTTTTTACATACATGAATTCTGTAAAGTGCACATGAACTGTTCACTGGGTGATCCTGACTGACAGATGCTGTGCTCAGAGGTTTCAGAAGTATGGAAGGCACTTGCCATACCCCTGCTCCAGGCTATTTTTCCTGTTTTCTAGATCTCATTGCTTCTCCCATAAACTCTTTCATCTTTTTTTGACAGTCTGTGTTCAACATCAGTTGGAGTGCTTCAGCTGAGGCCCTCCAGAGGCTAAGGGACATGCCAGGATTCATGTCCCCAGCCACCCATCCTGTTGTTATTTGGCCTGTTTCACAGAAGTGTGACGGTACTGCCCATGTTCAGCTTCTGGTCAGCAGGAACCATTTTGCTGGAGGCTTTCCCTGGAGCTCTCTGGCAGTGCTGAGCACATCGTGCCCCCGGGCAGCCCCTAGTTCTGGCTGGAGCCTGGGACTGTGCACATGGCCCTGTTTGAATCAGACCCTTTGTTTTTTTCAGGCTATTTCTCTGATTGTCGAGATCGTTTTGAATTCTGTCCTTGCCTGCAGGATACTTGCAATCCCTTGTAGCTTTTCACTACATCAATAAGTTTACTGTTTATTATTTGGTGGCTGCAAGGCCTGGCCCACACTCAGTTTTATACCCTGTGTGCACATCAGGTGGGTCACGACTTCTTTTTTGTATTTTAACAAATGCAAATAAAATGGTAAATACCAATGTCAGCTGTCAGTATAAAGGTACTTTATTCTGGCATAGCTCCTTTCCTGTGCTGTACAGAACTAACTGTGCCAAATCAAGCCTTTTAAATTTGGCATTGTGCTGCTCTGTGCATGTGTGTGTTGTTGAAGGGCTGGGAATTCTGTGTGTAGACAGACTTTCATTGATACTACAACACATGTGGAATAAATAATAGTATTCCCCCCTCCCCGGCAGCTCTAGATGAGAGCCTGCCACCCTGCCACTGCTATGATTATTATTTGTTCCTCTAACAGAAACAGTGTAACATAATCCATTGCCGTAGTTTAACCTTCTTTGTCACAAACTCCATGAAGCAGCCTGTAATCCCAGGGGACAAGGATGATATTGTTTAGGCTTTGTTGCTGTTCCGATTAAATTCTTGCTTTTGTGCAAAATACCTTGCTGGAAAAAGGACAGTGGTGAAGTGGCCCATTTTTGGAGGCTTCTCTATTTTATTCTCAGTCCTCCATCATCATCATCATCTTCCCCAATAATTAGACAACAAACCAGGACAAGCTGTGTCACCCTGCGGATGCATTGTAAAGCTAAGTGCGTTCAATGACCCAAAACATGGCATTATCTCTCATAATGTATACCTCAGAGTAGCTCATTGTGCTTATAACAGTTTCAGTATTTTTAATTGCCATTTGTATATCCAACCCTTGGAAAACTACACATCAGGCTTTAATGGTTTGTAGTTGCATGACTCTGAGTTTTAGATCAGGTTTCCCTGTATCTGCAATAGTCTTACAAGACTTTCAATTTCTTCTTCTGAACAGGAGCTCTTGTACTCCTTGAAGAACATGAATGTAGCTCCTTGACTGCAGATCTTAGAATATAATTTTTTTCTGGCAGCTATAGAGAAATTTATCTCATTTGTCTTAGATAGTATTTTTACAGTGAAAGTGAGGTTGAAATGGCGTATGTGTACTTCAGCACATAAAAAGTGGAAGGTTAAAAATCATGTTTGAATTGGCATTTGTTAAAATGCAATTATACCTCCCCAAGGTAGCATGGCAGAAGAAAATATTTTAAAAGTTCTCTCTGAAAGTTTAAAAATTCAATTAATGTCACAGGTGTCTGAGCCTAGAGGCTTGACTTCAGAGAAGTAGTTACTACCCAAGTTCTCGCACTTTTATAAAGTCACCTTAAGGCCTGTTAGCTGCCTTCATCAAAACTGCTTCTAGTGCATGAAGTGCAAAAGGTATGTAAATAAGCACAAGAGTTTTGATCTGTACTTTTATAGAAGGGTGTAGCAGGATCGTCTGTTGGGTTGGGGTTTTTTTTAGACGAAAGTGCAAGTCTGTCCCTTTACCCCTTTTTAAATCCATCCTCCTATGCTTTTGAGGGAGTCCTGCTAATAATTAGGAAATGGTTTTTGAAATTTTTCAAGATGTTTCTTTGAAAGAATCAGAAATAGAATTGTGTTGAGAACCTGGGAATAAGTCATTCATATAAAATGCAGGGAAAAAAAGTACAATTCAGTTCCCACCATCCGCACCTGCAAGCCTGGAAGCAGCACCTGAGCTCTGGAAGTGGCAGCTGAGCTCCCTGCCTGCGATGGGAACTGGTCATTAATGGTCACCCCTCCCTGCTTGTCCCCTGCTGGCCCTCTGCTGAAGGGGGCTCAGATTACCGTTTTGAAGGGAAATTAAGTAATGGTAGTGGGTGCCTCATGAGTCAGTGGAGGATGCTTAATCGCTCTGTTACACACTGCTTTGATTATTTTTATCAGTTCTATCAACTGAGGCTGCTGTGATACTTCTTCCAATTGTAAGGTTTGGGGCTCACATGCTTCTCCAGCGCTTTTAGAGCAGACACACTTAATGAAAAGGGTGTAAGTTTCAGTGAGCTGTCATTAAGCTATGAATGTAACTCAAGTCCCTTTTTGAAGTCTTGGGCCAGATTCTGTGCTCCCAAAATCTGTACTATCAATATGTGTAACGGATGTGATGCAAACACTATCAGGAGTGATTCCTTCTCTGCTCTGTCTTGCTCAGTCTTTCCAGCAGCAACATAACTAATTCTAGTTCTTGTCCTGAATGATAACAAGGTAACAGTAAATGCTGTACCGACCTTGATAGCTGTGAGAAAAACATTCGCTGAAAATATTTTCACCTTAGTTTGCTAGAATTTTTTTTCTAAGAAACACTAAGATACGAAGTAACAGAAAAGTTTTCCAATTACAGTTCTTTCTTACAGGTTAATACGTTTTCTTATAAATAGCTCAGATCTGAGTCCAACAGAAGAAACTTACTCCCAGAGGAGTATATGCTAGCTGTGCCTAAAAGTGCTGCACGAGCTGTCTGTGAAGCTTAGCCTGGCAGGTAAACTTCATAAGGTATTCGGAGATAAGGAAGCATTGCCTTATCCAGGCAAAAGCTCTTGGTGTGGAATGACCTAGAAGCACTTTTTCATGTGATAATGTGAAACAAAATGGTGCCAGCAGTGAGGAGTGTTTGGCAAGGCTGTGTCACACACAAAATCCTTCCAGACAAGGGGTCTAAGGGCAAATGTTTCTTTGCCAATGACAGACGTCCACAGGTTCTAGAAGGCCTTCTCCCATGTTGGGCAGGATAAGCCCTATGTTGAGATAAGGTGGTTGTCAATAATTTCAGTGGGCAGTCTGGCTTCCCGTGTGGTTTTATTAGTCTTGGCATCGACATTTTACTTCCTCCCATTTTACTGTATTGTCAGCCACCCAGATTTTGCCACACTGTTTTTCTAATTAATGTCCCTTCTCTCCCCTGCCATGATGGCTGTGATCAGCTGGAGGCATTTTACTCCATCTTCACCACTGAGCAGCAAGACCATGTGAAGTCTGTGGAGTACTTGAGGAATAACTTCCGACCACAGCAAAGCTTGAACAACAGGAAGATATCCAAGTCTGCTGTGAAAGATGCTTGGAACCAAGATATGACAGACATCTTGGAAAATCCGCTCAGCACAGAAGCTTCCAAAGGTAGATTATACTTTAGAGTTTTCCACTTGACTGATAGGAGAATTTTTTCTGTCTACTTTGTCATCAAATGGTGTCAAGAACAGCTATGAGCTACCAAAGAAATGATGCAGGTTGTGCAGGCCTTCCTTGTTGGTAAGTGTCAGTATATTAACTAATTCTGCTTATGCTGCAAGTACCTGTAGAACTTGCTGTCAGAAGGTGCCATGACAATACAACCTTAGAATATGTGGGTCTCAGAGCCACAAAATATGAATCTCAAACTGGCAATGTCCCTGTTTCTGCCAACTGGCTATAGGGCCATGGAGATGCCTGACAAAAGGGGAAAACCAAAGGACCAAGGTCAGAGGTAAAAATTCAGCCCCATTAGCACTGAAGCATTGGGTGTTTGAATGGAAATAGAGTATCCAGATGCGGTTATGGGTTTCATTTCTCCAGTAACAAGACTCCTGAAGAACTGTGGACCTTTTAATTCAATGTTTGTATCAGTCTGTTGGTAATGGTGACAGGAGGAAAAGAATCTCTTCCTTTTAGGCAGGTGATTTTCTAATGTCTTGCTGAAGTGTTTCATGTGCCTTTTTGTAGAGCAGCTGGCACTTGCTTCTGTCAGACACCAGATAATGAGATGGATGGAGGGGGTGGGAGGGGGGTTGCTGTCACACTGGCACAGACAACCCTGGCTAAAGGAGCGCATCAGAAATTCTGAGAGAAATGTGTTCTGGATAAAGTAAAACTAGAAATAAATATTAAATAAATTTACTACTTCTATTTGCCTTTATTTTATTGACTGGTGTTATTTATAGGTAGAAGAAATGACATGTACTTTCCAGTCTTCAGTCTTGTGAAGTGCTTGGTGCTAAACCAGTAGAGGTAAAGAAGAGAGGGGCAGTTTGCCAGAAGGAAACAGCTAAGCAGATTTACAAGCTTCCCTTTTTTACCTGGCATTTTCACCTGGGCAGGCACAGAATTTTAGAGGATGGAATCATGCAAACAGCTGCATTCAGCAATCTCATCCTCCCAAGAGAGTGCTGGGAGAGTGTATTTCTCAGGGCTCATTATTCTCTGAGCGTGCTTATTTATATATATATATATAATATACATGTACACAAACCTCATGTACTTTAAAGGCAGCCTTGAGACAGAGAATTTACATCAGAAGTGAGAAGGAGATCTTGGGAATGAAGAAACACTGCTACAGATGCTCTGGCTTGTAGTTTTCAATCAGTGTTGTAACAGCAACATGTGTCAGTAATTTCTTTAGTTATATCCTCTGTACATATTATTTACCCAGAGCAGTGATGAAAGTTAATGGGTTACATTATGTTAAAAGTGACAAAACTGACTAGGTTTTATTTTGAGTGCAGCCAAGGTACCTCTGGTATAACATTCAAGAAGAGTTAACTGCTTTGGCCAAACGCCTGCATATTCCTCACTCGCTGGATCGTTTTTAAGATTATAAGGAACCTTTGGGTGATTTTCACCACCATAATAAATAACTGAAACCTGCAACTTTGTCAGAGCATTACAGACATAAAGGTCTATAGTTAATGGGCTGATCTTGAATTTGGAACTGTCGATACCAAAGGAGCACCTTGAATAACTGGAAAGATTCACCATGACTTTGATCTTTAAGAACCAAGCACACATGGCTTAGTTATCATGAGGTGAGCCATTCTACAGGAGCAAGGGAGCAGCACAACCATTAGGCCATGTTTATGTGGTTTGGTTCTCAGGAGTGGTTTCCTGAGCAGGTTCTCTGTGGGTCCTCTCCCATCATGTTCATGTACCGTAATGCTCTGTACTTGTGCCTGTCTGGGAATTTGAATTTGTGACAAGAGAGACCTTCAGGTGGGGGACATGCATTTCCCATGGTCTGACAACATTCAGCGTGCCACCTAATGGCAGGGATGATACAGGAGTTGGTGATTTTTTTCTCACCTGAGGTTTTGCTATAGGAGGCTAAAGGCTGGGCAGCCGGTCGTTTTGTATCAGTCCTGTCAGCTTGTCACATTCTGACTTGTGTGTGCGATGGAGGACACTGAAAATAGGTGCATTTTTTTCATGAACTTAAAAATAAATAGGTTGGTGTAGTGTTGCTAACACAAAGTGGATTGTAGTATATCCTCCAAAGGTTACAGGGATGAGATATAGCTGTTCCAGAAATATAACAACGTGGATATTTCTGGCCCCTTTTTTGACAAAGGCGAACAGTGATGATGTCCCTGGTCCACTGCACATTCTGAACTACTGACATATAAATAAAATGAGTTGAAGTCATAATGCTTGAGTGAAAGCAAAACCTATTGTTTGTTCAGCTAGTAAATATAGTTCCTCTTTATACAGTGTCATTCATGCAAAAGTACTGAGGATCTGAGAGCATGGAGTGCTTTCCAGACAGACAGTCTTTCATATAAGTATAGAAGAGTGTAATGTTAGCATAACAAATTTATTTTATGCAAATTCTTCTGCAAACCTCCTGGTTGCACCTCAATGCTTTCCACATTGCATTAGGCAATGTGACCAGTGGCTGTCACATGTTGACTCTTGTCTGCCTTCTCTGTTCCTGATTTGTGTGTTGTAGGAAAAGGCAAGGTCATGAAAATGTGTCTTTTACTTGCTGCAAGGTGATACGGTTTGTGATGGTCTTCAGCTCTGGAGGGGAAGTTTGGGTTTGTTTGTCGGTGTGAGTTTTTGCAATTTGTTTCCTCTGTCACACTCTATTAAAGTCTGTGAGCAGTATTGCTAATGTGGAAAACACGGTAGCATTCATTATGTAAGTCTTTCTTATTTTGGAGGAAAATGTGCCCGGAACAATTTGCATAATGTTCAAAATAGTTTCAGAATTCCCTGGTGAATAGGGAATTTTATATCAACACAAAGTGATGCAGCTCTGCAGTGGTCCATTGGCAAACGTGCCATCCTGAACACTTTGGTACCAAAGAGAAATGTCTTTTCTCTCAGCTATCAAAGCTATCTCAGCTGACAAAATTGTGACCAGTAGCATAACCTGCAGATGCACTGGAGGAAAACTTTCTCACTTTATACCAGTCCTCTGAGTATTTCCTTAGCAAAGTCCCAAAAGTGGTGGCATTTGCTAAACAAAATGTTTTCTGGGAAAGGCTATTTTAGATCAGTGCATTTGGATCCAGTTTGTTAACCAGTATGAATGTTACCAGCCTTTTGCTTTGCAGTTACTCTCCTCTCCCTTCTCTTTTTTTAATTTTAAAGAGGCGATGAAGAGAGGAGCATTGTCTTCAATCATCAGAATACAAGATGGTGAAATACTTTAGCTAATTTGAAATAGGACTACTTTTTCACTTACAAGTGAAAACTCCAGATTTTCTTTTGTGTCAGAGTTTAACAAGAAGAGTTTTCCTTTATTCCATTATCTCATTCCTTCCTCCTATTGGCAAAAGCTGATTTAAAACAGCCTGGAATGAAAGCATATGCATAAGACCTTTGCTGAATCAAAGCCCATGAGCTGAGCTTAATTTTTAAGTTGACCCTGGAGCTATTTCAAAAAACCATACCGATGATGTTTAAAGATCTTACTTCTGAAATACACCATTCAGGTTAAATACTGTTCAGCTATGTAATTGTAACAACTGGTGAGTTGATAATAAACCCTTGGACAGTGATACTTTTTAAGAAGATGAAACTTTTGGGGATCCAGCCTATATAGTGGATCATGCTGTTAAATCAGGCAGATCATCATTTAACAAGAGGGCTCACCTATGTTGCAATACTAATTTATGTAAAGTTTTGAAAAGTTAGAGGTTCTCTGTACAAACTTTCTAAGCCAAGAATGCATTTGTAAAGCATTAATCAGATACTGTAATTATCAGGGTCTGTGGCAGTGTCTGACTTTTTGGACTAGACAATCTCTGTTAAAATTGCCTCCTTTCTTCTCTGGCCTGTCCTCTGTGGCTCAGGACTGTGTTGCTCTGTCACATCAGATATTGTGCTCCTGCAGCTCCTGGGCTGCTTTCAAGTAGCTCTGGTAGAGGGATTGATAATTATTTATTGGTTTACTAGTGTACATTGCTCTTCAGGGACAAACAAACTTACATAAAAGTCCATCCAGTTCAAGGATCTAGGTCTGCAGGACCCTTGCTACTATCACATGTTGTCCCATCAAGCAGAGCTGTATTTACAAAACATGACCTGCCTTAGTAAAGCTGCAGGCATGGAAACTCAGGAGGAAAAGGTGTTTCATTTCCTTGTTTCAGGAAGTACCCCATGTGCAACAATACTTTCCCATTTTATTTTGCTGCTGATTACATCGAATGTTGTTTCTTTCTCTTTATGTATTTTTTTTAACACTCAAAAACCCCTGTAACCTTTCTATCTCATTAAACATGCTGCACGCCTTAGAACACTTAAACAAGCATCCCATGTGAGGATCTCTTGACATCAGAGTTTTCTTTCACAGATGCCTGATTACTTTCCCAAAGGTGTCTGATTACTCTTTGCTGGAGTCTCAAATAATGCTGTTTCCCATCAGTGGGATTTCACCTTAGAGTACCATCTGTAATTATGATTGTAGCCTAAGTTAAATAATAAGCAGTCATAAATTCACTGCAGTAAAACTTAGGTTTAGACTCTAAATTAACAACTGGGACATTTCTCTAGTACTGTACAGGTGATCATTTTCCTTACTGGTTTTTGTTATGTGATAGTAATTCACAGTTTGGAAGTCCTTTTAACTTAATGCCACAAAAACATGGATAGAAGATATTTGGATTTCCTCCCTGCATGCCTTGTGCTGGAGGCGTGGCTCAGGCCATTGGCCTGCAGCCAAAGGTACTGCACTGCTCAGTCAAAGCAGTTCAGTTCTTATTTACCATTTCATGGCTCCTGATGTCAGAAATGAGACTACAGCCTTCTGTAAAGGTATTGCCTTTCTGCACAGCGCTGGAGTGCAAGTCCCATACAGCACCATCCCAAGGTCCAGAGATTCAGTGCACTGACATCAACACTTCGAGGCAGATAGTTTAGAGCATTGGCAGCAGAGTTTCTGAATGAGAACAAGTTATTTTTCTCATTTATAGCCTCTGTTATTACTCTCAGTAATTTGGTTTTGCTTTCTAAATGCCCGTGTTTTATGAAGACTGTCTCAAAACAACTTTTCAGTCTCTTCATGTTGAGTTCTCTCTAGAAGTCCAGAAAGAGTCTAAGGCAGAGAAGTTCTACTCTTGTAGAAAGTCATTTTTATGTTTTAGTCAAACCTAAATTACTAAATAGCTAAAGCAAAATTTAGCTATTTATTTTCTTTAAATATCTCAGGGAAAATGAAAGTAAATAAGAATCTTTTTTAGTTAATTTACGGTACATTTGCCATTACCATTGATTCTTTTTGTCCTTTGGAGGAATTTTGGAAGATTCCTTCAAGGTTTAACAACTCCTTCCTGGTTTCCTTGGATAACTGGGCTTTTCCAATTTGCTCTTGATTTCATTTTGCTATGGAAGTTATCCTTTCCCTATTCTATTCCCCTTTAATCAGGTCAGCACCCTACTAGGTGTGGTGCAAATGAATTAATGTCTCATCATTAGGACTTCTTTTGGTGTAGTAGCCTGGCTTGGAGCAAAAGGTCACACTTGAGTGTGGTGACACTGTTCTGGTCATTGCTTGCCCTGCTTCTTTGCACTACAGGCTTGCCCATCTGCCACTGCCTCAGTGCTCCAAGTAAAGGTACTCTCCTGCAGCTGCAAGAGTCTCTTTTTGAGACTCAAGTGGCTGCTGAATGCACATTCTAGGCAGAAATCAGTTTGTTCTTTTTGCATATTTCATCTCTTCCACCTCAGCCCTGTCTTGCTCTGCAGCACTGGCTGGATCCTTGTATATGTAGTTGTCTTGGAGAGTGTCCTGCAGGAAAGGAAGGCTTCTGTCTTCCAGAGAGTTGCAGGTCAGGTGGAACATAAAGCTTTTCATTAAAAACACTGACCCATCCTGAGGGGGAATCAGATGCAAAGAGATGTGGTACTTATACCTGACATAGGTCTCATGCTTCCCTTGCAGTGGCTCTGTTCTGTAGGGTTCTGTTTTACACCTGTAGTGACTTCTGTGTGGTTGTAATGTGAGGAGTGCATGTGTCTGATGCCTGATGCAGTAAACAACTTATCAATAGATTTATTAATAAGCACTAAGTCACTGCTTACACTTCTTCAGAGATTATAAAGGGTCCAAACCAACAGAGCAAGAGGAATTCAGTGTGAAAGTGTAGGTGTGGTTTGGGTTCACAGCTGCCACTAAAGCTGGAAGAGCTGAGCTTGATGATTTATTCCATTTACACCTGGAGGGAATTCCTTTCTGCGCTGCCTACCTGTTGGCCCAGCTGTTCAGCCCACAGGAGTGCTAATTTTAGTTTGAACCATGAGTGCCTGCAGCTCATCCTTTGTGTTGGAAAAAGCCTCCAGAAACTATGAAAGGAAAGCTGCTTTCCTACTCTGATTTTGGGCATCCCACAGGCATGTATTGGGAGGCTCTACCAGCCCTATTGGCTTATCCTTTCTATGCTCCCCAGTCCAAACAATCCTCACCAGAACACTGGAAAGGTCAGCTTCCAAGAAAGTGTGTGCTTCTGAGAGGAAATCCTCCTTTCTCCCCATTGGTGCCATTTGTGCCACTGAATGTGATCATGTGTGGTACAAACACACTGTGTAATTAAGGGCACAGGTGTACATTTGAAACACAAGTCACCTTCTATATGCACACATGGATGTGTGCAATACAAACACAAAACTTGCAGGGCAGGTCCTTGTTGGACATCAGTTTAGCCCAGCATGGCATCTGATGGTGCAAGGCTGTTCTGCAGTGCTAAGGACTCAGACCACAACTGTAGAAACACTATTTGTGAAATATGTGAAATACTAAGGTGCAAACACACAGTCCATGCCTTTCAGTAAAACAGGATCTGTTGCTGTGATGCCATGGAAATTTAAGTGTTACAAAGCCATACAGGTATTAATCCAAATGCAGATTGTGTCCGCCTTGGGAAATGAGCAAGCAACAGAGGGGCAAACACCAGCTTGTCCAGACCCCCTCTGTCAGCAGGACTCATGCGCCCATTTGCTCATGAGGTTATTTCTCAGGGCTCCTGAAACAAGTGTGGGGTCTGTCGGT
This sequence comes from Oreocharis arfaki, assembly GCA_013398015.1. Taxonomy (NCBI): domain Eukaryota; kingdom Metazoa; phylum Chordata; class Aves; order Passeriformes; family Paramythiidae; genus Oreocharis; species Oreocharis arfaki. Next base: position 130,706 of record VZRR01013190.1, on the reverse strand, counting down.
GTCCCTCACACCTCAAGAAACAACCCTGTCTGGTTGAAGCATAGTGGAAGGTAAGAGCAGGGAAGATAAACAGTCTGTCTCCTAGCTACATTCTGCCTGTGGATTGAAGTAGATCAACACAAATATTTGTGTGTACAGCATGCTCCAGAGCCTGCCAATGCCTGCTGGCAAAGTGCAGGCAAAGGTAAAGGAAAAATGTGTGCTACTCTTTAAAGCAATTATCCTTATGTATTAATAATGTTATTTATAAGCACTCTGAGAAGTCAACAATGTACACTAAAGCAAAGCAAAAAAACTGCAAACATTTAGTAAAAGGATAAGGGGGGGAATGTTATAAGTATGCCTCTTAGCACTTTCTGATGTATTAAAGCCTGTGTTATCTCTGCATAAGATCTTCATAGTTTATTTGTTATCCTTTGGGAGCACAGCCCTTGCTGAACTCTGGGATTGAATCCGACAGCCCAAAGCATGCTCATGTTTTATTATGGATCAGAGTGTCTTCCCAAGCACCTCCACTGAGTCACACAAGTGCAATGTAGCTGAATCTGGCCCTCTACCACTTCCCTTACCATGGCACTGAAAGCAAGCATGAGTTTTCTCATTGCAGTATAACCCATATTTTTGCATTTCAGGGTTTATTTGACGTTTTGAGGATCTAATAATGAGAAGGAATATATATGTGTGTATATAGGTATGGATGTAGTTGAAAGTATTTTTCTTCTCTTTTCTGTTGGTGGCCTTGCTTTTTTCTTGTCTGCAGTCAGTTTCCTGGGGGTGACAGGGCTGACTGAACTTGCTGCAGTGTTTTGGCAATAGCACAGGCACTGATCACAGCTTTTGGGCACTCTGAAATCATCTGGGATGCCTGTGGCTGAGTTGGGTGTCATTATAGCAGCAAGTGGTGCATCTGTCCTGCAGGACTGGCCCCTTCAACTCCTTCACAGGGCTGGGCCCTTCTTCCAGAGGGGAAGGAAACACCCTCTCTCCCCGAAGAACTTGTTTGCCACCAACTTGTTTGCCCCTATAGGGAAGGAAGAAACCCTCATGCTGACCTCTCAGTTTCTCTTTTATTGAGCATGGGGGAAGAAATACCCCAACTACCTTCTTTGTGCTCCTGCTTTGTAAGGGAGAGACACTGTTCCCTGCCACTCATCCTGTTGAATGAATCATCCTGCATATCCAGACTAGTGAGAAAAAGAAATGAGGCCTCTCTCACCTTACAGCCAGGAGCTGCCTCTCAGAGCAAGACAAGACCCTTGTCCCTGTCTTTTAGTTACCACTGAGCAGCTCTGAGGTAGTGACGTGGTATGGACACATCCTAATGCTGATGTTTCCCCTTCCAAATATGAGTTGCCTTAGAAGATCCCTGCCCATGTCACCACGAGGGATTCAGGATTTCACTGTCATGCTGCTTTTCTGTGCCGAAAATTGTCAGGGCTTCAGCAGACAACGTGTATCCCACAGCACCAAGGAGAGGAACCGCAGTTTTTCATTGCTGAGACGTTCAGCAGGAGGGAGAGAACGAGATTTTTCAAAGGAGGGCATAGCACAGCTAGAAATAACTGCCTTTAAAGTGGTGACATTTTTATGCATGGACAAGCTAACTTAGAACATTTTTAGAGGATTTTATAAATCCTGCTGAGCCCAGTGGAACTAGATTTGTCATATGAGGACCTATTTTACAGGGAGAAAGTATACAAGCCATAACTGAATATATGGTTCTTGCACTCTCTCAAAATTTCCCTAAATAGGTCTTTTCATAACCACAGGTAGCATATGCAAAAAGCATGATGAAACCCAGAAAGTTTGGCTGGTGTTGCATTTCTGTCTTAGAAATACAGGCTGCTTTTAAGGAACAATATTAATTTAAAAAGCTGTAATATTATCTTACATGCCCTTTCTGCATTCATGGGTGTGTCTTAGTATCAGCAATTAATTTTTGCAAAACAATAAGCCCCTTTTTTTGTCTTTCAACTTGCTGAAATGGAGCTGCCAAGAGCTTTTGGATTAAGCTTTATCAGGCTTTCAGTTAGGAAAGCCTCGTGGAGATTACATAGCCAAATACAACATACAAATCAAATTATGGGAGACATGAATGCAGAGTTGTTAAATTAATTTAGTTTTTGGTTCCAGCCCACTGGAATGTTTTTAACATGAAGAAAATAATTCTCTGCTGTGCGGCTGGCCAGCCCAGTGCTTAAGACTGTATCAGCATGCTGCATTCATCTGCCAGTGGCAAACAGGTTTTCTCCAGGCTTGAGTGAGCCATGGAAGATGAGGCTGGCCAAGATGCTGGATTCCCCCCTGCCTTCCCCAGTGGGCTGATCTGCAGAGAAAAGCCTGGGTGGTGTTGCTGGGCAACGCCACACATGGCCAGCAGCTGGGGGTTCCACTGGGGCTGCCTGAGTTGAGTCAGAGGGGCTTCCTCCAGACCCACCCACGCAATGCTCCTGGCTCTGCAGGACTTTTCCAGAAGGCAGGAGCCAGCTTGTTTCCCAGGTTCTCCCAGTTCAGGTCATCCCTGACAGGAAGGTGAGGGTGTTTTTTTCCTCCAAGAGGTCCAGGGCATGTCTGTGCCTGCAGTGAGGCATGACCATGGTAGTGCAAAAGCTCTTGACTGTTCAGTGCCTCTGAGATGTGGCCTGGTTGCCCCAGCCAGGATTTTCTGCCTCCACAAGTCTTGGCACAGGGCCGCTAACCCAGGACATAGTGGCTTTGGTGTCCTGCCAGACCTGTGTACGTATCTGCTCAGGACTGCACATACCACAGAAAGATATCCTGAAAGCCCCCACAATATTTTATTATCCCTCAGGACTGGAATTTTAAAGACAGCATTAGTAATGTTTTTTTCTAAAATCAGCTGAGGTGCCATTTCATTGTGGAATAATGCTAGGTTTTAGTTTTGGGTCTTTTTTTTTTCTCAAGAAATCATGAGTTCACAGGCTTTCTTTTTGCTTAATAAGCCTGGTTTTGTTTAAAAAAAATAGGGAAAAGAAAAGAAAAGCTTGTGTTTCTCTTTAGTGTGTCCTGATTAAACTTCCCCTTCCCTGTCCCAACCTCTTCCTGCATTTCTCTCTCTTCTTCAGCTGCACATTTTGCAAAATCAGTAGAGGTCCTTTAGCCTGTGATTCTTTTAATCTTCTTTGAAAAATCCAAGGCACAGAGAGTATTGAAAGAAAAATTAGATCTCTGCAAAATGCCAGTTCTTTTATAGATGGTCAAATCATTGCACTTTTTCCTTGCCTTTCAGACATTCACTGTATTATTCTGTATCACTTTAATTAAATCATCAACTTGAATTATTGGATCAAATTTTTTTTATTCCACTGTGTCCTAAGCAGGTTTAGTTATATTAATGAAACCGTATATTTCACTTTATAAAAAAAGATTTCTTTTTTGCCCATTCAGAAGTTGTTTTATAGAAATGAGATTGAACAGAAAAGGTTGATTAATACTAAATTACTTCAGATACTGCTCTGTGCCTTGGAGTAAATTGAACAATGTCATACTACATCATGAAAATTTTGTAGTATTTACTGAGAAATCTCAGTATTGTAAATTCAGCCTCATTTTAGCTTGCTGTGAATGAGGCTTGTCCTCAGTGAAGTTACTGGAGTCACTCAAGTGATTAGAAATGCTCATGACCTTCTTGGATCAGGGTGCAGGGTGAAGGAGGGTCTCCGGGCTCTGAGCCTGTGAGTCTCCTATTTATCCTCGGGAAATACCCACTTCTATGGCTGGCATGAGTTGTTCCAAATGGCATCCAGGCTGGGTGCAGAGAGTGGTACAGAATGGGGGACAAGGCAGCCCCCTCTCCCTGGGTGGCTTGGGGTCCTTGTGTTGAAAAGCAGCTGGCCAGACATCGTTCAGAGGGCTGGTGCAATTATGGTAGGTCTCTCTGTCTCTCAGGAAGGTTACCTGCTTGAATTATTTGTAAAACAATTTGATGCATGATTACTTTAAATATATAAATCTCTGCATGTCCTCCTGGAGGACAAGGACTGCGTAAGAGTTTTAGGTCTAGGTAGTCCTTCACCCTGGGCTCCTACCTCTGATAGGATTTGATTAGGTGGAGTGATAAAGGCTGGCCTGGCATTTTGAAGTGTAATTCCGTGATGACAAAGGGTGTCAAAGAGGGTAGTTATGATTTATTGGTGCAGTTATCAATAAACAGTGATGTCAGGGAGAATTGATCTGACCATCTCAGCAGAAAGAGGTGAGCATGGAGAGGCATACCAAGGCTCAGGAAGCTCTGTAAATAGTAATAACAGTGATGGCTTTCAGCTGTCCCCTCTCATCTAGGTCCTGGCCACCTTCATGCTGTGCTTTGGGGGACCAGGAGGGAGCCAGAGGGAAGGCGTCTGCAGGCAGCAGACCATGGTGTGGCTTCTGACTTTGTGGCCCTGACAGCAGAATGCTGTTTTGATCCCTTCAGCTCAGTGTAAATAGAAACTCACATCCGTTTATCCAACGCTTTGAGGTACTGTAGGGTTTATTTGTTTTGCTGGATCATCCTTCTGGGCTGAGCAGAAGGATCTGCAAAACTGCAGGATTGCCACCCCTCATGGCAAGAGCAAACATCGAAGATTTCTCCTGCCCAAGTATATTTCTGCAATTTATGTTGTCTTGTTCAGCTAGCTACAAAATGTGACTTATAACTGCACAAATGCATTTGACAGGTATTTTTCTATTGTACTGGTAATATTGGTGTTTAAAGCATTTAATCATTTTTATTTAAGAACTGTAGCTATTTCAGTAATGTGACAGCAGAGCTGCATGGCCAACCTGCAAGTCCAAGCATAGGAATAGACGTTTCTCCCTTTCAGTGCTGCCAGGACTCTTTAGAAGTGGAATAATGGCCAAATATACACACAGTCACATACCTGCAGAGCGCAAACAAGCTCAGTGTGTTGGCTTTAAGAGGAAGAGTCGTACTGGGAAAAATAATTCTGCAATCAGTGTCAGCCTGATGGGCTGGGTGACACTTTGCCTTTCCCTGGCAGAAGAGACCAGCTCCTTTGCCACAGCACATGTGTTTAGGTATCATTGCAAGTGATTTTCCTTGGTTCAGGGTTTATATTGAGAAAGAGAATGTGAGAATATGTCCTGAATTGGGTATTTTAAACGTGATTTTTAAAGCTTGGAAAAAATCTATGCTGTTTATAGCTGGGAAAGGGATGATGTAGTTTTCCCTCAGCATGTGAGTGCCATCTAGTGTTGTGCGTCCCCACCCGGACCTTTCCATGGTAACTCCTTGAAAAGTGTTTCTTCAGTGCTGCCAGGGGACTGTGCACACCCCACTCCTCGAGGGGCCAGGCTGAATTTGTGCCTGGGCTTGGTCTGCCCTGCAGAATTTTGGGTTTGGTACTGCTGGAAGCAGAAGCCGTGTTTTGCCCAGAGGTTAAGCTGTCCCTGTGCAGATGTCCCCACTGACTTAAGCATGGCTGAGAAGTGACTTGTGCCTCCACGCTGCAGGCAGGTTTAAGAAGGCAGGGCTGGCTGGGGGTTCCTCTGCCTGCTCAGAGGCAATGGCCAAGCCCATCAAGAGCCACTCTTCCCAGGCACTCTTCCCTGTGCTGGTGATACATTACTGACAATCTGTTGAACATTTTTGAAGGAATATATTTAGAAAGAGGAGTATGAAATAATTGTAAAAATATACTAGGTTAACAGGAAAACATTTACTGACCCAGTAGAGCCACATTTTCAGAGGTTTCAACTCTTTCCAGGGCCGGTGGAGCACATTGGGGTATTTACCCCTTACAGAGCAGCAGGGTGTGGATGAGGGAAGCTGTGGATCGAGTCCAGTGTATTTCTTAATGTTCCAGTACAGAGCTCTTAAGTCACCAAGTTAAAGTGTAGGTGCAAATGTCAGGACTGAGACTTAAGTCAAGAACTAAGCAAACCTGCCTGCAGAGAATGGATTCTCTCGTTCACTTTACTGAGGAGAGCAGAAAGCAGCTGCAGGTGGTATTAAATCTCATTGGTCTCAGTGGATTTCAGTCTAAGATGTTACTGTAGGCCAGGGCATTAAAAAAAAAAAAACAGCTCTTAGGGTGAGAAACTGTTCTTCCTGTTTGTTTCCTCTAGGTTATTTAGAAGAGCTTCATCTTTTCTCCTTCTGTTTTTCAGCTTGTAGTACTCCTCCAGTCAACATGAAAGTGCAGCCTGTGAACAGGACAGCGCTACTGGTAACCTGGAACCAACCAGAAACCATCTACCACCCTCCAATCATGAACTACATGATCTCGTACAGCTGGTCTAAAAATGAAGATGAAAAGGAGAAGACTTTCACCAAGGATAGTGACAAGGACCTGGTAAAAGCACAGCATCAACCCCAGATATACGTATCAAGCTATCCTTATTTTGTTATTTTCTTGGTAGAAGGAGGTAGAGGAGGAAAACAATTGTTACCTTATAGGCAGGCTAATATTTGGCCCACAATGAATTGCTATTTAAATGTTCAGCATTAGTTGAACGTTGCCTAACAGCCTACCCAAACACTGGAGTGTGAATTTATAGTTCATGTGAGTGCATAAAGGACTGAATCTGCAGACACTTTTTCATGAAGTGTTGCTGAGAAGCAGCTGGCTTGGGAAATGGTGAGGTTCTGAATACCTTTTGGCTTATGTTCAACTTACAGATTTTCACATTAAATGTCCCATCCCCCAGAATCTGTTCTTGGGCTCAGGCTTTTCACTGTGCATGGCCCCTTGCAGACTTCGGAGCAGTTTCTGGCAGTAAGTGCTGCCAGAGGCAGGAGTTGCATAGTTAGGGCTTGAATATTATTTTGGAGTGGCCGTGTGCAAGCACTGCCTACATCTGGCCCTGTGAGAAAAAGGGAGAAGAGCAAGACAGTTCCAGCACAGATGGAAGCACTGCTCTATCTCCTCCATTTAGGATTTCATCTGCTTGTCATTCTTGTCTAAGTGGAAGCAAGTATTGTACTGGTCCTTAACATTCTCTGCATATAAAATCAAAGTGACATATTCCGGTTTGGAAGGCCTCCATTTATTGTTAATCAAAGAAAGCCTCCAGAATAATGAAATCAGTAATTGTATATGCACATGAAAAATGCAGCAGCACAGTGTTATTCCTAATGACTGTTACTGTTTTTTTTTTCAAATACACAGTCCTCTGGGCCCATTCAATCAGTTATACAATGATACTTCTCTTATTCCCTTAGATGAAGATTCTTTTACTTCATTTCCATTTATATTTTCAATTTCCCCACTAGACATTGTTATCTGGGTCACATTAGGGAACAATCTGCCTCATGAAATCAGAAAGGATTCCACTGAAAGACTCCCAAGGTTACGATGTATTGTAACCTCTCTCTTGTCATAATTTCATACTGTTAAGGGAGATTTTTTTAATAAGGTATAAGGAGGAAAGCCTTAATCGGCAAAAATGAGGTGGCCACCATGAAATCATCCTGTTTTATGTAAAAGAAACAATTACAAGTGCAAGGGATGTGAAGGCTTGGAAATAAATTGCAGTGAAACCCTGTGCTGTTCCACAGAGCTTTGGGTTAAGAAAGCAATGACAGCTCAGTCTATTTTAGGGGGCAAGAGAAGAAGGAAACCCATTTTCAGAGGAAAGTCCAGGTTGTTTTCAGTGCTCTGGCAGATGCAGTTGGGCTGTCCCATCTTGAACCAGAGCCAGACAGTGTTTTGCTACAGAGGTCACAAGTATTTCAAGTAACTCATACAGCTACTCCTGTGAACTGATGTGATTGCAAACTAAGGCAACTCTCAGGTCTAGAAGTAAGCAGAGATATCCCAGCCCAGGATGCTCAGCCATCATGTTGCATAGTACACAAGCATCAAATTGCCTTAGCCAGCTTGTTGCAAAATAGACAGTTTCAATATGCAGTGACTTTTCTGGGCTTATACTGTATTTGGGACATGGATCTCCACCTAAAATATCTTATTATACTTGCTGTAAAGGCAAATGACTTGAGTTTTAAGTTTTTCTGAGGAGAGCAGAGACATTGAGGCATGAAGACTGTCGTGAGAACAGATGTGGGACATGTTCTTTTCTTTCTCATGGGGAGAGTCAGCAGTGTCTGGGTGCATCCCTTCAGCCTTCAGCCTTGCCCTCTCCAGGGAACCGCTGAATATATCTGTGTAGAAATACAGCTTGTCTTACATGGCATAAATGTTCTGTGTTAGCACAATGCTTTATATATTTCAAACTGATCATGGACAGTACTGTGGGGGTAAAAAACTGAATAATATCTATTTTTTTTAAACAGAAGGCCATCATTAGCCATGTCTCACCTGACATCCTTTATCTGTTCAGAGTTCAAGCAGTTTGCCGAAATGAAATGCGTAGTGACTTTAGCCAGACTATGCTCTTTCAAGGTAAAAAAACCCACATACATATTTTTACATTGAACCATTCTTTTTTTGTTTAATATTTTCTTTGCAGAGTGCAATATGGTGTGAAGTTATTTCAGAAGATATTTGAATGCGTGTAGACAATGCTAATTCCATATTGTGGCCAGTGACTTGATCTGAATCTCATTTCCAGTGAGGAGGATTTGCCTACACCTCTTGCTGTCAGAGTTTGTCAGGTTTTAGGAGAATTTAGAGCTTTTCTTGGTACTAGTTTTCCGAAACAAATTCATCAGAGATTCCTAATGCATCAGAGGCACAGCTATAACAGACTGTGAGTCTGATTGTTGTCTGTTTTATGTAAAGAGGAAAGGAGATCAGTCCTACCTTGACAACCGTAGGTTGAGACAGGAGACATTCAGGTTTTACCATGCACACAACCTCAGTGATTTCCAAAACATACATATTTAAAGAAAATCAAAATAACTAGATGATAACCTGTCTTTTATCATGGATTTCCTTCTAAGTTTATTGGAGAAATCTGGTAAAGCTGAGATCTGGTAGAAGAACTTGATGATTTTAGAGGTTTTTCAAGTGCTGAAGTTTTGCTCCCTCCTGGGAATTTATTATGACTTATTTTATTAAATAGGGCAGATTTTGCCTCTGATGAGAGCATTCCTTCCCACTCCAGCTTCTAGATGCATAAACCTCAAAACGGGTAATGGAAGAATAAAACAAGCAGAACGTTAAAAGTTTAAATCCTTAGGATGAAGCAAAGAGTTGTCACTTGGATGTGATGCTGTATATGGAAAAAAATAATAGGGGCATTTTTCAGTGTCATTTTCAGAAAGTATGGTAGTTTTGGTCCTGCTTTGTTAGCACTTAGTGTCTGAAGGATGTCAAGCTATGGACATGGTTTATGTTGTGGTGGCATGTCACAGTGGTGGCAGCATTGCAGAGAGAGCAGGGATTAGGCAAGTGTCCTGTCTAAGCCACAACTCGTGTTTAGCTTTGTTCTTGGTACCTCAGCACAGTGTTTTAGACTTTACTTTTAAGTGCCAGGCAGAAGTTAGAAACAGGTGTATTGCTTATTATGACCTCTTTTACTACATGATGGAATGGAAAAATTCTTTTGAGTTTTACTACAGTAACTGTTTAATCACAGTTAGTAGTAAATCATTACTGACAGCTCTGTAAGATATCCTTTGGGTACTCTAGCCCAGTTCTAGCCCAGTATTCAATGCAGTGGAAGTGATACACATATCTGCAGTGGGAGTAGATGCGGTTCCTTCCAGATGTCCACAAAAAGGAGCTGCTGTTCTGATCTCCCCAAATCTAACTAGAAAAATTATTCCATCTGGGCTTTCAAAACATTATTCAGTGTTGATTATAATTGTAGTTGAGATATATAGCAATAAATAATGATAATATTATCATAAAGACAGAAAAAAACTATTACCATCAAGCTACTCTTGCTTCCTGTGTAAGTCAGAATGTTTCATCCAGCTTAGGGTTAAAGGAGAGAATTTGTTTTCTGACAGTAAGCCAGCATTGTGAGGCCTGAGTAATTAAAGACAAGCAAATCTGTGTTTAGACACAAGTGCAGAGTGAGGTAATGCCCAAAGAGCTGAGTTGCCTTTGCTCCAGGCTGAGACCTACACCCATATTCTGTAGTCACATGTTGAGCAGTAGTTTAGCAGTTGTTCCTCTGCCTTCTCCCCTGCCCTGATGAGCTCCTCTTCTTCCCTCCCCAGCTAACACCACTCGAATTTTTGAGGGGACCAGAATTGTGAAGACAGGAGTGGTAAGTCATGGATTTAGGGAGCGGGGATTTGGGGACGTTCCCACCAGATGGCAGCACGGTGTTGGAAATCTGTAGCAGGACCCAGCTTTCCTGGAGAAGGGGTGTCTAGACCTGTCACGGAAGGATTTATAGCATAAAATATAGTTCCAATATGAAATGGTTTTCTAGCTTCATGCTCTGAGAGACTTTGACCAGTGGAGAATTAAGTGTTAAAAATTTTTTCTCAATCTGTATTCACCCCATTTAGAGGGGATTTGTAAAATCTTAATGATGACTGTGGAAATAAATTTAATTTCTTTTATTAACTGTATGACCAGAAGTATATGCAACAGGAATAAGGCCTAATACACAGCACCTTTGCTCTTCCAGTGCTTTAAGGATACTTGTTACTGTGTGAATAAAGCCTGAATGATCTCTTTGTTTTATTTTAATTCAGGTGAGACTGTAACAAGTCACTGAAGCCAACTTTTGTATTCCAGAATCAGAAATGTTGGTGCATTTACAGTAAAAGTGGAATACGCTGTTTTAGTTTTGAAAGCATTTTATTAGTTTATTTAATATAAAGTATCCATAACCTAAACTTCTTGGCATCAAGAGTGCTGAGTTGTTCAGTCAAATTTATGGGCTGGATTCGTACTACTGAATTTACTCTAAGTACATTGCTTTTGGTTTTATTCTGATCTGGTTTGATATACTCCCTAGTGAGCAAATAACATATAGAAGGCTTGCATGGAATGATTAATGTTTGTTTAATGATGTATAGAGGTATTCTAGATACATAAAATCTGCTGTCAAATTTTAATACTCAGTCCAGCTTTGAGACTGTTCATGCCAGCAAAAAGCAAATCTCACAGTGCCTTGGGGATCCAGACTGATAAGTATCTGAAAGTTTAGATACTTATTTAAAGTTTTGGCTTGAAATCCCTAAAGCACAGGTCTTCATCTGAGATCTCAGCTTCTCTGTGACTGCAGCTGGTCAAAAATAATGTGAGAAAGCAGCCTTTCTTGGTTTGCTGCAGCATTTCAACTACACATCTTGACTGAACCTGGGAATTGCAGAGAGATGCAGAAATGCTGTTAAGTTATAAATTTCAGTTTCCAAAATAAACATTTTACATTTTTTTCAATGTTTAGCAGCACCTATTTAACCCTTTTTTGTCGTCATGTGGTGCGTACCTTTCCAGCTAATGGTCCTCCTGCTGATGAATTCAGCAGTGTGAGACATTTTTCAGCAATTCAGAGAGGGAGAATGGTCAGGTTGTCCAGAGGAACTGCTGACTCAGCTCTTCCACAGAATTATTGCTTGTCTTTAGGCAATTCACTTCAGTCTCTTTTTCCACATGTAATTCAGGACTAGTTCTTTATGGATAGACCGAGATTTATGTGTCTACTGAGGGGTTTTAGTTACAGCAGAGCACACACAGGCACGCAGAGACCCGCATGCGTGCAGTGAGTTGACATTAGGATAATATTGGCAGGGTGCAGAGGAAGCAAAGTCCATAGCTCATTCCCTGTTGCCTCTCAGTGAAGCGTGCAGTGCCAGTCCTGCTTTTCGTTCGCTGGTGGTGGCCAAGGAGAGTCCTGTGGGTGGGAAAAACTGAGTCTATACATGGGTGTCACAGCCTGGAGGTCCTGGCAGATGTGGTGATGGCTTGCTGAAGGGCTCCTGATGCTCTCCAAGTCCTTCAGGAGTGCCCAGCTGGCCATGCTACAGTTCTTTTCTAACAAGAGCAATGCCTCACAGCAACACCAGTCCTTAGGAGAATAATCCTGGTTCGTAAATAAAGGAAATAAAAATAGTATTCTTTGAGGCCCTCACAATGTGTGTGGGAAGAGCTAGAGTTCCTTGTCAGAGTAGACCCACCAGCCACGGATGCTCACGTTGGCAGCATAGCCATTATTTTGGGACAGCCCTTATGTAACACTGTATTTTCAAACTCCTGTATTCTGAGGATTAAAGCACTGTGAGTAATGCAGCTGAACTCATTAAACTCCTTTACATTCTTCTCACCCCAAGAGGAAATGTTACTCACAAGTCAGTAGTGATGTGGGGGGAGAAGGTCCCAATGTAAAATAAAGATAAGGATAGAGAGGGTTTTGATGGTGATGTGGTGAATGCAGGGAGGATTCCGGTCGTTGTGGTTTGCTGGTAGGTCTGTGGCATGTTCTGTCCTGGCTCAGCCTTTTATCCAGCTGGTGTTGAGTCTCTGGTTTTAGGAGAATGGCATGTGTGTGAAAAGGGAGGGAAAAACAAGAGAATGACCCCAGGTGACATATTGGGCCCCTGGTGATGCTCTGCTGTGTTTTCTTCCCTTCTGCTGCCGCTGATCTCCTCAAGCCCACAGCATCTCCTGCCTCCTCAGCAGACATGGCTCCCATCAGCTCTGGCTCCTCCACCTGGACCTCATCAGGGCTCCCCTTCTCCTTCGTGTCTATGGCCACAGGCATGGGCCCTTCCTCCAGTGGCAGCCAGGCCACTGTGGCCTCTGTGGTGACCAGCACCTTGCTGGCAGGGCTGGGCTTCAGCGGTGGGGGCATCTCCTCCTTCCCCAGCAGCATGTGGCCCACCCGGCTGCCCACAGCCGCTGCCCACAGCAAACAGGCTGGGCGGGCTGTGGTGGCCACCACAGAGGCCGCTGCCGCCTCCCCAGGGACAGAGCGGGACTCGGCGCTGACAAAGAATGGCGAGGGAGCCGAGGAGGGGGAGAAGGATGAAAAGAGTGAAAGCGAGGATGGGGAGCGGGAGCACGAGGAAGAGGAAGAAAAGGATGCTGAAAAGAAGGAGAAAAGCAGGGCGACAGCAGCCTCAGAGGCACACAGTAGCACAGAGCCCAGTGTGGCCATGGCTTCCCCCAATAGGACTGGTGAGGAAGAAGGAAATAAAACCATATCAGGAGAAGAGCCAAACCAAAATGTTGTCCCCACGGCTGGAGGTGCCAAGAAGGAGAGCTTTGTCGAAGTCAACACTCAGCCCCAGCCGCTCTCTTCCACCCAAGTGCCACCAGCATTCACCAACGAACTGTACCTGGGCAAGATCCCAAGAAGACCAGAGACAACAAGAAAACCTCCTCCAAAGATGGACAGGTTTCCAGAGGAATATCCTTCAGATAACAAATTCATCACCATTAACCCAGGTGAGTGATCTGCAGGGAAACCATTTTTACCAGAATAAGTGTTGGAAAATAACACAATCCAAATTCATTGCTGATTTCCAGTAGATACAATATTTTTGTAGTGTCTGGCTACATCTGATTGGCAGGTTGTCACGGGACTCAACCCCACAAATTGTTACTGGGGGAGCAGAGCAGAAAACAATATCCTTTTATTGGGACAGATTCATGGTCCTTGTAGCTTATTGGAAGAGAAAATCTGGAAAAACGTTGATCCCCAACATGCTACATCAAGAACTTTGTTGAAAAGAAAAAGGGAGGGGAACGCAATTAACTCTAGCTGTGAAATTAATTTGGAAGAGTAGCTGCTGTGCTGAACTGGCAGTAGTTCATGGGAAGTTTGCTATATGTGCTTTTAGCTAATTTAGTTTATCTGCAGGATTCTTCCCTGACTGGGCTTTGAGATATTCTCCCAAATACATGATCATTGCTGGTTTATTTCTCAACACAAAACCTACATGCTCTGATCTTCCAAAACAAGGCACCTTCTGTTTTTTCTGTGGGAACAAAAATCTTAACCAGGCAGAGTTCACATATTTTCTGTTTGTCCTGATGAGAATGTCCAGTGCTCCTGTATACTCCTACTCTGGATGTATGTACCAGCTCTACAGTGTGTACACAGCAAATACAACCTCTTGGGAGCCTGCCCAAGTGCACCAAGCCTGGTGTGGTCAGGGTTTGCTGCACAGGACTCTGCAAGCTGGTCCTTCATGGTGCTTCCAGTGCACCGTGCAGAATGTCCACACATGTTCCTGCTTGGAGGCCCAGGCACTAGTAAGGAAAACTGCTAGGAGCAAATGGAGTACCTGCATGTGGATTTATTTTAGATTTATTTATTTAGATTTAGATTGATTTATTTATTAGACAAGTATATTTGAGTGATTATATGTATTACTCCAGTATTTATGAGATAGTGCACTTTTTTGTTTGTTGTTTTTGAGGGTTTTTTACTACTGTTGTTTGTTTTGCTAATCTGTAGAGTGTTTTATAATTTTCTTTTTCCATCAAAGCTGCTCTAGAGTAGTGTGAAAAAGCCTTACGTATTTATTTTTCCCTACATTGATAAACAAAAAAATGCGGATACTGTGCATTCAGTTATAGCCGAGAACCAATTTAAAAAACAAAACTAAATCCAATCTTTAATAACATTTGTTACAGAAATGCTGACCAGGCTGTAATGCTGTCAATCATAATTGTTCTGTTAGAGATCAGATTAACAATGCAGAAGCTGAGAAACCTGCAACAGGTTGTGCTGACTTTTTTTTTTTTGTTATTTAATACACTGCTGTTTTTCTTACTCCTCAGCTGGAAATCCTCAAAGGCCAGTACTCCCACTGAATATGGTCTGAGATGCCTGTCAGGCACCTTTCAGCATGCTATTTGCCCTAATCACCTTTGACACTTGGGAATGCAGAAGGAGCTTTCCTCCAGGCTGGATATAGGTTACCAAAGACACAAGCTGGTGAATTAGACTAGCACAAAGCCTAAAACTAGTTGCTTCAGGTTAATTGTTTTCCCCAGTATCATGGAAATTTGCAATTCATACAGACAGACCTGACCTAACTCATGCCAGGAGTTGAAACTCCAGCCATAGCAAGACCTCTTCCCATGAGAAAGGGCCTTTAAGGTTTTCCATAGCAAGGTAAGCCTGAAACCAAGATTCCTGAGCATCAGGACAGCGAAGACTGTTAAGGCCACTTCCAAAGTGAGCAGGAAGCATCCCTGCAGTTTACTTGTGCCAATGTGAGGGCAGAAACATTTTTGGATGTATCTCCCTGCATCTTTTCTCTTCTGCATCTTTCAAAAGCAGGTTTTAAAAAGCTGTCAAGGTTTCAAAAATGCTTTTGTGAGTAGAAAGTTTAATCATTTTAAAGAGTAGAAAATTGTTTCATAACAATGTACATTTATAATATTAATTATATAGCACTAAATTAGCAGTTGTAAGGAGATAACTGAATGGGGAAGTACTCACTGAGTGTTCATGATTACAGGAAAACAGGCAACTCATGAGAAATTACAGGGAAAGTGCGAGGCCAATTAGTACAGCAAGGCTCATTTTCTTTTAGTGCTTATTTCACACGTACATACACACACACCTCTCCTGAGGCCATGTCATTATTTTCCAAATGGGATTGACCTCTTCTTGGCTGTGGTATTGGCCAATGCCAACGATTTTCTTCTGTCACCGAATGCTTGCTTGCATTCTCCTCTTTCATTTTCCTGATCATCCTTTTCTCTGTTTTGGTGCCCACATTAGACTAATTGTACCTTTGATCTGCAATTGTTACACACACAGCTGCTCAGTATTGTCTGTGACTCTGAAACCTGAAAATCAGAAAAACAGCAATTAAATTATACTTTCCCAAAAGAGGGAGTTAAAAAAAAAAAAACAAAACCAAAAAAGAAACAAGGGAAAAAGATGAAACCCAGGATGGTTCAGTTTAATCAGGCTAAAGCAGATACTATCCCACAGAACTTTCATGGGTTGTGCCAGACAATTAAACAGATCCTTTGTTTTTACTGGAATTAACTGAGCTGTTGTAAGCAAAGTAACAGCTGTGGGGTTTTGCCTGAGTGGTGAGCTGGGACTGAGGACAGAGAGGTGGGTTTGGCTCTTCATACAAATTTCAGCCAGGTCCTCCCATCCCTCAGTGCTCACCCACCTCTGCTGAGTTCCTCCCACGAGAGGGCTTTGTAGAGACAGAGAGATAATGATGTGCAGGGTTAAATTTCAAGCCTGATGTATGCTTTTAACAAAGACTGACTACTGAGTTTTAGAGCAGTCTTTGCCAGGTCTGAGGTTACAAAAGCCTTTTAGGGATAACCTCATTAACATGATTAAACATCTGTGCAATTCTTCTCCATCCGCAGCAAGGATTATTAAGCTGTATTTTCATGTGGCACTTCAGCCATTTTCACACTGAATCACAGAGTGTATAAGGTTAGAAAGGACCACTGGAGTCAGCTAGTCCAGCCTCCTTGCTCTAGAAGGGTTCCCTATAGCACTTCAGTCAGGATTGTGTCCAGACAGCTTTTAAATATCTTCAGAGATGTACATGGCAACTTACAGGAGCAAACAGCAGAATGGCTTGAAAATAAAAGAATTGAATTATTTAATGCCTGCAAACTATGAATTTTGGATATAGGATTAAATATGATTGGCATCTGTTACAGAGCAGTGAAAAGCCATGCTTAGTAGTGCACAGCCTGTAAGCGTGACTACTGCAGGACTGCCTTAAAGAAATAGGGGGTAATAGCTGCACAATGACACAGGCTTGTATCGAAGGTAGTGCTTCTTTAACAAACATGGGTTTGCCTTTTCATTATTTAATAATATGGCCAATATTATTTTCCAGAATTAATTAATACCTTTTATAAGTTCATAACTTCATTTACTCAAGGGAAAGATGAGCAAGTTGACTTTCCCTTAGGAGACTGTGTGGTCTGAGGCAGTTCAGCAGCAGGGCTTTTCTTTGGTTAATGGTATCTGGAATGGTACAACAAACAGAACTTTGTCCTGGCAATTTGTGCAATGGCAAGGAATGATAAAAGTGGATAAGTTATATAGTACGGCCATGGTTGCTTATTATAGCAAGGAGTGTTACTTAAGGGAAATGAACATGTTTCTTTTCTCAGGAACCAATTACCAAGAATACGCAGAAAAAGAGCACATTTCACAAACTGTAGATGCCTCTTACTTGCCTTGACCTTTGCGCAAGAATTGCACTGCCAGAGAATCCTTGGTTGCCCAATGCCATCCAATACTCCCTGTGCCAGGGCTCATCCATCCAATGCCTGGGTGGAACTGCTGAATGGGTGGTTCACAGAAGTTACGGATTTTTCCAGAAGCAGGAGTAGATTTAGTAGTGCCAGGGCTTATGTCTTGTGGGATGTCCTGAAACAGATATGCTGTAATAATTTTTATTCCTTCCTACTGGGATGAATTCCAAGCCAGTAAAAGGCAGACTGAATTAATTCAATGAAGGCATATGCCACTGGAAACTGTTTACATTTCTACGCAAAAATGGAGTTTCCTAGTCCGTTTTTTAAGCTTCCCCCATCCTCCACCAAGTTCAGCTTATGGTGGGCACTGTTACAAGGATGTGCTGTTGACACTACCAGGGCTTGACATTCTTGCTTTGGAAAAGAATGAAATGGTGACTATTTTTTTTATTTCATACTATTTTGTTATATAGAAGAACAGGAAACTGTAGAGGCGCAGATCTGTCCTTTTTCGTGTGTGTGTTTTCATTTCATCTGTTTCCAAGTTATCCAGCATGCTGGTTTTACTTAGGCTTTTCTGCCATGACACTCAAGACAGACACCAGCTCTCTGGCTGCACTGCTCTACCTCTGGCCCCAGCTGCCATTCTAGTCCAATATTTATTGGCACTGGTTTGTTTTAGCTCTCGCAACACATTACTTAAACAGTGAAAACACCTTAGACTTTTTCTTCAAAGCCAGCACAGGAACTATATCTTTTCTTCTGAAGCGCATCACTGCTTGGGTGCTCCCAACTGGAATTTCTGGGCCAGCCATCAGCATTAGGGAATAGCATTTGCTATTCTGGCACTCAGCATACTGAGCACTTTCTTCTCCTCACATCTATGGTACAGGGAGTTGGCAGGGGCAGATAAGTGTGTTCTCCACACTAGACTGACTAAGAGGAGCATTGTGAGCACTGTAGAATTTAATAGTGTGCGTTGGGATTCCAGCCCATGCTGTGCTTACAATGAAATTGAATTTTCTTCCCATGTAAACAGAAACATATGGTTTTGTGTTGAAAAATGTGGAGGTGAAACTAAACAGAATACTGTCATTGGAGAGAACTGAAGCAATACCCTGATAGATATAAGGTGGTGGGACTATTTGGCTCTCCTACAAAGTTTCATTACATCATGTGTTTTTTTCTTTGTCCCTTTTACCATTCTGATTAGTAACACCTCACAGGCTTACTTTTTTCATGCTTTTAAATTATTTGAAATCCACTGGTAATAACTGATGCCTCAAGACTTAGCATTTTGTAAGTTTGGCAAATACTGAGAATAAGCCTTTGCTCTAATTTGGGGGTTGCTCTTTTCCTTATTCTTTGCTAGCCAAGGAAATCAAAGATGTTCAACCAAAGTGCACATTCACTTCCCCCAAACATCCCTCTGATTAGCACCTCATTTAGGCTGCTTGCTAAAGGGCATTACCTCTATCAGCCTAGTTCTCAAAACTAGGAAGATTTCTTGCTGGGCTTGCAGCAGCCTGCAGCTTTGCTCTATTTTCAGCAGTCAGGCAAAAGCATTTACAATTAACCTTTACTTCCATGTTAGTTGAATTTTACTCCTGCCTACGGAAGAGTATAATCTAAACTATTAAAATAGAGTATGACTTCATATTATGTGACATCTGGTGACTTCCAATTATCTGTGTTTTGACTGCCTATGGTGAAAAGGCAATTATGTTCTTCTGGTAGGATTTGCAGCAGTTTCGGAAGATATGATAATACAATACTGAACGAGGGCAAGGAGGCATGTTGGTATGGAAAGACTCACATAGGCTTAAAAGTCAAGTGTGCATGTTTCAATTCTCATTGAAATCTGAAGCTGTTTATTCTAATCCTTTCCGATTACGTCCTGTTGACAGGTATTGATCAACCATTGCCTGTTTGTTAGGAAATATGAATAAGATATGGAATCTGCTTCTGCGTTTTTCATTCATCATTTTGTCTAAACCAATTTATTCATCAAGTCTACATGAATTTGCACAAATTAGGTGTCTTTTGAAATACATTGGTGTAGTGTCTATGCTCATTGGCTCCAGTACTTACCGAACTTCTAGATATTCATCTTATATATGATACAATAATTTTAATGAGATGTCATGCAAGAAGTGAAGCAGAGTTAAATCAGCCAGATCTCAGGGTATTGACGAACTTTAATTTTGTTCGGAAGCTGTGGCATAATGATTTCTTCTGTTGGTTACAACACATCCTATCCATTCATTCATCCACCCATCTTGACAATCCATATGCTAAAAAGTGCTTTCGTATGCAGTAACCCACCAGATTGTGGCAATTCTGCAAATAATGTGACATGACGCTCAACATGTTGAGGATTTTTTATTTTAAGATAGTTACCAAGAAATTTATTTCTGAAGCAAGATAATACACTGAGCTTTGCAAACAGGGCTGTCCTGCACTGTTGAGAAACAGTGCATTTATCTGCAAACACTGATGACAGAGTACAGCATTTCCTCAGTTGCCCTGGTGAATTGGCCCAGTGGGGTACTCCACATCTGATAATAGGTACTTGCACAAAAGAGTCCTAAAAGTGTCTATGAGACTGTAACTACAGGCAGTTGTAAAATCCAAGCCATATGTGGCAATAAACACCATACTTCTGTGCTCTCATGTCTCAGACTGAAGACAAATGGAGTCCCACCCTGCAGTTAGATCTCTGCTCAGTTTACTCATAGCATGTAAAAGGGATAAGCTATTTGTTCTGTTTACACATTTTTCTGTACAGTAATTCTTTTTCCACCCAGTGATTGGTTTTGTTATGTTTTTACACATGCACAGCTGACAAGAACAGCTCCAGCATGGCCACGAGACCTTCTCCTGGTAAAATGGAATGGATCATCCCACTCATTGTGGTCTCAGCACTGACCTTTGTGTGCCTCATTCTTCTCGTCGCTGTGCTTGTCTACTGGAGGTGAGCCTGTTTCTTTCTCAGTGGAAACTGATTAGGATTTGAAACACATTTCAGGTAGTGTTTTTAATGTGGTCCTGTGTTTTTATTTTATTAGAAGTTATGGTGATAGATGCATTAGATAGTTCTCTGGGTGCTAGAACAGCTTTGTTGGTTAACTATTCATCTGTCTTTCTATGTCATGAAAATGAGCTTGGTAGAGCTCTACCAATGGTAGAGCCAGCTGTAATGGTGAGAAATATTTTCAAAATTAGTCCCTCTGAGGTAGCTATAAAAAATTATCTTTGTCTTGGCCTTCAGGAAAGGTGGTTGTGGTAGAAAATCCCAGTGAGACTGGCCTTGGTTTCATGGGTGTCTTTGCCACAAACCTCCTGTGTAATCTTAAGTTCTTTCCTTCATTTGACTGTACTTCAAGAAAGTGGGGTAAGCTTGTTTCACATTCCACAGCAGTGCTCTGAGTCAGGGTTCTTTAGCATTGGCAAAGAGTTCAGAAGTGTAGCCTGCAAGGTCTTGGAAGTAAAGTTTGCCTCTTACAAAGAGACACTGTCATTCTCACCAGTAGACATTGGTTCAGTGGTGGACATCAACAAATCCCTCTCCATTTGATTTAGAGTAAACTAAAACCTGCAGCACCTGCTTGTGTCAGAACCAGAAGCACCTCATTTGTCTGGAAGTTAAAATCAGCCAGGGATAAGCCACATACAAGGTATTCAGGAATTATTTCAAAATCTGATTAGATGGGAATAGAGGAAAGTCGCTTTGATGAGAAATACCAGCCCATTGATCATTATATTTGCAGAATCCATTAAAAAATACCAAGCTATTTTTCAGTACACCCATTTTGCTGACAATTGGCCCAATTGTTGAGGCTGAGAACATTTGAAAGAATTAGTAAGTAGATGACAATAGTCTTGTGAAAATAATTCCATTAACATTTGTAAGTAATTAACATCATTGCATTAAGACAGTGAATAAAATTGCAGTGATATATGCACAAAAGCTGAAATTCAAAAGGTTCTAAAGATACCATTGTATTATCCTGTTTTTCAATATACATTGTCTTTATCTGAAGTACTAAACTTGGTCAGATTCACACTTCCAGGCAAGTCCTGGAAGGATATGGTATATCTCAAAACACTGGGATGAAGGATTAGTAGTATTTATCTAGTGTTGATACAAAATGCTCTTCTAAGGAGGAAAGGTTTTGAAATACAATGCTAACAGCTATTATCTAGAAGAACGTCGGTACCTGTCATTGTTTGCAAAATATTTCCATTTCTTTGCAATTTCACTAATGGGGCGAGATAAATTGCAAAATTTGTGTTTGATTTGCTCAAAGAGTAACAATACCATCCCTGAGAAGATTTTAAAGTGGAGATTAAAAATTAATATAGACATGGAAATTATGTCATGTAGCAGTCAAAGTTTTTTGGTAAGTATGAAGCAGGAAATAAAGGAACAAACTTGAGAGCACATGTTTACTAGCTTCAAAAAAGCTGTGTCTAGTTCTGAGGATTTTTAACAAATATAAAGAGTGTATTAAAAAAGCAAACGTGTGTTTTAGGATAGATCAACAAGCAACTAGAACACAAATCATCTCTAGTAACATTTCACATTGTGCACACCATCTCACTGAAGCAGCAGCAGCACAGCATTTCATGTGCCCTTTGCAGTGTGATTGCCTTCCTTCAGGAAAAAATAAAATGTTTATCCTCTCAGTGTTTTAAAGTAAGGAAAAAACAGATTCTGAAGCACTGCAGACTCTAATTCAGAAGTTTGAAAGGAACAGTAATTCGTATTTTCAGGAAAAAATACTTAGCTTAAGATGTAATGGGCAACGTATGGAATAATGTGCTGAATAACAGCATCAAAGCAAATGGCATGAAAATGAATTTGATACAGACATTTCAGAAAGGGAAACATGGTATTGAAGTGCACAGCAGAAAACGCTTGTGATGAAAGGATAACCCTGAAGGGGACAGGTGTGCTGGACCAAGGGGTCTTTTCTTGCACAGCAGTACTTCATTTTGGTGTGAGAAAAAACATTACAAAACAAAACCCAGAGAACTAGATGAAGCAGAAGAGACATAGTTGCCCTTTGGAAATGCATTTTTGAGGGTAAAATAAATTATATTTTCACTTTTGCATTTTTGAGCATTTGTGGGATCAGATGATTTGAGACCAGAGGTGACATAAGCGGAACAATGAAGCAGAGAGAAGCCTTCTGCTTGTTTCCATCGCATCAGTGCCCTAGTATCCAGGGACCAAAATAAGGAGTTAGAGAAGTTGCTTGTGAAGGTTTGGCAAAGCATTAACTTTGGTCTCTTTGTGGCTCGTTCCGTGATACAGCAAAGAAATAAGTTTTGTGAAGAAGACTTATTTTAAGGAAGCTTCATTTTCTGTTCCCTTTATTTGAAAAGGAGAGTGATGGAAACAGTCATTGTTTGATGAAGATTTCCTTTTTTCCATCTGTTGAGCTTCCATGCTGTGTTTTAGAGACTCCTTGTAATTGGATATATTTGGAAATTATCTGTGCCATTTCTGAATGAGACTCACTTATTTGCAGAGGTAATTTGCTGTTCTCAGTTCCTTTTTCATGTGGATCCTGGACAAATGGTGAAAGAATGTGACTAATGTTCTAGAGAAAGGGTCACTTCCATCTTGTCCGTGTGGTGGCCATCTCAGTAACGAAAAGGGATGGGAACTTGCAGGCAAGCAGAGCTCTGAATTACCTTTCTACTAAAGTTTCCTGTATTCAGCACTTTTAATGGCACTGTTGCACAAAGAGGGCTGTGTGATTTTAAGTTGGTAGAGTGGAAGATAAACTAGGTCAGCATAATGAAGCTGCAAAAATTGTGCTGCTTTGTATCCCAGAAAAATGAGGAGAGCCCAATCACAGAGTGACCACAAGCCATGACATCCGCTGGGGCCTGTTGGTAGTTGGGCTCCCTGGGTAAGAGGGACAATGATGCTGTAGTTTCAGTTTGCTTCTGTGCATCTTTGAGTCCTCTTGAGGAAAAGCTGGCCTGGCTGATCCTTGAGCTGTCATGGACATGATGAAGGGGACTGTTGCTCCGAAGACTTCTAGTGCTTAAACTGATTTCTTTTAACATCAAGTTGAGAATTTGAGTCTTAGCAGACAGAAAAGGTGAGGAGACCAGATCCTTGTTTTACTCACCATATGGATTCACCATTCACTTTTGCAGTGGCACAGTGGTGCTTCTTTTTCTGCTTTCTTTCCTTCCATACTCGTTCCTGAAATTGTGTGCTGTAGGGACAACAATTGAATATTTCTGAAAACTGTACTCTGGGATTTTAGGACCTTCACTGGAGCACTGCTAGCTCGTTGAGAGCCCATTAAAATGTGGGCGTGGTGAGGTGCTGTTTCCCAAACACATCATTTTTGCATTTCTGGGCATTTGTTTTGCATCTGTGATTTTATATCCAGACTCAGTATCATGAGATCCATCTGCAGATCTTCAAGGTCAGTTTAAAATCTGACTTGGATTGTCTACAGTCTTTGCCACTGTTACTCTCACAGCCTTTGCTCCAAGAACCGCAAAGTGTGTTTGGCCGTGACCTCCAAACTATTTAGGGATTGAGTGTGACTTCAGTGTTTTTGCAACAAGATGAGTTCCTATAGTATGCTGAGCTGTAATATGGCTTGAAACATGTCTTTTCTAGAACTTCCACTATATTCTGTAGCAGATTGAACAAGTCATGAGTATTGACACTTTCATCTTCACAGAGTTGCAGGACGGTGACTACAGTCAGGAAATCAATTGAAATACTTTGATACACAGTATCAAAGTGTCATTTGAGGGGAAGAGAACATATTTTAGGAGGATGTGGTAACCTTCCACTGTCTTTTTTCATTCTGATTTTTGATCTAAACAGTCCTATAAACTGTAGTTTCAAAGGGAAAAAATAAGCAGAGAATATTAATAAGCAATTAAGATTTTAGAGTTTAGCCAACAGCAATGTTTAAATGGGTACTAAATTATAGCCATTTCTCATTTCCAGCTAAGAGGAAGAAATTCATTCATGACTGTAGCTGGAGAGTTTACTTTTTCTTTCTTTTGAACAGATACCATAATTCACCTTGAATTATTGCCACTATCAACATCATGATCCCAAAGACAAAGTGGGAATATTGTACTGCATTTCTTATTAAATCAAGCTGTTTGTACAGTGCTAATATGTTTACATTCAGGGGTGATTTTTGGAACAACACAGCTGCTGCCTTTCAAAGAGCAGGCAAGCTTGCATTTCTTGTTTTATAGTTGTGTGTGTATACAAGACAGCTTGGGAAAAAGATGTCTTTAATTTTCCTTAGGCAAAACCCTATAGAATTTAGTAGACAAGTGAGAGTTTTCTTAGGTTTTTATTAAGCATCCTGTCAAATTGAACAGAATCCTTGGGACAAGTCCTGTGACAGAGCCTTGTACTTCTCTGGCAGTGCCTTTCTGTTCAGGAGAAATTACACTGAGCACCAGGAGATGTGTTCTTTTTTCTGACTCAGTCATTGATGTCTGTGTGACCTCAAGCCAAGTCACTTACAGGTTGAGAGTATTGTTGTTGAACTCAGTGGCAAAGATCTCACTGGGAGCAAGCCCAGGTGTTCAATATTTCAGCATCTGAGTTCTGACACTGGTGCAATAGCACTGAAGAGGGTTGGTCAGCTGTATTTGTAAATCAACTTATAATACAGAAACGAAAGCTGCAACATAAAGAACCCTCATATTTACCATGTCTTATAACCATGCCTCGGATGTTAGATTCTGGGGAGCTTGCACAGCTCCTTAGCTAAGAGAGTATTAAAACTGAATTGAGAGAAAAAAACCCAAAACTTCTGCCTGTACCAGGTTGTAAAAAGTGCTGAAATTGTTATTCAAACCTATCTCTAGGTTTTATTTTATGAGTGTACAATGTGTTGTTCATCTACTGTACTGATTGGAAAAGTAACATTGCAAATTTACAGACCATTGTAAAATTGTTTGCTTACAATGATAAAAGCTTCTTTCAGCTTACTCTAAAATGTTGGTGATTCTGCTCATTCTCTCACCCATGGAGGATGCTGAGTGGTAACACTTTCTGAGACCTTGGGTGTTAATTTTGAGAATATCTTGGGTGGAGTTGCATGAGTATTTATTTCAGCAGCAGCAGTTCAGGCAGGGTCCTCTGTTCCTGCTCTTGTTCTGCCCTCTGTGATCCCATTGCAAATGTTTGTACAACCATGTGAGGAGCTGGATTGCAAAATAATCCATGTTCAAAAAAAAAAAAAAAAGAAAAGAGGGGTTTTCGTGTCCTGGTTTAAACCAGATTAGCTCCTAGTCTGGTTCATTTAGTAACAGGACAGAGCTGTACCAGCATAACTGAGGGAGCAGCACGGGGGAGAAATTAGAAAGATGGATGGGGATGCTTGCTCCAACACTGTCCTCAGTGATGCCTGAGGACCACGTCCAGGTGCTTGTGCTCATCTTGGGGATGGCAGTGCTCCAGAGCTTGTGTCACCACAGGCAGTGAGGAGAATTGACAAAGGTGAGAGACTTCCCTAAGCCTGGAGACAGGCAACACCCCGGGGAGATGAGGGAAAACGTGGAGGTGAGTGGCATACCTGAAACTTCTTACAGCTTCCATCTCCTTTTTTAGTCCTCAGCTGTACCTTGCTCATACTGAACAAGGCCTGCCTTTGTTTTCCTCTTGGAATGGCCACATCTAGCCTCATCTGATGAGGGATGGGTACAGGGCCGATCCCTGCCTGGTAAATGGGATGCAGCCTAGCCTGATTTGGAGTCCTCTGATCTCCTGCTCTCAATCCAGGCAATGCAGGAAAAGCACTTCAGCTCTTATTGCAGAAGATCAAGTTGTGTGTGATTTTGCCGTTTCTGGAGGTAAAGGTACTAAATCTTGGGCCCTTCTGTACCTCAAAATGCTGCTTGTTTTCATTAAAAGGGAGCAGGCCTGTGATCAGCTCCCTCTTATCCCACTCTGGGACCTGATCTCATCCTTTATGCTGACGTCAGGCCCTCGTTTTCAAGCCAGATGCTCAGGGCAGCCACTGGTTGCTTGTTCTGGCTGTTGGTACCATGCTTTCAGCGCTCATCATTCTTCCTTTATGAGGAAAATCAGTATAAAAACTTCTCTGGCAGCATCTATGCTCTTTCATCCAGCAGGACACAGCCTGGGGCAAGGGACAGAGCCTACAAGTAGATCCCAAGACCAAACGAGAGTGTGCCGCTGCTGCGCTTCGCTGTGTTGGCTCAAGGGGTTTTATCGTCTCCTCCTGCAGGAAAGCTGAGCCCAGCTGTTCCCAAGGCTGGTGAGACATGGGGCTGGCTCCATGTGAGAAGGGCTGAGGCAGGGGAGCCCAAGGCCTGCGCCTGCAACCATCCCTCCCCAACTTCTTGTTCCATTACCATTTCCCAAATGGCTACTTTAGGGCCTTTCAGAAATCACAAGAATTGTCAGTTGTTAGAGTAACAGACCCCCTGCTGCTGAATTGGCCCCAAGATGCCCATTTGGGCTTTTGAACAGACTAACTCAGGCTCATTAGACAAAAAAAAAGAGAGAGAGACAGATTTGCAGATGGAAAGTTGCTTTTTAAGCATGCTGGATGATCTGTAAAGAGCTTGACTGTGGAAAGGGGCATGTCCTCACATTATATGCCTGTTACTTTTACTCTTTTTTAATTAAAACAAGGTTTAGTTTTTTGTGCAAAACAGAATTCTGCAAGATCCCATTTGCCTTCTGGTGAGGCCAATAGTGAGTTGCCACTTTACAAACCAACATATTTTGTCTTGAGAAAGGAAACAGGTATTTGCCAAGCTTAAATGCAGATTAGTGCATTTCCAGTGACTTCCAGAACTATCAGGATATTGACAAAGCTCAGAAAATAGTACTTTTAATTCTAATTATAGAGCATCAAGACCAAAATCAATACGCACATTCTGACCTAGGAATGTCCTATTTCAAGGAAATAGGACTGTCTAGATTTAGCTACAGGTTTAAACCTGAGCCATACCATTGGTGTTAACAGAGTGACTGCTGAATAACTTCTACCAGCTACAACAGACTTTGCTGTTGTAAATTTGAGTCCACATGACTGAAAAACCTGGATCATTTTAAATGGGTTCTCAAGAGTATGTAATTGCAGTATCAAGTTTCTTCTTGCCAGATATTTGAAGCCAGCTTCTTCCTGTGCCCCACATGGCCAGCCTCCATCTGAATTTCATGAATCAGTGTTGTCCTCTCAGCTGTCCTGTAAATAAAAAGCAAATACAGTTATATAGCAGGCTAGTGTATCTCCAGGTGTAAATAAGAGAGGACTCTGGGTTTTTTTATGTCATACACCTTTTCTGGAAGGAAGATTGTTGCATCAGGTGAGCAGGCAGGGCTGTTAGCAGACAGGGGAAGCAAATGCTTGAGTACACGAAAGGGATCTGCAAGGAATACGTGATCTTCTGCCCCCATTGTGGTGCAGATGTGAGGGGCCTTTGGCTTAAATTACAGCAAGAGGGAAATTTTGGTTGGACATTAGAAACAGCCTCATGACAGGAAAGACAATAAAGTGGTGGTCTATAGAATTTCCATCATTTCTAGGTTTCAGACAAGGTTAAGCAGCTCCAGTCAGGAGCACCACAGGAGTCTGATCCTGTACAGGATCTTCCAGGCCTGTACTCCACAGCTCTGCAGTGCCAGCTTTAAAGCACACATGGAAGTGTAAGAAAAGAGGAGGGATGGTACAGTGTGATAAATTGCCCTGTAAATCACAGGCTAGAAGCCTGAAAGACACAGTGTAAATGCATCATGTTTAAAGTGAATAATGTGAAGCTGATAAAAGAGCACATCTAAGAGTTGGGAGGAGGAGTGAGGGAGGGAGCTGGCTTTAGAGGGAGAGTGAAAGGAAGATACAAATGGGCAGGAGAGAAAATGCAAAGGTAGGTTGCAGAGGATGACTGCATCAGGAGACCCACAGGTTCGTGGAAAAAAATCTGTTTAGAGCTTTGTTCCGTCTGTTCTCCTACAGTAGGGCGCCTAAGAGTAGGGGAGAGTTGAGTACAACAATCATTTCAAGTTTAAAAACAAAACAGAGGAGAAGGGGTTGGTGTAGCTGAGGTTTGTTGCCCTGTTTTGTGTTACCTAAGGCACCACCTGCACTGCATGTGTCAATGCTGCCCTGTAGGCAGTAGTGAGTGCCAGCGTGAGACCATCCCTGGTGCCAAGGGCAAAGACCCTGGGAGCAAGCACCCAGGGTGGCTGAATCAAGGCATCCCTGCAGGGATTATTATATAGAAGTATTTTCATGCAAAAGAAATAGAGAATGGTGAAACCACCCATCTCAGTGCCAGCAATCCTGGTGCCTGCCAGGTTGTGACTACTTTTAACAGTACCTTTAAAGGAGAACGGACACTTTTAAACTGTAGCATGTGGGTCAGTTGCATGAACATCTTTCTGCAGGCACTTTCATGGATGTGGCCACTGAACTCAGTGGGAGCCTAGATATGCATCACCTTTATTTTTGAAAGATTTTGGAAGAATGTCAAGCATGCAATCGTAAGTCAAACAACAGGACAATATGTGCTTCAGGTGTGAAAGACTAGAATTTAAAATATCATGTCCGTGGTCTTGAAAACTCCCAGACAAAAAAAGCATAATTTTTATTTTTAATTTGCTATATGATGTGTCCATAAGAGCTGAGACATTCATGCTGTACTTTGTCCATATGCCATCCTAAAGGGCTGAAATTTATGCCAAAGTCTTGGCAGCAAGTTGGAAGACTGCTGTTGACACCCCTCCTCAGTGCTTTGTTAAGAGGTATAGCAGAATTTCCCCAACGTTTCCAAAAATATCTTCTTCTGCAGAGGGAGCAAAGGAGAACGGACAAGGGCAGCTGAGGTCAGGCAAGGAGGGATCTGCACAGCTGCAATGATCTTTCTGTTTTGTCTCTGTGGAACTAATTAAATGGATTAATTGCAGACAAATTTTTCCTCTGGAAAATGCCTTCCCCAGTGCTGCTGTAATGGTGAGGTCTGGAAAAAAAAGAGCAAGATTTTATCTATGTAGTTACTAGCTTAATAGTTTGCAATGCATAAGTTTGAACAAATTTTTTTTTAATATCAAAATATTCTAATTAAGCTCCATTAACAACAGGTTTGTAAGTGCTCAGAAATAATATGCCATGAGGAGTGTGGGTTTTCTCATAACTACAGTGGTAGAGGATGCCAGGTATCACTGGCATCTCCTACTCATCTACTAGGTCTCTTGCAAGTTACTGTACAGGAAACTAATACAGCTTTTAAATTTTTGATCTGTGACTTTTAAAGCTCTGAGGTATTTTAAAAGAGAAACAAATTTCACAAATTTTTTTTGTGAAATTAAATCACTATATGAAAAGAAGACTCTATTAAGAAAATGGATGCACTCTTTTTCAGTTCCCCTTCCTAGCTCAAAGAAGCAATTTGCTTACTCATTGTCAATTGATCTGTCGCTAGTTTATATATTTTCTATAATATTCTTAGTATGTAAGAGTATGTGTTAAAGTGTATACAGGTATCTCTAGAGTAGATTTATTCTCGTGAATTGGTAGGTTCAGAGCTAGAGGAATGTCTCAGACAAACTGTGAATGAAATATCCTATAATACAGCTAGATGTACCCTGAGGGAACAATAACTCTGCTGTGAAACTGTAAATTAACCACAACAACCAGGTAATTTTTTTTTCTCTCTCCTTGTAACCATAAAATATAGCTATTGAAAGGCCCTGTCCTAAGTCCCACAGCAGCATTTGGACTAACATTAGCACCAGCTATTTCACAGCAGGATGTAGTCTGAGTGTAAAATTATAGGGTAAGAATATTAAATCAATTTGGCAACCTTAGCTGCTTGGATAAGTACTGGGAATCAGCAAACTAGTAAAACAATAACAAGCAGGGGTGAACTTCAATTTACTGTTCTTAAAACCTGTGCAGTTTGGGGAGAAACAAGGCCTTGGAATGCACAACACGTTGTGCTACTATTACAAATGTTGCAAGTACATTTATTCATTCAGTTTATTGTAGAATGCTGAGTTGGTTGGTTTAAAAGAAAACAGTTCCTCTATTGCTATCAACAGCATATATTTTACTGTATTGACTTACAGGTTAAAATCCATTTGAGTTCCAGTTTTAAGCTGAAACAGGCATAGGCAGTGTGCCTGGGTCTTGATTGGTGGGTTGTTTCATGTTTTGGAAACCCCGTCTTTTCCAAAAAAGAACAAAACCTTTTTGAATGTCCTGTAAATTGACATCTATGAAGTAGTAGAAATAAGCCAGTTTGAATTGTAAAAATATTTTTAATGTTAAAAAAAGAAATATATAATAAAATCAAAACATTTCCCATTAATGACAAATGTTCTATTCCCTGAAGGTCCAAATTTGTTTTAAGTTTTCTTTCTGATCAAATTATCGGTTAACTTGATGGACTTCTGCAGTGATTCACTCTCCACAGCCATTTTTTAACCACCATCAGAAAGTTTCCAGTGAGTGCTGGTAAAATTCCTCACATTTTGTAGGAACCACATCATCACTCAAAATGATGATCATTTACTCTCCAGCATCTTAAAAGTTTCTTAAATTTCAGTGTTCATCAGTAACAGCAACTGGTATTGCAGACATGAAGTGAAAGCTGGGAAGAGGCAGTTCTCATACCTGCCTTATTATTTCAGTTTGTTTCGTTGGGGTTTGTTTTGGTTTTTAATAAAAGCTTGGGACATAAATGTACCAAAATGGTAAGTCTCTGCCCATTCATACAGCTCCTTATTTTTGAAGCATTCAGTGTGCTGTTTCAGTCAGGGAGTAAATGGGTTTGCTCTGCAGGCTCAGAAGAGCAAATTGAAAATGCTGGTTTAGTCAGTTCAGGCTGAGTCTGGACTTTATCCACAGAACCAATGTTTGGACAACATCAAAGAAAGATTCTCCTGGCCTTGATATTCATTACAGGCTTCATACTCATATGAATGAACTGGTTTTCACCACTTTCCTCACTTTTAGGTAGAAACAAGCCTTTTAACTTAAAAGGGCTTTTCCTGCAACCTGTTTATTCTTCATCAAGCTTTTCTACAGGTCTTGCATGACAGAAGTTGAAGTCATGTTTTCTCCTAATACCTTGTCTCCCTACAACTGTGCAATTGTCATGTGTCCTTGTTCTAATTTTGGGGACCTGGAGGGGAAGGGAGAAAATGATGAACAGCTTAACAAGCACCAAGGACATTGATTTGGTTTACATCTGCCACAGTTATTCTGAACATGTTTATGGTATTGAGGGGTTTATAAACTTTCTATTTATTAGCAATAATTCTTTATTATAAAAAAAAAAATACTAATTAGTAATTAAAGCACACCATTTGCATACACAAATCACCATAGTTTGACTTGGGTGCTACTTAATACTGAATCTATCTAGGCAAAGCAACTGTATCTCTGTGGAGATCAATCCTAAAGAATAAAAGAGATGAAAAGATTTTAAAAACAATTTGAGCAAAGAAAAGATTGTCTTATTTTTCCTCAGACTATGGAAATAAAGTTTCTGCTTTCTAAAGGAAAATACAGTAATTAGAAAATTTGCAAATGGAAATTAGCCTGTGTTGGTCTTCATTTTTATTTATATCATTAAATGCAGTTTTTAATTAGCATATATAATATTAATGTTTCAGTATAATTCATTTTATAAGTCCAAGTTCAAATATAAAAATCAAAATGGGCTTGATGCACCCTATTGCTCACATGCAAAGCAGTTAACATAGATGTAAAGATATTAGGTGAATTGAAACATCCATATTTCATAAGGGCGCAATCTACGTTTTCTGAAAATATGGCTTGAACTCTTATTTTTAACTTTTTCTCATTTGCATACATATTACTCCCTGTTTAAATGATGTGTTAATTCTGTTCATTAGACTTCAGCGAATGCTTCTGATTCTCCTGATAATCAAGCACAGGTCCCTGGAAAGCAAATTATGGACTTTCATGTTGCAAAACCCATTGTAAACGTGACATTTATCACTGCAAAGCCAACTTCTGTGGAGCAATTGGCTGCAGTCAGGAGGGCAGAAGCCTTTTTCTTCTGCTTATGGTAATGATTATCATCTATGGATGATAATAAGGAGTTAACACCAGGTCCCTGATGGCTCTTCAGAAGTGGTTGGGCACTTCACAACTGTTCCACAGTCTTGATGGTAAAAATGCCAGTTCAGCTCTTTGAGGAAATAATTTGACTCATGTCCTCACACAAACAGCTTGAAGAAAATGGGTGATTGGGAATTTTCTATTCTTTATAATGTGATGGTGGAGACCAGGATGGGGGGACCTAGAGGCGCTCTGTACTCTCTGAAGTGTATTTGGCTGTCAGAACTGGAGTCTGTGGCTTTGTCTTTGCTGTGCTTCCAAAATATGCTTGTACTTCAAAATCTGGAAGAAGAGAGCCCTGAAAGCAAAAGCACAAGGTGACAGCAGTACAACAGGAATCCTTTCCCCTTCATCTGGTTTACTGAGCAATACTGTGTAGTGAATGTAGGAAGAATCTGTGGGAAGAAAAGGGACAACGAAATAATACTGGAGTTGGTGTCTGCTATTGCATATTGATTTGCCAAGGCTATATCAATTCATCTCCTTAATTTTCTGTATAAAAGTATTGTTATCCCAGTGGCAAACCCGAGGTGATAATTTTGGAAGATTTTATATTGATGGGGTGAGCCCTGAGTGGTGCCACACAGGGAATTGCCATGTGTGCTCTGATTAATAAAAGCATTGATGGGAAGAAGAAAGATTCATATTGGCATCTCTGTGAGGAAATGCCTGATGTCATTAAAAGCCCATGAGTATAGTTTCCATCTATTTTTTTGCAGAGCCTGGACCTTTCCAAAAGCAGTGCTGATGTGCTGCAGGGAATTTGTTGAGGTCTTTGTGATAGCAGAAGGTGGGAGATCAACATCCCTGGTTTTGTTAGCCACAGAGCTATGGAGAACAAGTTCTCTGTTGTATAGCTGAAAGGTACAGGTGGAGACTACTAGAAAGAGACCTGTTGTCCCTGCAACTTAGTTTTATTCCAAGTGCACAGAATAAGAGAGTGGAAGAGAAGAATTCATTGCATTTGATGCACATTCTCAGCAGCTGCTTCATCTCCCTGTGTCTGGCTGTGTAATCTCACTCTCACGATCTTTCTACATGAGAAACAGCTGGGCACTGCTGAGCACAGGAGAAGTGATCCCATTTCACCAGTCTTTGAGATAACCCAAGCTGCAGCTGCACCCATGGGGCAATGAAAAGTCTGTGTGTTAGTGAGACTCTGATTTCAGTGAGTTGCAGTGCTGTCTGTAGGGTCTGAGCTTGCACTTGGATCCTCTCTTTCCTTACCAATACTTTCTTGTGCTGAAACTGTGCAAGGAACCCCTGAGCCTTCCACCAGCATTTTTGAAACACTTAAACCCATCTGCAGTCCTCTCTTCCTTCACTCCCTGGACACTGAGTCTTGAGTCCAGTAGGGCCTCTGCACTGTAAAGCTGGGACAGGCTGTGCTAGTTTCCTGTGTGAAGAGAAGAGGATTCTGAGCAAAAGGGACTTTACCCTTGGCCAGGGTTTAAGGCTGTCCACACTACTCAACTTCCTGGTTTGGGTTTTGTTTGTCTTTTATAAACCTGGAAAGTAGGCAGCTCACCTCTTTGGGGAAATGAAGCAGGGGATAAGCATTCCTATTCCATCCTCTTTCCAGCATTTTTTTCCTTGGTGTGCCAGATACAGCAACTTCCCATCCCAGGGAGAGATGAATTGGCAACCTCACTCCTTATTTTATTCTGGCGACTGGATTAACATTACCGTTGTCATTGCTCTTGTCATTGTATTTACTGAGCTTTCTGCAAAGAATGAGTTAAATACATACGGGTTGAATGCTTTCTGTTACAACTCATGTTCTGTCTTGTCCTTCTTGGCTTCACGTATTTTCCCCTTTTAAAGTCACTATCTGTATCTGAGATCTTAACATCAGTGGGCCATTTGGGGAAATAAATATTGGTGAGATGGCTGCTGATGGCATTGTGTGGGTAGAAACAAATGCTTTTATAATAAATGGAATTTAATATTAATTGAGTGGTTTGGAATTAAAGCAGGATCTAAAGTGCCAAGCTCATGGCACAGCACAGTGCCCTTTGCAGGAATCCAATCAGAAGAGTGAGCAGCAAATTCTATGCAAACTTGCTATAATCACATGGGGGCAATACAAGAGCAGAGCGTAATTTGGAGCCTGGGACATGTCTGCTTGAATGTCTCATGTTTTCCATGAATCAACATTTAGCTACTATGTAGTGCCAAGTTTGCATTATTCAGCTTTTTCCTTGCAATGCCGCCCCAGTCCTCCCTCTCCAGAGGGAGATAGTAAGTTTTGCAGTAAATTAATTAATGCACTGTTCTGCTACACGTCTGTCGGAGAAAAGCAACCCATTTGTTAGCCTGCTGAAATTACTTTACACTGAGAATATTCTGCTGATGTTACAGGCTTTTCCCTGATCACTTGAAGCTGTTCCCTTTGCCATTTCCTCAATGAGGGTGATCAAGAGTTGTCCCCATTCCAAACTGCAGTGTTTGTTCATGATTTGGAAAAACAGAAGATTTGCTGAGATGTGTTGTAGATAAATGGCTAAGTCCTGCCTCAAGAAACCGAGTGCAGTTGTCAGATATATCCTGTGTTGTAAAGAGTGATGTAAAGCATTCATTGGGTTTGAATTGTTCAAAAATAATTTTTCTAAATATTATGTATTGTTTTCATCTGGCAGATGGAGTTGCAGAAGCTGTTATAGCAAGAGTTTGTTTGTGGCGTTTCAGACAACCTGGGCATTGTGTGAAATTAGTTTAGCAAGCCTCTAAAAGGAGGGTGCAGAATGTGAAGTGAGGGTGTAGGAGTGATAGCCGGGGCAGTGCTTCCAGGCTGATAGAGAAGCATGTGGGGAAAAAAAAAAAACAAAACATGAAGGAGCAAGTCAATTTATCCATTCTGTCAAAATGGCTACGATCAGCCAGGAGGCAAATGAATAAACAGATCAACAAGTGTTTCACACTTGTGTGTTCTCAACAGAAAATCACAGATCTGAAACCAAATGTCTGGGACAAAACTACCAGAAATAGTGGCAAAATACTCTGCTGTTTAGTCTGCATTTTAAACATTTTTAGCTCACAAAAGTCCTTGAATTAAAGCACTAGAATAAAGCAGGAACTTGTTACTACATTTCTCAGATATGAGCAGAGATGAAAATATTTGGGGTGGGTCTAACAGCAGGACCTCAGTCCTCACTGGAATCTCCCTTTGCTGCACACCTGGATGTGTCTGGCTGGTCATGGTGATTGCTCCTGTGTTTTCTTCTCCTAAGCTCACAGTCCGATGGCAGCCAAAGCACCACCAAAGATCACATCAGAACATGGAAATGAAATGCATGAATACAGCAGGAGGAAAATGGATGTGGATTGCTAGAGGTGCCAGGGCTGAAAAGCTCACCTGGAAGCAGATATCTACTACGTTCCTCCAGGACACTGTGTCTGCCAGAGCAGCCATGGCCCTTCCTGAGCTTCAAGAAAAGTAAATGCAGAGCCAAGAGCTTGTGTTTAATTACATGTCTGCTTCTGAGCAAGTGCCTCATGCATCCAGGCACATTTCTTCATACATTAAGAAACACGTTTTTCCTAAGATGTGAACTGCAGTTCTCCTGGACTTTTTTTCTCCTTTTTCCCAGTCCCGCATTTATCAACACTGAAAGGTTATCAAGAGCTTAAAAAAGATAGGTTTAAGCTTTAGAAGTAGTGCAAATAAAGAGAACAGTCCATAAATAGAAAATATATTAAACTGTATCTGTTGTTAGGGGCTCTAATAATTAACACAGGTTGACTGAATTTCTCCTGTTTTGCTTAATGCAATGAACTTTTGTCTTGAACCAAAATGTTCTCCTCCTGTGATTAGCAGCTGTTTCTACACAGTGATTAAGACAACAGGAAAGCGATGTTTTATTTGCCTGAGTGTGTTCTTAGTGCAAAAGAGAGTCATGAGAATGAAAGCAGTTTCTAGCTTTCTGCTTCTAATTTTCAAAATAATTTCTACTGATGTTTTAAATGGAAAATCTCTTCTACATCTGTTACTTTATGATTTTTCAATTCTTGGCTCTTCTATGTAGTTAGAAGCCTGCTAATAGACATAGTGGTAACTTTTCTGATGTGCCTCATACTTTGAATCCTTTTTGTGTAATAAATGTTTATTTCCTTGGCACTAAAATTCAAGAAGCTTTGAATGGGTTATGGGCCTGAAATTTCCAAGATGTCTTTTTCTTAATAAATATTTAGAAAAGGGAACTCTTCCTCTCTTCATTTCATGCGCTATCAGGATCCTGCTTCTAGTCCCCACTGCCTCATGGTGTAGTGGATTCTACCTCTGTTACTCGGTTACAATATTTCTAGAATTTTTCTTATGGCTTATTTGGTCTGTGGAGATGGTAGTTTAAAACATACATTGTTTTTGTTTCCTGTGCTTCTTTATTATGCCTGTGTCTTTATTATGCCTATGTCTATAATGCTGCTGTCTGATTTTTTTGTATTAATAAGACTTTTCTTGTAGTTTAATTATCTTGGGATTTGTTTATGTTGCTGTTGTTGTTGATGATGCTGTTTATTTTGTAGAAACATTCTCACAGAAAATACAGCAGTTTAAGGCAGATGCTACTGGAAGGGTCCTGCTGATGCAGAGACTTTTTATTGTGATACATTAATTGATGTGGGTCTGCGGTGGCTGGCGAAGGGAGCCCAGTGGGGATGTTCACACCACACTGGCTGCCTGATTTAACCAGAAACCACATCAGCAAATACGACTGTGCAGCACAGCTCTTTTACTGCAGAGCTGTGCCCAAGGTAGGAAGCCCAGCAGACAAGGAGTGCTGGAGCAGTCCAAGCTCTCAGTACCTGCGTGTCTCCCTGGCATTGGACAGGGCTCCCTGGGTCTCACTCAGGTATCTCTCCAGAGCTGGGTAGGGATGTATTCCTTATACTGCAGCACAATACACAGCATGGTAATTCTCAGTGGTCTGGGTCAGTGGTTGGCAGTGTATTGCCCCGATATTTTTTTTTTCTTGTCACATTTGTTAGCCTTTGAATGCAAGAAACTCATTAAAGCAATTCCTCAGACACGCACACTTCAGGCTTCCCCAGAGCTCTCAAGTCAGGCCCAGATTAGCATCAGCAACAGCAAGAAGCAAATCTCCAAATGGGTTGATTGATAGCAAGATTAATGATCCTCAGGATTTCTGTCCAGGTTTATTATTGGGAGGCGTACAAATCTTTGCTTTCAGGGAGCTGGGTGGGGAGGAAGGACCAGCTGGCTGCCACCCAGTCTGTCTATATTAGCGTGATGAGGTGATGGACGTAGCACTTTTAGAGCACCAACACTAAGCAGTGTATTTTCAGTGTTCCTGTTATCTACCAGGTACTAAATGATTTGCTCCTCTGCTCTTGGTGCCAGCTGCTCTTTTCTTTTCCTTTGTGCTGTGCTTCCAAAGGTGTAATGCTGTTTCTAATTGTGTTTTAAACAGAGTTAACAGAGAGACCATTAAATTTTTTAAGTAGCTATTTCTTGTTGAAGTGGCCAGTGAAAAAAGCCCACCCTCCAAATACTCAGTGATTAACAGAGAAAGGAAATAATCACTTTTTAAATATTTGTCTTGGCCCCAAATAAGCTAAACATGAATTATGTCCAGCACTGTAGGAATTCTTCCTAGTTCTCCTAGCTTTAGTCCAGGTGCACATGGACACATGTGTTGAGAAAGATGAAGCTTCCCACTGAGTATTTCATTACATTTAACAAACTGGCATTTCTTCTGGAAGATGGGCAGGGACATCAAAACTGAGGAACAAGGTGTGCCTACATTTTTACAAGACCTTTGTGTTAGATCTCTGAGGCTTGGGCTACCTAAAATATCTGTCAACTGAATGTCCTGATGTCCCCTTTGGAGGAAGAAAAGAATATTTTTTGTAAAGGCAATAGCAGAGCTCTTCTGTTTTGAGAGTAATTAGATGGGAGTAATTAGGGACATTTATGTAAATATTCCAAAGAGACTGCTGTCTCTCTGTTTCTGTTGTCCTCTCCTAGGTTGGATCATCTCTGTTTTGGTTTTCTTATAACACTGTTTCCAATCCAGAGGAATTACACTTTGCATTTAAAATTACCTGTATTTTAACCCTGTGTGTGACCTTGTTTTTATTCATTCTTTTCCTAGGATTCATCATCCCAAAGGGAATTCATGCCCTGAAATGATAATATCAAGTACGCCAAATTTTGAGATATTGGAGGTGCTACTAAAAGCTCCTTTCTAGTAAGAGGCAATCTTCATTGATTGCTGTGGCTCTTATGATTGCAGAACAGCTCTTCACTTGCTTAAATCCAGCTTTCTTTTGTGAGAAAGTTTTAAGTCTCCTTTTTAATGATGTTTTGGGCATTGGAAGTACACATCTTATAGGAAGTGCCTGAGGTATTATTTGATTGGAAAAGGCATGTCTTTGTTTACCTCTGTTATTTTCTAGCCTTCGTTATGAATGTTGCATTACGACATTAAAGTGCTGAGTGGTAGTACATATAACCAAGGAGCTTGTTCTCTTGCAGTAGAAAATACTGATGAGTAAACCCATTCAGTCATCTGTAAAAGTGCTGAGTGTATCCAAAGCAGCTGTTGTGAGTATTGATTAAAGCAGGAGAGGAGGGTCTGGTGCCTATGGCTCTGTCAGAGGTCACTAGGAGAGTAATTAGCTACCAAGTGTCACAGGACCAAATGTCATCACAAATAAGGTTTCACCACTGCCTTCGCTGTTCTCCAGGGACACCAGGATGATGGGATAAGGAAGTGTGGAAAACGTTTGTGCTGAGTTAAACTAAGACTTATCCACTTAGGATTTGCAATTAAAGAGCTTTCTAAGTGCATTTCTGCACTGACCATCTGGGTGCTCTCTGGTCGCACAGCTGATGAAGGGGGAGGACATGAAGGCAGCTCATGGGAGTGTTATCATGTCTTAACTGTTTAATTATTTGAATACCCTTGTAAAAATTATTCTGTCTCCTATAATGCCCGAGTTCAATACTGTATGTGATATAAATGGGTGTCTGGGCTGTGGTGCAGGATAGGATCTCAGAGGATTGGGAGAAGAGCATTTTTAATTTTGTGGAGAGCTGTGTGATCAGCTGGCAAATTTAGGACATAAATATTAAATTAGCTGCCGTTTCGTGTCAGAAATCCCTAGTTTTGTTTGCAGATTAGTTTTTCAACTGGACAGTTTTTCTAGTGGTGCGTTCCTCAGCATAAATACTGTCTCAAAATTTTGTCCACCTTTTTTTTTTCCATCTGCCATTTCCCAGCCTGTTTCCTGTCTTTATTTCCCGATGATGCTGCAGAATGTTGTGGTTGGACTGGTGATTAGCATTTGGAGCCTTTTGTGGATCTGTCTGGGTCAACTCGCTAATGTGGAAAAGCATGTCTCCTTTCCCAGAGGAAGTCTCCTGAAAGAGACAATCTACTTTTCACTGTTCTGTCTAGGATAACATGCCAAGGGCTTGGTATGCCATGCACTTCTGAAACCTACCCATGTACCATCCAGACCTCTCCAGGTACCATATCTGTGTGATTCTTAACACTGCTCAAGAATATTTCAGGCAGGAATTGCTTTGTGGGGAGAAGGCAAATGGTCTTCAGGAGGGATCTGCTGGAAAATCAGCATTATTGTAGGGAAATTTTTCTCCTTTATCAGCCTTCCTTTATCCTCCTGGTTTTTATGCGTTCCTGCTTTGTACATCCTCCAGTAGCTCCAGTTCAGTCAGCGTTCAGTGCCTTATTGCTCCAGCATGGCGCAGGTTCTTTTATAACTTGGCTTTTGAATTCTGGTCATTAAGTGTTAAAACCTGTGAAGGAAAATAATTGTAGAAAATAAGGGCAATATAAGCCATTTTCTGGCCAAATAAGAGTAAATGTAGATGCCCCTCTGATACAATGAATGCAATATCACTGCTCCATGCTGGTCACTTATTCATATTCATAAGATCAGCTTTTTCATGTGGTTTTCTCTCCTTATTTTCTTCTTAACACTTAAGTCAGTTTTATTGCTTATAAAAATCAGTGACTGATGACCCCAGCTAGAGCAATGCAGACTGCAGACAGCTGTTCTCCAGGCTCCCAATCACTGCTCTTCTGGTGACATGGTCATGATTTGCAGCTCTTCTGTTGTTCTGAAATCGATGCTCTTTTCTGAGGAGTCATCGCCAATCCTGACAGTGACAAATGCCTGCCAAGGAATAGTGAAACTAGTTTAAAGTGCAGAGCCGTATGTTACTAGTACACTTAACTGCATACATACTCTGTTTTTGATGCCAGCAGAAACCAATCTTAATTGTGTCTCCTGAAAAACATGCAAAACAGTTCAATGGGAATCTGAAGCAGCTTTTCATCTATTGAAAGCCAGAATGAATGTACAGAGGTAGTGAAAGGGGATCATTTCCTGTCTTTGCATCCTTGTTTGGGAGTTAGTTGCAGACACCTCCGTGATGGAGGAGCATGGGAAATGAATGCCTGTATCCAGGTTGTATTTGATAAAGACTAAGCCATGTCCTCTGCAACCTGGTTTAGAGGTCCCTTACAGATCCTAGTCTGACTCTTATTCCATCTTTCCTGTTCTTCTCAGCAGCTAAAAACTGTGTGTAAAAGTAGGATGGCTGCAGGGACTATTGGCCTCTTTGTTAACAAATGTACGTTCTGCAGAGGTTCTGTCTGTGGGGGGCTGTTTCTGGAGGAAGGGTGCCTGAAAGACAAGATTTGCCCTGCTCTGACAGTAGTGAATCAGCCTGCAGGACCCTTTCAAGCTGTCTGCCCCCGAATTGGTCATGCTTTAGCAGGTAATGACCCAGGAAGAGAGCCTAGAGCTCTTGGATGCTAGTACAGAAAGAAAGTAATATAAATCTGGCTGGCCTGGGAGAGGGAATACACACTGCTCCAGCCAACATCAACACCTGGAAGAAGGACTAGTGAACAAGGAGCAATAAATGTGCTGGTTGCTTCAGCGTGAGGCAGGGTATGACTCTTGGGTATCCCCAGAATGTGAAACATTCCCCTTTGTTTTTTCCTGTGTTCAACCACTGCCCTGGTGGTTCCAGCCAGCCACTGCAGAGGCAATCGCTTGTCCCTCCGTATAATCCCTGCCCCAGCTGCTCCAGAGCACCCAAATCCCGCCTGTCATCACAGATCAGGGGATGCTACCTCTGGTAGAGCTGAAGTGGCCCATAAGCTGCAGTCTCCTCCCCCGAAAAGCAATGTATTTCCCCACCCCTTTTCTTCCTTGTATTTCCCCTCCCACATTGTCCTGCCTTCCCTGCCCCTGGTCTTGGCCACCCCCTCAGGTTCTCCCTATTGGCCCCTGTACCCCAACGCCTCCCATGTACCGCCCCTGTGCCCTGAGACCTCTGGTCTATGTGCTGTCTCTGCCCCCCCGCCCCTATAGAAAACCCCAGACCCTTCGGCCGTTCGTGGTGTTCTGTCTGTGGTCACCGTGTAAATAAAGATCCTCTGTGGTCACCATGCAGAGACCATCTTCTTGCCTTCTTTGCCAGCACCGTGTTGCAGGAGCAGATGAAACCAGAGCTAGCCTTTGGCTTCCCCAGCAGGGGAAAGCACAGTGACCAGCCTTCAGAGGGAAGGTTAGGGCACGAGGCCGCTGACCCGGGCTTGGGTAGAGACACTCTCTGGTACCCCTGCTTGTGGCCTGCCATGCCACCACAGGAAAGCCACCCAAACTGCAACAAGAGCCAGTATGGAGGACTAAAGGCTAAGCAGTGCCCTCGAAGCAATTCTCAGCACTCCCATCAGCTGTGACTGAGCTGTGTTTGTATTGGAGGCAGTATTAACACTGAGGCATTACCTTCTACACGAAAATAAGATGCATCCATGCTTTCAGGCCATGATGTGAGCTAGTTTTCCCTCTTGCTTTTAGAGGAGTATAACGGAGAAGCTGCTTGAGCTTTAGTAACTAATAACCAAGGAAACCTGTTTGAAGTGTCAAAATCTCACAAGGCATCTCTTCTTATACAGAAGTTAATTTGTTATTTTGCTCAGCGGAGATGGAACAAGCATTTAACCCAGTTAATCAGGACTATCTCTTGGCATATTTTTATGCTTTCATCTTAGTAATAAGGTGCTGCTGCTCTGGACTTTGTGTCCTGTTAGTTTACTTTAATAACTCACAGCCAGTATCTCTGCAAAAAGATTCTGGGCAGAGGGATGCTCTCTCTCACATTGTCTTTGCATTCCAGACCCTGCCTCTGCTGCTTCTCTGGGGTGATGCTAATCTTGCAGTGTTTCACTTCTGCATTTGGGTCCATATGTGGCAACTGTGTGTCTGATCACCACAATCTCGCACAGTTATTGTACCCCAGGGAAAGAGAGCCACAAAAACATATGGGACTAGAGAATATGGTGTGCTTCGCTACTCATGGGCATATTTCAGAGACGACAGACTCTTTGGTATTTCACAGAAAAGATATGGCTCCCCAAAATCTTTTGGAAGTGAAATCAAGGTTCTGATTTGTTTTTCCTCAACCAGTGCTGCAGAAATGCAATAATTATTCTAAAACTAGTGTTTCAGTTGTTAAGATTTTAATAATCACTTATGCCATGACAAATTCCAGTTGTGCATTCACTATGGACTGCTTCTATGAGAAAAAAAGGCCTGTTATTTTTTTCTGCTGACAGTGTTGGTTTCCTGAGCAAATGGGCACACATATACAAACACCCACCCGTGTATACACACTGGGGTTAAAAGTTACAGACTAAAGTGTTCATGTGAAAATAGGTGTAGATTTGCACCTTGCCTAGGCCTACATCCACTCCCCTCTCTCCCCTCTCTGGTGGCTCAAAACAAGCAATTTCCTGCTTTCCTCCTTTTCCTTTATCCAGCCCTCCCCATAAACCCACTCAGATTTACTGCAGCCTCTTGTAGCCTTAGCAACTGCTGCCACTTAAAGTTTGTATCTGGAGGAAAAGGTAATGGGGAGGGGAAATGCCAAGGGATTGAAAGGAGCATCCTAAAATGGGGGCGGAGGCAGATACTGAATTGTCTGAAATTGCCTCTCAGTAGCCTTGATGGCAGCTATCAGTATTTGTTACTACAAACCAGACATGAGTTTCCAGAAGGCTCTGCTTGGGGCCAGGTGTTTCCTTACTCAGGAAAAAAGGACATTATACAAACTGGAGTCATCTGCCTGGCACCCCGAGATATGTGTTTCCTCCTGGAGCTGCACAGAGGAAAGATGCCGGAGTGGGAAACAGACCCAGTAAGCATAACTTGTTGTAAAATTCATCCAGCGAGTTTGTTAAACCCATAGAAGATCTTTTAAAGATCTGAGACACAGAAGGAGTCACCGGGACAGGGGTGCAATGTCCTGCGTGCGGTGAGCTCAGCTGTAGAGTCTAAACTTAGAATATTTACAGCTGTTATGAGCAAGTAGGAAAAAAAAAAAAAGAGTTTGAGAGACGTGTCTTCACCTAACGTGCCAGAATCCAGTATTGTAAATTAATGAAAGTGCTGTGTTACATATGTGCATTAGACAAGAGTGTGATGTTTGTGACTTGAGAAAATCTTTAGTCAAAGTCTGTGATGTCTGCCTTTGCAAAACAGCTGCAGAAATTGTTCCAGGACTAAAATGCAGAATTTTTAATTACATTAATGATTGTAGCAAACTTTACTGTGTGAAATACTCATTTAATACATTGTTAATCCAACATTGTGCTCAGCAGAGTTGCTGTGGGCTGAGTATTCAGCTATTGCCATCATGGCCCTTAAAAAATATTGCACAGTACGATTATCTGACACAATTACGTGTTCTGAGACTATTAAGAAAAAGCCATCTTATGACTGTGTACAAAACCATAATGCCAGGCTCTCAGAGCCTCTCAAAATATAAAATAACGAATTAACAAAAAATAATTGCTTTTCTTCAATATCATCAGCTTTAAAAAATCCTGTAAATCCCTGCATAAAGGTCTGTCTTTTTACCAAACACCTTTTTAAGGTCTTCATTACCAGGAGAAGCCATTCAAGGATTTCCGCAGTATTGACTCAAGGGAAAGAGCCCCAAACAAATCAAAATCAGGGACGTTTTGCCTGTTTCATATTCATAGTTTCTTCTTTATGTGTGACTGATTTATTCCTCTGTGTGCCCCCAGGGTGTGCATTGTCCAAAATAAAGGCTGCCAAAAAAAAATGAGAACAGGGAGCAAGCGGTGAGGTGGTGGGGGAGGTCAACCCATGTTTTTGAATGCTGTGGGACTAATGCACATCTTGCTTCCTCATGTGTTTCTTAACAAAATTATACTCACTAAATATATAACTTCAGCAGAATGCAAGCCGTCATGCTTGAAAATAGAAAGCTGCTCCCCGACAGTGACTCCATGCCATGAAATCCATTCTCTCATGCTTCTGTATTGTTTTAAGTTGTACCTGTGCTGCCATGGCTTGTGCTTGCATTACAAAGCACACTGTGCCTGTGCGTTAGAAAGTACAGAGGCATAGAAAGCAAGCACCTGTGATAATTTTAGATCCTGGTTTCACCTAAGAGACTGGTTTGGTTTTCAGTAACTTTTTTCCTCCCTGACATGTATGGATGTTGGAAACAAAGGGAGCACAAGTGACTGCCTAAGTGTGAGGGGCCAGCTCTGCTGATGGGCTCTCCACGGAGAGCACAATGCCTGAGTT
Organism: Oreocharis arfaki; assembly: GCA_013398015.1. Classification (NCBI taxonomy): domain Eukaryota; kingdom Metazoa; phylum Chordata; class Aves; order Passeriformes; family Paramythiidae; genus Oreocharis; species Oreocharis arfaki. The sequence continues at coordinate 85,915 of VZRR01013190.1, read as the reverse complement.
GTGGAGCAGCAAACTGCAGGACCTGCAAAGCAGCAACTTGGAAGCCACACGTGCAAATATGTTTGAGCAAGGGAACCTGCAACTTGACAAAGGCACACCTCACCAGGACCCCATAAACTTTGCCCAGGTGTTGAGGAGCAGCAGTTGAAGGGCAGCAGTGAGGGGGATCTTTCTGCACTGGGGAGCTGTTGTTTAGCACCTCGACAGATGAGAGCAGACCCTTCTCCTGCCACAATAGCTGCTCACACCAAGCAAGACTCATTAAATATTCAGTTCCAGCCTCAAGCAGCTCATTAAGTCAGCAATGAGCAGTGACGTTGGCATTGGAAAACTCTGCCTCAGTTAACATCACCACGCAGTCTCCCTGGATCTCTCAATGTTATTCTGCTCAGTACCTTTTCTGTGATGACCAGCTTGTGCTCTCTGCTTTGCGTTAAATACAGGTAAAAAAGAGTCAGGTGGATTTCAGGTGGTGGTGGTTCTGCTCTTCTTTCAGGACCTTTTTAGAGAGGAGTCCTGGGGCCCAAGAGAAGTGTCTATTGGATTTTTCTCTACCAGCATATGCAATACGAGTTTGCAGGAGGAGGATGGGATGAAGGTTATATGGCATTAGTGTTAAAAAGCAAACAAAAAAACCTAATGTTTGAAGGATAACTTTTATTGCATAACATCATGATAGCAGCAGTTACAGATGCTGTATTACTGGTGGTTGTTACACAGCAGAAACTTTTACAGTAAGTGTATTTTCCCTGAAAACTGTGTGTCTTAGGTGGATTTGGGCTTGAATTGTATGCTGAATGTGTTTCTTGTGTACAGAGTTTCTTTCTGAATTAAGTATTTGAAATCTGTTTTGCAGCCTCTAACTTTTAAAATTTCATATTCAATAGCACTTAGCAATAATGTGTGGAGTCATTTATGATGGATAGATGTCAGATGTCAATGAATTAGAGCACACCAGAATCTGGAATTAGGATTGTAATTGTAGAAAACAAACATATGTTTTTGTGTATCGATGTTTTAAGATTATAACATCTGAAAGTATGGAACAGAAATGGAGAAACAGAACATGCGCAAAATTTTTTTCCGAGTGCAGTTTTCACACCCTGAATCTATTTTCTTTTCTTTTTTCTTTTACAGAAAGTGTTTTCAAACTGCTCATTTCTATGTGGAGGACAGCAGTTCCCCCCGTGTGGTCCCCAATGAAAGTATTCCCATTATACCTATTCCAGGTAAGATGGGCTTAAGTCTCCTGTGTTTGTTCTATTTGGAGTCTGGTTTAATTACAGAAAGAAGAGAAGGTTATGCTTGTGATAAATCCTGGGGTTTTGGTAGAAATTTGTTGCATTGGTGCTGCTTCATTTAATTTAATGTGCTTTGTAATAGAGCTCCCAGTGCCAATGCTGCCTTTTTCCGTAGGCAGCTCTCCCACTTTGTTTTAATAGACATTTCAGAATAACCTTTGCAAAATGTCAAAAACATGAGTAACAAGTCTTGAAAACACTGAGACATTGCATCCAGGGTGAAACCAGCTGCTCTACCAGGAAAGGTTGCAGAGGAGGGATATTCAGCTCCACTTCTGTCTCGAGACTGAGGGCCTTGCCTCCCACTTTCAGTGTGTATAGAGGTGGAGTCTGGGCTCTCAGATAGGACAGTGAGACACAGGGATAAGCAAACAATCGCAAGTAAAGTCCAAAGCCATATGTTAATCTGGTATTAATGAAGTTACCAAACGTCAAATTCTCTCAGCTATACTGAGAGTGATGCTGGACGCAGAGTATAGTTCTATTCTCTCTTCATGAGGCATTTCCCCTGGAAATTACTAAATGCAGGATGCAGCTGCCTTAAAGCTGTGATGTTACTGTGGCCTTTGCAGCCGCTGCCTTGTTTGATGATGGTCATTCTCATAGGCAGAAATACCAAAAATGTTGTATTGACCTCAGTCTGTCAAAGGCTTGGACTCATTGCTTGAAGGTGTTTTAAGTTTCCTTGTCATAGTCTTTATTTGCATCATTAATCTGGGATTCAATCTGTAGCTAATTAGGTTCATTTTACCAAAAAGCATTCAGAGCCTTTTCTGAGACACTGAAGAAACTTGCTTCCTAGGAAAGTGAAAGAGTCCAGTTATATTTTCCTTGATTTTATTCAGTAGACATGTGTGACATTTCTAGAAAGAGTCTTTCAAACTAGATGGGAACTAGTAAGAAAGGTCAGCTATTACATTCCTGCAGAAAGCATTAGGCAGTTTGCCTTGCAGTCTGATGCTGTATCACTGAAAATAAAGAAAACACACATTTATTGTCCCCTCTCCTTTCTGTTGGAGACTAAAATGCATGTCCTGGCCACCTCATGTCCTTAGCAAGAAGTCATCCTTCTCCTTTAGGGTAACAGGAGGTGACAGGTTTTAATCTTAGACCACCAGTGATTAGTTTTCACAGAAGTACTTAAATAGCTAGAGAACTCCATTCTTCCTACTCTGAAATCAAGAGGAACAAATGCCTATTGGGACTGCTTGTGACAGTCAGTTCGGTGGTCCCACCATGCCTGCTCTTGTGTGGTACCTCCTTGGAGCTTGTATGGAAGGGGAGGCTGGGCTAAGCTGGACTCTGGCACAGCACTGTCAAAACCCAGGGGATTATGACTACAAGGCACTGGGAGGAGAGAAATTCTCCCTTCAGAGAGAAACCTCTTTGGCCAATGTGTAGTATTTTTACTGTAATCGAGACGATTTTTTCTTAGATGAAATAAACCAGCAGAAGGCTCTGTCTTCTCATGCTGCAGTGTGTGTTTTTGAGACAGCAGTTCTTCCCTATTGCGCAGAGATGTTTTGATGGTCAGTCCATTAAGACTGGAGTGCATTCATATTAATTGTAGTGTAGGCTGAAGAAGTTCCATTAAAACCATGCAGGCAGCAGGTACTGTCAGGGCAGCACGTGCACCAGTGCTTCTGCAGCAGCCATCCTGGCACATAGCAGAAAGTGACTGGAAACAGATCATTGTCTTTTGGGGACATTTCCCATGACTAGAGTAAGCCAGGCTGTGAGACCACACCAGCCTTGTGAGAAACATGATGCTACTGCCACTGCTGTGCTCACTGTGGTGTGCTCAGATTCAGTAACGCTGAGAAAGAGCTGCTCACTCCTGATAAGGGGCACTGCAGATTAAGGCACCCCCTGAGCAAATGCTGCAGGACACCTTGAGCAGCTTAAAAAATGTGCAAGGATTGCTGATGAGCCTTAAGGCACATCAAGAACTGGGCCTTAGGAAGAGGTTTAGTCTAGTTGGATGCGAAAGTGTATCCAACCCTTCAATTCCCAATCTAATGATGACATTTTTGTGGATATAATGGACATGTAGAGACACCTGCATACAGACATCCAAATAGAGGGACCTTAATCGGAAGCTGAATCATGCCCAGAAAACCTTAAAAGAGAAGGAACTGGTGAATTTGAAGATCTTGACACTGACATTAAAGCTATTTAGGCCACCAAAACCCAAATCACATTCTGTAAGTGCCTCACTCTGTGTATATTACCTGTTACCTGTAGAGGGATAATAGTTAATACATGGATACTTTCAGCCATAGTGAGGCTCAAAGTTAGTAGAAAAAAATTCCAGCTATGTTGGCTTTCTCCAAAGATAGGAGATACTGCCTTGAAAGATCTCGAAGCTCTCCAAGGCATTTTCCTTGTTTGGAGGTGTAGAAGAGGGCTGTTTTCCCCCATATACCTGTTGCTAGATGACAGTCTTCCCTGACGTCAGCTGCAGCTCCCACATAGACAACCCACTGAAATGCCTTAAGAGCATGAAATGACAAAATTCTCCTTTGAACTGTTTGCAACTGATGAAATGGTAAGCCTCTGAACTTTTCCTCTGGAAGCTGCCTCAGGGTGTGAGAAAGTCTTACTTGCCATGATACTAGAAGTAAAATGTAAGTGGCATTTTCACGGAAACAAGTTTTTTAAAGTAACCTTGTTAGATTGTGAAACCCCATTCTTACTAGATCCCTTTGGGATTGTGCCTCTACCTCCTACAGTTCAGTGGACCAACTTCCACTCTTGGTTAAGAGCAAGCAGCTGCACTGATGTCAGTTTAGAGCAGTCTGGCTGAAGATGTTCAGCAGGTTTGCCAAGACCCATCTCAGCACACAGTGAGCTTCTGGGCAGAGGGAACTGAGTGGGTCTGGGTTGGCTGGTCCTGGCCCAGGTGTGGGGTAGCTCTGCCACACGTCTGGGAGCCATGCACAGCGTGGTCCTGACACAACTCCAGGTTTCAGAAGAGCGTTGGTGTTTCTGTGTGCCGCTACTCTGCTCCATGACATGTTGGCACAATCAGAGGTAGCATTTGTGTTCATTTCTGCACAATGTCCTGCTCTTGTTTGTGCAAACCCTCTGTTTTCTCAGGTCTGTGAGTGCTAAATCAGTCTGCCAGCTACCTGCTATAGGCACACAGTGCAACTTTTCAGGTGTGAAATCTAAAAAAATATTTTTACAGAGGAATTATTTTATCCATTTTCTATTTCACTTCCCTTGGCTACATCCTTAATTATTGTGCAGGAAGCCACATCACCTATAGGTGTGTGCCTGTCTGTGCAAATTATCTCTGAGATCCAAATAATTTTCATTATTCATAATTACCTGCACTGCTTGATCTAGAGAAACACAGGACAAAGGAGTTATCATTAGAGTCACCCACTGGATATTATGGCTGAGGCATAAATCTCAACTCAGATAAGCCTTGCACCTAGCAGTTATGCACCTGTAATCAATGGCAGATTTCTGAAAACTCCCCTGCCATTCCTCCCAACAAAATTATTTCTCTGTATCTTCTCTCTTTGCCTCCATGCTCAGTTAATTTTGGCAACATACACATCATCTTTGCTTGGATCTCTCCTCTAAAACATTTAGTCTTGGCAAGATCTCACTCAGCAAAGCTGCTCCTGCTTCTGTTTGTTTGGTTTTCTCTTTTGCTGGTCAGTTTCTGACTGACTTTCTGGATTTCTCTGGACTTGATCCTTTTCAGTACAGTTCGGAAAGTACAACAACAGCAGCATCAGAGCTACAGACCTGTGTGTTTTGCAACCACAAAACCGAAATGTATCCCTTAGCAGTTCTCCTTTCTTCTCCTAGCAAGACCTGCTCCCTGACATCAGTGCAGCTCTATGCAACTTAGATGATATCAGACAGTGAAATGAATACAAATTCCACTTCTACCCTCCTCCTCTCATTTGTCTCAGTTTTCCTGCTCTTGGGTGGAGTGTTGTTCTGCATCTTGCTTTGACTTTACTGGTTCCTTGCCCAGCCCATGGGCACAATGGATGCTGTGGTGCTGATGTCAATAGGACTTGTGGTGAGATCAATATGGAGGTAGCTGAGGCTTGACCTGATGGGAAAGCTCAAAACTCTGTGTAGTTTTGACCCCAGTCCAGAGAAGCACAGATCATAAAGAATAAAACAGCTGGCCAATGCACCTGATTTATTTACCATATTTTCTAGAAGTATTTCACATCTTATATTTTTAGTCTAAGTAAAGTTTCTCAGAGGTAATGCCCATCATTTCACCTGTGTCTGGACTACAAAACTGAAGAAACATTTCCCAGTTATCAAATCATGGTATGTTCAGTTTTAGATTTAAATGGCAGTACCTTAATTTTTTAATTAGTCGTGGAGTTTATTAATAATGTGTTTTAAAAACTAGTGGCAGAATCTGATGGAGAAATACTTATGCTTCTTCAAGAATGTGTCAGTGTGGGTTCACAAGTCCAGGAAATAGAGGAATAGCAATGAAAAGGTGCTTTGACCACCTCACACCCACCCAGGTGTGAAGGCCAGGGCACCCATGATCCTCTTTCATTTCCCTCTGTCTCCTCATGGTTGCAAGGAGTCCCACCATGAGTCCATATTATTAATTCTTAGCTCTTCAATAATTTGAATAGTGCCTTGAACCTTTCCTGACAAATGTCAGTGGTTAGACTTGATGTGTTTTTTACGGACTCAGCTGCTGTGTTCTGGTAGCATCCACCCTCTGACAAACTGTTTTCATTAAGAGACAGGAACGAGTATCTCATTTGACAAGGAAACTGCAGGTTCCCAAGGCTTGATATCTTACTATTTTCTGCTAAGGTGTGTCTTTCTCAAGTTGCATCCCCAGAGCTAAAGAGCAGAGCCCAGGATATGTCTGTGGTTGTGACAGTGACAGTGCACTGAGCACAGTGAGCCTTGTGAGGTACAGGAACTGTGCTAACTGCAGCCAAGGGCTTCTTTCTCAAGGGCATGAAGCTCTTCACTGAGCACAGAGGTGGTGCTCTTTAGCTGTATAAGACTTTATTTCTGCTCTTTGCTCCCTATGGATTTATGTTCCAGCACCACATTGTGAATTGAACCTATCTTCAGCTTCAATTAAATTCATAAATGCAATATGGTGAACACAGCCATCCTCTGAAGCCAAGAAAATATCAAGATATTTTAGGGAACGTCCACCTTCCTTTACTCTGGTACCAACCCTGCCCCTGCAGTAGTACACTGAAGAATTTATGGTACGATATCTAGGTGTGGTACTTCTAGTGGAGGCTTCAGGAGTTGGCTACAACACAAAACGATGTGCTTTTATAGTGGCCATGTGAAATGCAGATAGATCCTTTTCTGAGAGCTGTCACACTGGGAGGCAGAGCCCTGGAGTTGGATCTTTATGTGCTCAAATGTAAGGCTTGTGTGTAATTGATGGCAGGAACTGGGACCTGAGGATGGAAATGTGTGAGATTAAAATTGTGTTCCTTAGCTGGCAATACCAAATAAGATCATGTTTAATGTCTGGGCTAAGGGAAAATTCACATTTTTTCATTCTCTTGAACTGAAATTGGCTTTTGCTTAAAGGGAAGAAGTGTATTGCTATTACGTTTATAATTTAAAATAACCTAATCTTTGTACAAGCAGATTTAAACTGAGCTCTTATTTTGACACGTATAAAATTTTATCATTAACATCTTTATATTCCTGACTGACACATGGCTAATAGCATTGTAGTAGATTAAGTTTTGAAGCAAGAGAGATGAATGTAGCTAGATGAATGTTGAATTACACAGGTGATTTTTCATATTCTGCTTTTTCATGTGTCTCCCCTTTATCAGAAACCTGCTCTTCTGTTCATTTCACTTGATTATAACAAATAGATAGCAATTATCTTGCTGAAAGGACTCCTGTTTTTCTTTCAGCATGACCAACTTTTCAGGTCTTTTGGATGTGTTCAAAGTGTTTTCCATGCCTTTTCAATTTGAAAGGTGTTTTTATCAAAAATAAATAATTTTTATTTATTTAATTTAAATAACTATAGTTTATTTATTTAAATAATTACAAAAAAGTGAGCATTGATGAGGAATAGTGCCCCCAGTAATCAACTCTTAATTATTTCTTATTCATCTTAATTCATTTTAATTTACAATTTGTCTTAATTATTGAAGTCAGTGACTTTAGGAGGATGCCACCTTCAAGAGATCTTCAGCAGGTATTTTGATGTCCTAGAATGAAAACTACTTCATAGCCTTTGTAGTATTTATGGAGATATGATCTCCACGGAAGGCAGACACCTTCTCAATACTAAGGTTTTTTAATGACTTTGTTTTATCATAAATTAATTGAAACTAATGTTATACAAATAAAATTGTTCTTCCATTTCTGGCATTTTTTTATACAACAAGTAAATGCAATCAGTCAGAAAGATTAATTATTCCAATTGAAATACAATGGCTTCCGTTGCATTCTTATTTTAAATAGTTATGCAAGGAAAGCCAGTATACTGCAGAATTAAAGGCTCTGACAATATAAATGTGTATAATTCAACTGCGTTAAATCTAAAATGGTTTGAAGAAAACTGGACACCTCCCTGTTTTACATGTGGAATTACTCATAGAGCGCAGTATTTGCATGACTTGAGGCAGGAGCTGGCTATGTCTGTCTGCTCAGACGTTTCAAATTCAATCTATGCCAAAATTTGAGCAGCATGTGAAGTTTCTGGCCCTCTTAAGTATGTGCACTTTGGCATGGACGCTCCATCTGTAGGTTTCTGTAGTTTTGTCTAAGCTTTACTCTAGAGGTGGACACTTGACCTTAGTGGAATTGATGGGAGTTTTTAATAACCTCTGCTGGGGCAGAATTTTGCCCGAAGGTGTGCTATTCACCCTTGCGGTGTACTATATGATCGGCTGCTCTTCGAGAGACAGAGTATCACGCTCCACATGGTTACTCTTGTTGCCATAGCTCTGCAGCCTTCACTCTGGTATGTGTTTTAGCCTATGCAATGGCTGTTAGACTCCATTTTAAGTGAAATGCATCCTAAATATTGATGCTAAGTATTCCAGCTGCTTGCAGAATTTTTCCATCCCTCTTTGTAAAAAGTAAAAAAACCCATGAAACTTCCATAAATGTGGTTAACAATAAACAAATAAATATCTTTTTAAAATCTTGTGATTGCATTCACTGTTCTTTCCAGGAATGGAGAGTAAGAGAGTGAAAAATGAAATAACATCTGCTGGGACCAGAAAGGTGCTTGTTTGCTATGGATATGGGAAAGCATTTTTCAGATATGTTATTTTTCAGTGAGTTAAGAGGTCAAATCCAGTCCTGTTACAACCCTACTGGTAGATATTTTGGGAAGGCTTTTTTGCAGAAAATGAGAACTCCAAGGATACACTGTTGAGGGTGGATTCTCAAGGATTAATGTCCCTAGCTATGTCACTGGTTTAATGATCACCATGAGCCAAGGTAGGTTTGTGCTGCCTTCAGAAAGAGAAGTTTCCCTATCACTTCACTATTCTTTGTCCTAATGAGTAGGGTCAGTCCATGTACCCCAACAACAACTAATCCTTCCCCTTCCCCTATCCTCTTCTCCTTCCCTTTTCCCTTCCCTTTCCGCTTCCCCACAAATCAGTTAATCCTTTCTTACGGTCATCAGCCAGATCAGCAGGTGGATTTGGGTCACTGCTCAGGCCCCCAAGCAGGGAGAGGGCAGTGGGAGAATCCGTTTGTTCTTTGGCTGAAGCCAGCTGTGAAGAACATGCTGAGAATTGATGGAGGTGCTCCTGGGATGCAGGGATGGCACACAGCAGTGAGTGGCTGCTGTGGGAGCAGATGGGCCAAGGCACATGATAGCCATGGCACCTGTATCCCGGTGGCTTAGTAAATGAGAGACTGAAGTGCAGAGACTCTCAAACCGACCAAGTTTTCACATTAAGAGTCAGGCATAAGATGCAGGGAGTTTATTGGATTTAGGAGGCTGGGTAAGGTAACAGCAGAAAAACAAAAAGCATTTACAGACAGAATGAAAGACACAGAGAATTTTCTTACCAAGACTATTTCATGTGTCAAACATCTGGTCTTCAGAAACACCAAAACACCAAACTAAATAAAGGTAATATGAGGAAGCACTTCTGTTTTGACCTTCTGCGTTAATTCCTGACCCAAACCCATCTATTCCAATACAATGCCACTAAACTGTCTGGTGAGCTCTCAGACTATAAATGAATCAAAATGAATCTGAGACCCTATTATGTGGAAATGTCATTTCAGATAGGATATCCTATTTTTCTTTTGAAATTGGCCCTTACTGCTTTAACATTACAAAGGCAGCTTATTAAGTGGGAGCTATGGGAAAATCCTTCCTGGTAGGATTACTGATTATCCAAACTTAAAATGTAGCCTTGTTTGAACTTTATTGCTTGTATACGCTTTGGGCTTCTTTTGAAGGTGTCTGTCTTACAAAAGAATGTATTAAGTATTCTGCATTGGCAATTGCCATTTCTTTAAAAAGGAGATGTTAGTGAAGGTTTTCCTGTACAGTTATTTTTTTAAACAAACATTATTTTCTTCTTGGTACTGTCTCTTTGTGGCAGGAAATGAGCTGCCTTGTGCTCCCCTTCGGGTTTATTTGATACTCCTCTCAGGTGCTTGGCTTGGGCCAGCAAGTCAAGAAGAGAACTCCACCAATGTGTTATATATTTAGCACAGAAATTAAACATACCCCCCCACATGTCAACTTCAGTAGTATCTGATTATAAAAAATATTACTAAAATATTGTCCATCTGAGTATACTTCTTTCTCCGTGTAACACGAAGAGTTAGTATATTATTATGGTACCAGATTCAGCTCATGTTTCATAGTGAAGTAAATCCGGAATCACTTTATTGACAGTGGTAAAACAGATGGCTAAACCCAAGCTAGACAGAAATATAACTATATCTGCAGTGTTAGAGGTGAAAGTATGTTATTAAAACATCTCCCTCTTCTCTTTGAATAATGTGTAGGTCTTGCAAAATGTAAGGATCACACTGACAATATCAAATGTCACTCCAGCTTCTTGATGGGAAAAAGTATACGGTTCAAAAGCTAATATGCACAGAACGATGGAGAGCTGCTAATTAGCCGTTATAGGATTCTATCAATCTCTTCAGTCGACCAAACAAATTACAGTCATTGAAGTCTATTTGCTTTAAGATGGAAGGAAGGCTTAACCAAAGCCTTTGGGCTGACGATAGCTAAAGGAGAAGCAGATTCTGTGCATCTGTCTACATCTGTTGGTTTTCCTGGAGAAGGTCACAGCCATCTCCAGATAACATCACTCAGACCATTCCCGAGTGTTGAGCATGTTAGCGCACATTCTACCAGAGGCCTGGCAAGCTGCCCATGGCTAAGCGTGCATGTATCCAGCTAAAGTAATTTGTGTTCTTGGGCAGGAGTTTGGAGTTGGAGGTCATGAATAGAAAAATACCAGCCCAGATTACTGCAGCGTTTTCCTGTTTCACTGGTTAATATGATAGGCTCTATCTCCTGTACCGCTGCTTTCCTGTGGCCATCAGCTGGGGCACGGTGGGTGTGCAGGGAGGACCAGCCACATCCTTCTACACTGTTGGTTGTCCATTCTGTCAGGGCAGTGCCTGTTCCATCACAGGCCATGTTGGGCCGTGTTATCCCACCAGTCTGAAAGCTGGAAACCGTAAACTGTTTTCTAAGTTTCTAATGTTCATGGTTCTGATTTTAATCTTTCTAATGTGTAATAATTATAGTTGCTCCAATATGTTTTTCCTGAGTTGACGGACAACTTCATTTCCCTCTCACCCAGTGAGCTCATATGTCAACAATACTTCCTATTTAATTAATGTGTAATTGTTACCCATGTTATCAAATAGGGTAAGAAACTGCATTGGGTTAAGGCTTCTGGAGAGAGTTAGAATGAAAATGCGGAAGAGGAAAAAGAGAGGAGAAACACTAAAGGACAGTTAACAAAAGAGAAGTGAAGTAACAGTGGCTATAAAGGTGGAGACATACTGCCACCATGCAGTGATGATGATGATAAAAAGAAAACTAACCACGCTTTGCCATGGATTTCTGGTGCAGACCCATCCTTGAAGTTGGTGAGAATTCAATGGACTGGAAAGCAGGTTATGGCTAATGTATTTTTTGGTTCACAGATCACAATTAAAGTTAAATTCTGCCTTCTGCAAAATTAGCTTGGACACACTAGTGTGCTGCAGCCAATCCTTTATCTTGGTTGGTCTCAGCTGAGCTAAAACTACGCAAGGGAAAAACCCAAATGATGACTATGGAACTTTTCTTGTGCAATTATATGCAATTGCTATCCATAGTACAAGCTATTTTCAAGGAAATCTAGGATGTGTGGGTTACTTTTCAGAAGAGGAAATACTGTTTTACAGGTTCTTGCTGTTCCTATAGATCATTCCATTCAAATGTCTTGGTTGTGAAAATATTGATACAAATGTTGTTATGAGATGATGATATTCCCAATACTAAATAGAATAAATATTATCACTTAAATATTTTTAAATGCCAGCATTTCTGCAGGGTGCAGGTTTTTGCAAAGAAGAGCATACACTTGTCAAATGTTTTGAATTCTGTATTATTCAGTAAATGAGCATGTGGTTAATTAAAGTAGCATTACTGCACTGTGAGGTGACTAGATTGCAGACGTATCTTTAACAATTGGCCCTTGTAAATAAAATAGAAGAGAGCTGACTGAGATCTGAAAATGTCAATAGATGCAAAAAGCTACCTTAGAGTGTTCCAGTATAAAATAAAAGGAGAGAGGTAATGACATGGTCAATATTAACTGCCATCGGCTGGAAAGAAATCAGATTATCAAGGATCTATAAAATTCTTGCCAAAGCAGAACCTCATTTATACATACAGATCTTCATACCCTTTGCTAAGAAAAGCGTATGTGACAGCTTAGAGGTTTTAGCTGCCAAAGATCTTTCACTCTGAATACAGTAAATGTCACATCTATTTATTTATCGTTAAGTTTTGAGAAGTATCTGTAGAAATATTTGGATTTTTTTCTATCATAATGTAGATGTTTAAGAGGAAAAGAATCCAGATCATAATGCAGCTGTAGCACCAAACCATATGGCTGCTAAATGGGAGCAAAAGTACACCACTGAATTACTAGGAGTAAACATAACCTAGATGCTATCTTCAGAAGAATATTAAATGGATTATATAAATACAGGGTGTTGCCATAAAATCATGCAATCAGACAATAGTAGCTATCAGGCAGTAGATTATTTCACATGCTGAAAGTAATCACAGTTGTATAGCAATTTGCATTTTCTAAATGCCAGACTGAAAATATTAACTGGTGAATCTTGGCAAGCACAGTTTTTCTACCAACTGCAGTGGTGGTTATGACAATATCCAGGCTGTTTTTGCGAGCAAAAGAGAGGAATAAGGCAGCCATCCTACACCCCAGCTTTATTAGAATCTGCCTGGAGTCCCAGGTGCTCAAAACTGTCTTGTTTGTCTTCAGTTAGAGTCTTCAACTTCTTTCTTGTGAGAAGACATCTAAGGGTGATTTACTGGTATATTGGGTGGCATTTGCACTGTGCTGTGCAAGAGCAAATTGTCCAGTGGAATACATATTCAATGTTATGAATAATGTCTGGCATGAGAGAGAATTCAAATTAGTGGGGCTGTTGTGTTTGCCTGCTCTTTTGCTCAGAGGCAGTTTCATAAGTCCATTTGGATTCTACATCATTGTGTGAAACGGAAGAAGTTAATAACATTAATAAGAAAGGCCTATGTGTCTGCTCAGCCTGGTAAAACTTACTGGGAGTAACTTAACTGTATTTTCGCATTTGGGGTCTCTTCTGTTCTTTTTATACAATGTGGAAGGAGGGGAGGCTTCTTCATCTCATCCACAGCCATCTTCAAACTGAGCAAGAGCTAATGATCCTTGAGCTTAAATTGGACTTTGTAAATCGACATCCCAGGGAACAGGCTTTTAGTATTTATAACTGTATTGCTTAGAATTGGAAAAACAATGAAATGTTTACCTCAAAACTGGCCTCAAAAAGATTTCTTATTACTGTATATTGAGCTAGCTCTGCCCCTGGGAACTCAGATCTAAATGATACCAAGTGAAGACTTCCTCTCCTGAAACAAAGAGCAACTCTGAATATCTCTTTTTTTTCCCCTGCAGATGATATGGAAGCAATTCCAGTCAAGCAGTTTGTTAAACACATCAGTGAGCTGTATTCTAATAACCAGCATGGGTTCTCAGAAGACTTTGAGGTACAATTTAATGACCCACCAATAAAATGTTGTTTTCCTAAAGCTAATTGTGTACTAATAATTGGGGACCGTGTGAAATCTGTGTGGTGTCGTGTCAGGTAAATGCAGTGCTCAAATATATCAGAAGAAACAGGATGATACCAATTCGGTACCAGCTATGGGCAGTGTGGGACTGGACATATACAGATGCTTTCTAACCACCACAGATTTGGTGCCTTTAAGGGGGAGCCCTCCTAGGATTTTATTTAATAGGAAAAGCTGCCTGCAAGTCCCCAGGGACAACATGAAGATACAAAGAGTCATTTTTAGCTCCAGGAGGTTTTTTACCATTATTTTACTCTTCTTGGTCCTGAATTTGCTGCTCTTAGTCATTGGAAAAGCCATGTACCCTCTGAGCAGTCCAAAAATAGTAAAATAGTGCTTGCAATGAGTAAAAGTGGCAGAATTCGGTCTTTGATGAAAACCCAAACTGCGGGTCAATTCCTTGAGTCCTTGTTCATGCTCTGTTCAGACAGGAGAGACTGCTATTAAAGTCGTTGATTATTTTGTGCCAGTAAAACCAAGGACAAGGGATTTGGGGTTTAGTTGGTGGTATTTACCTAATGTGACTATTTTTAAATTTGCATCCTGTTATCTGTGTAGAACAGATTCTGACCTATAAATGTGCTGTCATTTGGCGATAATTCCAATGGAGTGAAAGTAGTTTTCCACCTCTGGGTTACCAAACCCATATTATGCAAGCATGGTAAACATCGTGCAGCATAAGACATCAGAGTCAGGCTTTTCCTTCACTCAGTCTAATCACAGTCACTGCTGAACTTCTGGAAGTACTGAAAAACGGGAGAAGCCCCAGGAAATCACATGGAGTTGCACTACTGGCTTCCCCATGAGCAAAAGGAAGTGTGTTTGCCTGCTGCCTCTGAATTAGAGCAGCAGCTCTGCTAACAAATAAGGCACTGAACCAAAATAGGTGGCCTTATATCAACAGCTTCTTTGCTTTCTGCACTGTAAAGACGAGATTGTATGCAGGAATTGTTTTTAATGGGATCATTAAAAACATTTATTGTTGCTGTTTGGTTGCTGTCTATAAAGAGACAGCTTTGTCTGATGCCCAAAAAGCATTGTGCAAGTTAGAAGCATTTTATATTCATGAGGAAGGCAAATGTATAAGGTGTTAGAGTGATTTAGTTCAATTGACTGCTGGCTGGATGGCTGAGCAGGAATATTGAGGCATTTAACAATGTTGATGGTATTCAGGACAAACATTTATTCTCTAGAGAGTAGAATTTGATCAGGATGATCAAATGCGACTCGCTCGTCTCAATTATTTATGAATTGCGATCCCAGTGCTATTCATCACAGCTGGGTTTTACGCCATTTAATTATTCAAAATAATCAACAACACATCTGTAAACTTGGTCTGGCTTTAAGCAGGCTTGCTTCAGCTGCCACAAAATCACTGCTATTAACGAATATTGGACACCTTCCGCCTGTGTTTTAGCAAAGAAAAACACTGCTCTAATAGCCTTATTTTTTCCCATCCTCCTGGAGTTCCCTGCTGTGAGTGCTATGCTGTGGCAGCCAGTTGGAGAGAGCTTTGGCCAATTAGTCCCATTCTGGGGAGCGTAGGGTCCCCTCCAAAGGGAAGTTTAACTCCTCCAACTGCACTGCATGTGCCAAATTCTATTCTGCGTGCTGGCTTAAAACTTGGAGTATCTGCTTTGAAGTCAGGATAGCTACTCCAGATGTATTTCTCCATAGCTGAGGTCTCAGCTTCCCAACTGTAAATTAAATCTCCTGCTGGAGTAAGAAGTAGGAATAGGAACAAGGCGATCTCTGTCTGGGATAAACTACCCAGCTCCCCTTCATTGCTGGTGTTCTGCCCTGCTGAGGCCTCACAGGCCTGATTTGAAACCCAGGATTTTTCACAGAGCCCATAGGTAAAATGTTTCTCAAGGGCCCAAACTTACTCAGAGGTCAGAACTCCAGTTTGGAGAGTGGCTGAGGGATAGTGGAACCTGAGGTTACATTTATACAGTAGCTGTTGGAGTGGCTGCAGTGCAATTTCTCACATCCAGTCAGATCCAGCCATGATCCATGTGCTGGAGTTGCATCTGCCAGCTATGGGGAAGATTTAGATAATATTTTATGGATAAATAATAAGATTCCAACTGAAACAGAAAATCCACTGCTGCTAGCCTTAGGTGGAAAGTACCACAGCCATATTGGGCCTTCACGCCTGTGGAACTTCTGAAAAGAGGTAATAGATTCTGCAGTCATACAAAAAAATACGGCTTTTTACATCTGAAAGGGGAAGAAAAGAGGATGGCAAGGAGATGCTGAAATAATGTGATCAATACTGCAGAATAAATAAATCTTCCCAAAGGTAGCCAGTGCATAAGATTTTGTTAAAAGAAAAAAAGATAAAAAATCTTTTTAGAAATTTCTGTGGCAGGAGGTTTAAGGTAGAAGCTGCGAAAGGAAAGACTAAGCTAGGCACACACATGTACTGCCCAATGTGGAACATGAACATCCTCCATTTGTTTGTTGCTAGATTTTGATTTCTCTTCCTGTTTTTGGCTGCATGTTTAGGGCTGTGTTGAGTTGGTTTTTACAGGAAAAAGATCCCTTTGAAAGTATATTGTGTGAATACTCCCTCCCCCTCTTAAATTGAGCTGTAATTACAGCTAAATATTTTTTGAATGTCCTTAGGAAGCATTTTATGTGCAGAGGAAAGAAGGACTTTGAACTCGCAAATTTTCCCTTGGAAAGTATATCTAAAATGAATCATTATTCCCTTTGGGTAATCATAGTGCAAGTAGCCAGCTTTATTGTCTGACAATAGTTGGGTTTTCTTGTATATATAGAATTTTAAAGATATCCTTTGAGTCCCGTGAATTTTCAATTTTTGATATAAATTGGAAATACAGGACCCAATGTAATAGCGAACAACAAATAGCTTTTTAAAATAAAGATTCTGCATCACTAATGCTGGTCTCTGATATAACTGTTTGTATTCAGCCTTGGAGTTTGTTCAGTACTAGATTAAAAAAAGTTAAGGGAAGGTTTTTGGCTTACTCTCAGGTAGCTCCAGCACTGTCTTGCTATGGTGTACAGGATGAGGTACCACACTCTTACAGGGGTACTGGGGCAGGGTTTGAGGGCAAGACTGAACAGAGATTGAAAAGCTTCCTGAGCCAGAGATTATATCTATTCCTTGTCTAGCCAGAGATTTTCTTGGCATCATTACATTTAACAGTCTTTGATAGACCTTTCTTCCATAAATTTCTGATTGTCTCTTGAACCCTTTTAGGCTTCTGGTGTCCAAAGCATCCCCTGGCAATGAATTCTACAATTTGTTCCTCAAGAACAGACTTCCTTTTGCTTTTAATTCATGCTGAATAACTTCTCTTGGTGCCTCCTAGTTTTTGCATTACAAAGTGCATCCCTGTTTACTTAAAATGCCTCGCATGATTCTGTCTGCCTTTATATTCCCCCTCAATAATCCATTTTCAAATCTGAAGAAGTCTAAATTATTCACTTTGTATTTTTAGAGGAAGCCACTCCAGATTTGCATTGACTCGTTCCCTCTCTACCTTTTTTTTTTTTCCTTTACCATAACCTTGTCAAGATGGGAAGACCACAGCTGTGCACAGTGTATGACAGGTAGTTTTACTGCAGAGTTCAGTGATGTTTTCAGTTTTCTATTACTTTCCTCCCTCCTAACATAGTATTTGGTTTTTAACAACTACTGAGCACTCAGCTGACACGTCCAGAGAACTATTTACTGTGACCCCAAGGTCTCATCACTGAATGGCAGTAGCAAATTGGGAACCTGTCAGTATGTATGTATAGTTAGGCTTGTTTTTCCCCAAGTACATCACTTTGTATTTATCAACACTGAATTTCATTTGGCATTTTGTCACTCAGCCACTCAGTGCTGCAAGGTTGTTCAGCTTCCCTTTACAGATAGCTTTTGTTCTGATTATCCTGAGCAATTTTGTATTGTAAACACACTTTGTCTCCTCTGCAGTCCATTTATGAATAGGTTAGGTCCCCTTAAGGTCCCACCAGTGAAAGCTGAACACTGGCAATTCCTGGGCAGATGAGTCCCACCTCTAACCTGCTAGTGCACAAGGCGAGTTTTCCTTTTGCTCCAAAACCAGAACAGCTTTTTTAGTAATATTTTCTGAGAGGCCTGTTCACACATTTTGGGAATTGATATGCTGCTCTCTTCTAGGCAGCCTGTAGACTTCTTCAGGGACCTCTCCCCAGTGTGTTCAAGGCATTCAGTAGCTCTGCTCCCCTATTGCAGAGTCTCGCAGTTTGCCCCACAGAGAAGTCAGATGTAGTGGGCTGCAGTGCCTAAAACGCCTTCTGGATCTCATTTTAAAAACTGATGTCACATTTATCATCCTCTATTCCCCAATAGCCTGACTATATAGGACATGTGACCTCCAAATTCCTGTATCAAAAAGAGTGTGAAGTGCCACCTCCCACAGTAGAGCTTTTCACTCCCTCCCCCTGGCCAGTTACTGGAATAACACCGTAAGTTTTTTTGAGTAATTATGTCCTTTTGCTCTAAGAAAGGAACACTAAGCCAAGAAATCACCTTCCATCCCCGAAGGTAACTGTGAATTTTTACAGTTTAATGCAGCATTTGGATTTTTGAGATCAGAGAGTTTTATTTCCCTCCTCCGTAATTCTGGAGTGGGCTGGTCAGTGCTGCTGCGGGAGCGATTTGAGAGGGGGGAAAGCAATCTCTGCAGACCTCTCCTGCCTGTGGCCATGTGAGCATAATGATTCATTGCCAGTTTGGAGTCTGAACAGGCTCGCTGAACTTGGAGGCAGGCTGTCTAGCTCCCTCATCACATAAATTGAAAATATCTTAATACTCCAGTGGCACCTTCTTCTAAATGTCCTGAAATGTAAGAAAATAACATAAATCTGTATTTCCAGCGATGTGGCAGGGATTTGCTAATGTTATTCTCATGGTTGCTACTGCTCAGGGCAGGAGTCACTGGCTCTTTTTAAGCAGAGACCTCAGAACATTATTCTCTAGCAAAGGGTTGCATTGAAGACAGGTAATGCTGCACTTTTCACACTTCTTGAGACACAAAAACTCAGTGTAGTTATACTGACATCCCTTACAGATAAGACACAGCTCACACCAGACACATGCTTATAGCTCCATCTACACCAAGGAAATTGGCAGTAGAAAGATGGCATTTCAAAAGCGTGCTGCTAGCAGGCAATACTGCATTGGGAATGTTTTATAACGCTGGCCCAAAATTGCCTTAATTAGAGGTATTCTCAGACTGCGTATTGCTGTACTGAAACCAGAGGGAAGCAGCACTGTGAAGCTGGAGGAGGAAGGATTGCTGCAGAATAGGGCCTTCCTGGAGTTCTCAATTCTTATTTCACTGCTTCACCTACCCTGAGAAACTGGCATTGTGAATTAAGAGATGAAGAGAAGCAATAAAAGAAGTTCTGATATCTGGGGTTTCTGTTACTAACCACAATGCCACAGCCATTCCCAAGGTTTCTGCCTGGAAGCCCTGCTTGGATGAGCCATTGGCTGGGCAATGCAAGGTCTCTGTCAGACTCTGACACCTCCGCCCCACCATCCTTTCCTCCCCTCATGCATTTACAGGACTTTTTAGCTATCTATTGATTTTATTTCTGTGTTGAGTCGTTTTCGTTTGTTTATTTTCACCTCTTTCTAGGCTGTCCCCAACTCACCTCTCTCTCGAGTGCCATTGGAGAGTTCATACCAGTGCTAAATTATTACAGAAATCTTCACTGTTCCTGGAGATATCTTCAAATACTAACTGCAGTCTCTGTTGGTATGCTGTCTTCATGCTTGCTGTGATAAAACAAACAGCAAGAGCACTACCACAGAATTCTTGTAATTTGGGATTAAAATAATAGATTAAAACTGATATTGGGGGTAGGTGAACTACCTGCTTCCATGCTGAAAAATATCAACGTTAATATGTTAAAACATAGCTGTGGATCTTCTCAGGTTTAGTCACTCAGATTAGGATCCTTTCTTTGGTATGACTCCTCCTCATTGCTATTCGTAGGCTTTCACAGATCAGCCCCTGACGGGCCATCAGCCTGAAGTAATGGGAAACAACAGCAGCAGTGCTTTGTAAGGCGAAGTGTAGAGACAAAGTTGCTGCTCAGCCACTGTAGCAAAAATTCCTGCTCAGAACCTTACACTGCCAGCAAGATACTGGAGCAGTTTGATGTTACACTTAAATGGAAATTCTTTGAAGTTTAGAAGAAACTAATCTGTAACTTGTTTTAGAAAGGCAATTAAAATTGATCATTAAACCTGGGTGTATCAAATTCCAATTAGCATTAGCATGGACAATATAATTAAAAGGTAAATTAGCCATAATAACATAGACTAGAGCACTTCTTACAGTAACTAACAGTCAATTGAAACCATGTATTTTGGTTTCTTGGATTGTCAAAGATAAGTTGAAAGGACAGAATAAAGCCTGTATCCATTCATCCTGGGACAGTAATGTGTTCTGGGAAGTTAAACATGAGGAGCAGCAGTGTGCAAGCCAGCCACCATTAAAATCAGTAGAGGAGACTAAGCAGGATTAAGAAAAGGCAAAGGAAATATTCTGAGCTTAAAAGTTTATGGATGAATTATGAACATGGTGATACGAACACTATCTGTCCTACTCTAAGGTGCCAGTAGCAGTTTCATGCCTGCTGGGAGAGGACTTTGTTTAGGCTGAGCTGCAGAGAGCAGCCTAGGGTCAGCCCTGACCTGGTGACCTGCCTGAAAACGTAGGTTGTAATAGTAATGCAATCATGGGGATGTTTTAAGTGCAACCAAAGGACTTGGTAGCCAGTAAGGTTTAGAAATCCCAGAGTATTCGTTGCATAAGCAACAGAAAATGCTGGGAAAGTAAATATGTGATATATATAAATGTGGTAAAACAGCATAATTAAGATGGGGACTTTTGGGGACTTTCTCCAGGGTATTATTTAACACCAAGGTGTCCTCTTCTGACTAGGGGTAAATTATACTCTGAACAGAGGCACAGATAACAGACTGCAACTAGTCTTGTCTCCTTGCAGCCTTTTTTGCATTGATGAGAGGCAACCACCTTGGCTTTAGTAACAGAGAAATGTTAACGTATGCTTTTCTGGCTGGTGGGGGCAGCCTGTGGTTTAGTAATCTGCTGTTAGAATTTGGAGAGATGAGCCTCAGAGGGCAGGAGAACATGGATACCTACCTTCTGCTCTCAACCTCATCTGTCCATGCAGCACAGCCAAACCCAGGCCAGCGTGGAGCTGGAGGATGTCCTCAGTCCCCTTCTCATTGATAGCTTCAATGTCCCAAAGCCTCAGCTGTGTTCTGGACTTGAGGAGAGGGCTGGACTTTAAAAAGACAGAAAAAGCTCAGGCATATTGGCAAGGGGGAAGCCTTTCTGTAACAGTCTCCTTTTGCTGTGTTTTTGCATTGTGCAGACATAGGAATCCACCATTACAACATCTTTCCAGAGTATTAAAAACCATTAGGAATGTTACGTGATAAGAAAAGCTGTTTTCAGATCATCAGCTCTCACAGCATCAGACCTCGTTTTCCATAGCTGTGTTTTTCATCATCTTACCTTAATCTTCCTCTTCTATTAACTTTATATTGGCCGCTGGGAGCATGTACAGTTGAGGAAACAGTCGCCATCAACATAAAAAGGTTAATTAAAATGATAAACCTCACCAACAATTCCCTTATGGAAAAATCCTATAGAATGTAACAGAAAATGATACATTTACTATATAGTATTTAAACTGTCAGAGAAAATTCCTTAGCAGGGAGGTAATTCCCTAATAAATTCTATATCTTCTCAGAGTATTCTCCACAGAACCTTATTGGGTTAATCTGTATTAAATTCTACAGCATTTGGCATAAATTTTTCAATGCCACTAACTTCTAAAAAGAATTTTATAGTAGGGATGTAGGGTTTGGTGTGAGGCTTTTCAGAAACAGGCAGGGTATTTTTAGGAGTGACCTGTAACGGTACGGCAGTTTATGTTGTATGATTCCTAAATGCAAAAATAGGTAAAACAAAATTACATTAAATCAACCTAACATGTAAATATCGCTGCTTTTCCAAATATTACCTAGGCTGAACTGATCCTGCCCATTGTGTAATCTGAAATCCCTTGCTTAGTGGAGCTGACAGGGGAAGAGCACACTTTAATATGGGGTTTTTTATATGGTAGAAGTGGAACTACGAAAATTCTGTTAGGGCCAGCTGAGACTTTTGCTTGATTCGTCTTTGTCTTTGCTCAGCTTGTCTCCTTGAGCACAGTATGTTTCTCCCTGTGGAGGGTTGGGAAGAGAGAGGGAAGCAACTGTTACTTGAGAGTGTCACATGGATATAAAAACTATAAAATGTACAAGGTTTTAGTATACTTTGCACTTTTAAAATGTAAATGCTGGGGAAGATATCAAAATTGCTATGCAAGTCCTTTGTGAAATGTCTGCATAATGCTGAACTCCTACATCTGCTGTTTGTATAGCATTTCGTGTGATAATTTTTCTCTGTCTCTTAGCTTGTGATCTTTGTAGCAGCTGTGAGCTCCTAATGACTTTCCCTCTTAGGTTCTATACTGTTATTTTTAAACTCTGAAGTAGAAAGTAATTTGGCACTTCCTCACATATCCTGGGGGGAAATTGGTTCTGTTTGGTTCAATTTCTGGGAGTCACAAAAGATTTGAATAAATGTAATTTCTTCCACAACTTTGTAAACTCCAAATTTTAATTTAAATGGTCAAAATAAAGACCCTCCATTGCCCCATTTCAACAGCTCTGTATTCTGTTGTTGAACAGAGTAAGGGGTGGATTAAGAATTTTAAAATTCCATGGGAATTAGGTATCTAACCTACAGCCCCAGATAGACAGATACCTGCATCTCTGGCTTCATGAACACCCTGGCAAGCTTGGTCTCCCTCTGCTTTGTAAATTAATATATACATGGATGCAACCTTTTCTTCACTGTATCAGGGGCTGTTAATCAGTGTCCAAGCAGTGGTATTTAAAGTCCTTGCTGTTCTCTTCAGAGATCTATTTTATTTTTATTTTACAAAAGGCATCTCTCTGCAGAGAACTAACAAAAGGTCAGTGCCAAACTTAAATGTCAGAAACCCCATTTTGACAGGTTATAAGCAGATAAGTTGTCCAGCGGCCAAAAGTCTTCTGTTGAAGTGGTTTTTGTTCTTAGTTTCTTACACTACACTGGCCACTCTTGCATCTGCGGGACCCTATCTTAGCTCCCCAAGGAGGGAGTGGGGCGTGGCAGGAGATGCAGTGCAGAAGGTGATGGACTGGTAGTCAAAGGGGACAGCTGGCCCTCAGGGTGCTCATCTGTCCCCAGGCCTGTGGAGAGGAATATGATCATGCTCCAGGGACAGTGGACACAACTTGGTGTAAGAGACTGCCACATACAGGACAATACTGAAAGACTTTGTGTTTAACCTGTCAGTTACAATACTGATACCTTGAACATGGTTTCCGTGAGCTGTTGCAAAAGGAGAGAAGGCTCAGGGTTTTTTTGGACTGATGAGTTTTCCATCTGAATAATCTTTCTGCCTAGGAAGTGCAGCGCTGTACGGCTGACATGAATATCACTGTGGAGCATTCCAACCATCCCGACAACAAGCACAAGAACAGATACATCAACATCCTGGCCTGTAAGTAAGCACTGGCCTAAACACAACAAATCAACCTAAAAAGGCACTCTCATCTTGCAGTGTGTATTTGACTGGGACAGGCAGGTGGCCCCAGGTTACATTATTACATAGTATGTAATAAACATGTGAAAATGTGGCCGAGAGATCCTTTCCCCATTAGAGGCAGTGAATGTTTTGACTTCTCCAGGGCCAGGATTTCACTCCGGCTTTTGTTTGGAAATGTTTCACGGTTTGACAGTCCAAGCGTAGTTTTAGAAGTGTAAGTTTGGTATGAAATTTTGGGGAGGAATACCTGAGATAAATTGATGATCAGAGCTCTTCTGCCTGCTAATGCCTGAAAAGTGGCCTAAGGGAAGTGCATGGTGGAGCAGAGTTTTACTGATGATTCCTGGAATTACCCTACAATCCCAAAGGTGCTAAATCTTACAGTGTAAGATTTACTTACTTGCTGTATTTCAAACTGCTTTAGCTGTGTGTAGGATTTGGACAAATAGTGATCTTTGTAGCACAGAGCAGGCTTTGCAAACTCTGAGAACTGCAAATCTGGACTTTGGTCTAGAATGCAGATTATCTGGGATGGAAGTGCAGTAACTTTTTCCCTGTTGCTCTCATGTGTGGAATGGATGGCAGATGCAGCAGTCACTGTGGTTTAGGAACAGGCATGGAGTGCCCACTGGTAAAAAGTTCACAATGTTCATAAACGTTGCAATAATTCTTGAATACTTTTGATGGCATAGGAAGGAAATGCATGTCTCTAACAGACTTTCAGAAGTAATCAAGGTACTGGCTGAGGACCAATTCCCAGACCTGTGAAAGACTTGCTGTGTGGCCTTGGGCAAAGGCATTCATTGAGCTTGTCCCAGCTGTGATTTTAGACATAGATGTCTGGTTCCTCTAGGTACAGACATGTGACATTGAAGGAAAATTGAGGAAGGCATTTCAGTCCCCCAGATTATCATTGCAGGAACCTCTCTCTCCATTGGTCCCCAGGAAGGCAAATTAAACCAGTCTTTATGCCTAAAGCTGGCTCGTGTCTCATTTCTGCATGAGTCGGAAGCACCACCCAGCCCAGTGCTCCTGCCCAGGAGCAGGACTGCAATTTTTTTCTGCTTTAAGGCAGAGTCAAGCATTTGGGAGAAACAAAAAGAGGAGCTAAAGATCACAACCTCCAGTCTATCCTCGTGGTGTGATGGTAGTGGTGAAGGAGTGAGGACATTCACACAGCTCCCAGAGCCAGCAGAGCTGTCTGAGCCCAGCACTGAGGGAAGGATAATGAGCTGAACCAAGCAGAGGCAGTGTTACACAGCCCCATGGTGTGTGCTGGCTCTTTGAATCTCTCTTCCCTAAGTGATGTAGATGATCCTAGAAATTGTGCTCCTGAGGCTCCAGTGCCCTTTAAAGAGAGGCTGTCCCAGCATGAACCACGTACCTTAAGGGATGTGAAGGCTGACAACCTGCACATGAGCAGATGACCAACGACAGATACTCCTATCTCCCTCTTGACTCCTGTCCAAGGCCAGTCTCTTCTGTGTATTAGTAAGGGCAGCCCTGATGCCTAGGAAATGGGATGTTTGCCTGCAGTTCTGCACTGTGTTTGCCTAATGTTTCCCTGCTCTGTTTTTTATCCTACAGATGATCACAGCAGGGTGAAGCTACGGCCTTTACCGGGGAAAGATTCTAAGCACAGTGACTACATTAATGCTAATTATGTCGATGTAAGTTATTTTGATGGTTTTTATCTGCTCTACCTTTGAATCCTTCCTCAAGGAGGAAGTATTGTCACTTGTGATGTATTTTCCAACTCCACCTGATAATTTTGCTACAAATTCCTCGTTATTCTGAATGACAAAAGCACCTTTCTTGTTAGCTCTAAAATATTAATTTTTCTGCCATGATACTGCTTTCATCTCACTTGGCATTGTGGTTTTCTTTGAAGGGTTACAACAAAGCAAAAGCCTACATTGCTACCCAGGGACCTTTAAAGTCTACCTTTGAAGATTTCTGGAGGATGATTTGGGAACAAAATACTGGAATCATTGTCATGATCACGAACCTTGTTGAAAAAGGAAGAGTAAGAGATTTTCTCGTTTGTTAGCAGTTGCTCCTTAACACTTCCTCAAATCGCCCAGGCAAAATTTGTTTTAAATGGCTTAGGGTGATATGTACTGATGCATAATACATAACTAACAGAACAGAGGGATACATACTGAGCCATGATTTTTTTCAAAAAGTTCTAAACACAAATACAAAGCAGCAGCTCAGGCCCTTACCCAACTCACCCAACTGTGTCTGTGTTCAGAGGAAATGTGATCAGTACTGGCCGACGGAGAATAGCGAGGAGTACGGCAACATCATCGTCACGCTGAAGAGCACAAACGTCCACGCCTGCTACACCGTGCGCCGCTTCACCATCAGGAACACCAAGATTAAAAAGGTGAGCCAAGCCTTTACTGCTCCCATCCAAGCGTCTTCTGGCTTCTTTAAGATGCAAGGCACATCAGAGCAAAACTCAACATTTGCATGGGCAACCTGGAGGGGCAGGTGGGTGGGAAATAAGTAGGTAAAACCAGGATTACAAGGAACCTGTTGTTAAGGTTTAGTCTGTATTTCTTTTTCTCAAGTGCACTGCTGCTTTGGTGTCCTTGTTTTGCTGTTACTACCTGTTCCCACATGTATTTTTCCTCGAACTCTGTCTCCACCTCTCAGGAGGCAGAGCTGCAGGTTTCTTCTGTCAGAGTCCAGCACTTTCTCAGCTGAGCGAGCCAGAAGGACTGATGATATTTTTACGCTTCTTTTTCGTCCTCTCTCGTCTCTGCACATCCTTCACACACAGGGTCAGAAAGGGAACCCCAAAGGACGGCAGAACGAGAGGACAGTCATTCAGTACCACTACACTCAGTGGCCTGACATGGGGGTGCCTGAGTATGCTCTGCCTGTGCTCACCTTCGTCAGGAGATCCTCGGCAGCCAGAACCCCAGACATGGGACCAGTGGTGGTGCACTGCAGGTATGATGGCTGTGACAAAGCACCCATGGCAAGCACTGCTAGAGCAAAGTGTGTGTTCTTCCATGCCAGCTAAGACAAACACAATAGGTTACTAACACAGGAAGAGTGTGTCAGCCCCATGGAGTGCAGATAGAGATGAGTTCTACTTCACCTATGTCTTACAACAGCTCCAATGCAAAAGCTTCCCAGTTGACACAGGGTTTTGCTATTGCCATGATACTGAGCTGCTGAACATTGCACTGATGTGGTTGGGAAGCTCCTTGTTCAAAGCTTGCTTGTAGCCTGCCAGTTCAGTGCATGAACAGGGCAGGATCACCTCTGCTGGGAACCAGCAGTGTGGACACATGGACACCTGGGAATGCAATTGCCACTGAACCACACTCACACTCACCAGCACTTGCAGCCACAGCAATAGATCAGTCAATAAACTAGTTCAGGGATGTGGTCTTCATCACTGCGTATGAGGGGGCTGCACAGCACCATATCAAAGAGGAGAGGATGATGGGGGTTACAGCTCCTTCCTCAGCAGAAATTGAGAATCTCTGAAGAGCTCCCATCTCTCTTGGGCCCAGGACTGCCTCGTTCACTGTAAGGAGTTCTGCCTCCACAGGATTAGCCCCCTTTTATACCTTCCCATAGTGCTGGTACCACTTGCATTTCTAGCTCCGCTGTGCAGCTTAAGTTTTACCTTGAGGCTGAAGCCAGCCAGGGCCGTCACACAGCCTGGTGTGAGCTTGGCAATCCAGGATAGCAGCAGCTTGGCAAAGGGTGAATCTCTGTATGGCTTCATCCAGCCAACACCAGTAACAGCAGCAGTGGAAACAGGAGCCAAGTGCCAACAGCCAGACTGTGAAGTCTAGGACCATGGCAGCCTCGTCCTCTTGCTACTGGCACAGGTGTGATAGTTTGTATTGTGTTCAGCC
The DNA here is from genome assembly GCA_013398015.1 of Oreocharis arfaki. Classification (NCBI taxonomy): domain Eukaryota; kingdom Metazoa; phylum Chordata; class Aves; order Passeriformes; family Paramythiidae; genus Oreocharis; species Oreocharis arfaki. The sequence goes on along the minus strand of VZRR01013190.1, from coordinate 58,691 downwards.
TCATCTTGAAGCACAGAAATACCCACAGAAGGGAGGAAATATATCCCTGGTAATATTTCCAGAAAACCAAAATATTTTGCTGGGAAACTTTAATGGTTGAAGCTAGGAGGAAAATGAGAGCCCATGAACAGGAATATTTGAATATTTGCTTAGTTCTGTTCTGCTTTTAGTTCTGCATTTGCTTTCATCTGGCTGTATTTCATGGGTTTCTCTTATGTTCTCTGTAGTGCTGGTGTTGGCAGAACTGGTACCTACATTGTGATAGACAGTATGCTGCAGCAGATAAAAGACAAAAGCACAGTTAATGTCCTGGGTTTCCTGAAACATATCAGGACACAGCGCAACTACCTCGTCCAGACAGAGGTAAAAATTGCAGGGGGGTTGAATTTAAAGCCTTATTCATTTTTGCTTTGTAATCAAAATGAGAACAGATTTTTCCAATTACATCCCTGTAAAAATTTAATATAATACTGATATACTGATATTTTTCTGCACCGGAATATCTCTCTTTTTCTAGACCAGAAACTTCATATTTTGTTTTTGACTTGTTCAGAGTTGCTTTTGCTACATTTATAAATATTTTTTCTGAATTTGGAAGTATTTGCATGGGTGGCTTGTTTTGCACACCCTTTCCTTTAGTGTGCATTACTCCTCAGACAAAGCCAGCTGTTTAGGTTATTCCAAATGTCTACCTGACATGCTGATGTTTTTCTAGGAGCAGTACATTTTTATTCATGATGCCTTGTTGGAAGCCATCCTTGGGAAGGAGACTGAAGTGTCTGCAAACCAGCTGCATAGTTATGTTAACAGCATACTCATACCTGGCATAGGAGGGAAGACACGGCTAGAAAAACAGTTCAAGGTAAGTCTTGATTGCTGCCATCCAGAGGGACCTAATTTTCCTACCCTCTTTTATATGGCTTGTCTTCACTGTCAGTTGTCATGGCTAAGGAACCAAACCAAAAAACTTGATCAGCACAGTACAACATCTTGAGAAGTTCAGTCCTCTACAGTCTTAGCTTCACTGCCAGAAATCAATGCTCATGCTCTTCAGTCAGAGGTGAGAAGAGGGTCATGGACACTGGTTTGGACTGTGCTGCTGGTCTCCCTGTTTCCAAGGCTTGGATGTTCCCAAGTCTGTGGTTAGCTTGGCTGGAAGTCTTCCTCCAAGCTGTGGCTCTCATGCATATAGATATGGGGAAAGACAAAAGATGAGGTTCTTTGCACCACCTGCTATTTCATCACTGTAGATAAAGAATTACAAGTGTTTTAAGACCAGGAAACACAATATGCCTTTTTCATTGCTAATCATGATGCTTGCTGTGCTTCCTGCTATGTCATAGCTGCTTTCTTCCTAGCCAAAGTAATTTTTTTTTCCCAGATCTCTTATTCGAAACCTAAGATTTCCTGATTGCACTTTATTTGAATACATTGTAAAATATTTTGTGAGAGATTATATCATAAGGAGATTATGCGTGACATCTGCTTTCACAGCTAAACTCACTCAGTTAATAACTACCCAATAACCACCCAAGGAACTGAAGCTGTTAAATTACACCAGGTGCCAAGCTCTTCAAAAAATTAACAGGCTCTTTGCTGAATTCACTTGTAGGGATCTCAGTATTTCTCCATCACTCAAGGCATTCCAGATGCTTAATTACTAAATTAAAGAAGCAAGTGCAAGTGCACGCATGCCCGTACAAAATGCAGTAGGAGACAAAGATTTGTTATTTTAAAAAGTGTTGCACTTTCACAAAAAATTCTAAATTATATGTATAAATTATATGTTTTCTGATGACTCATGACAAAGTTTGAAAACCCGAAGTGCCATTTTCAGAAATTACTTTCTCTGACAACATTGCACAGTTATTTAAAAACTCCATAACTTCTAATGGGGCTTATGCCACTGCACAGATGAGTTGAGTGCTGTCTTGTTTAGAGCGCATTTCAAACTGGGATGTGACCAGCAACAATTATTATATCTTTCTCTTGTTTCTGCTGCTGCCACAGAGTTGGCAGAAAATAACTTGTGCTCATGCCCCAGTACAGCTTTTTACATTCAACTATCTTAGAGTGAAATGATGCTGAGTAACGAGGTGATGTGAAAGCCACCTTTACTCTCTTTGCTCTGGCATAGTTTCCCCATGCACTGGGGGAGTATTCAAATACAAATCTGCCTTTCCTTGTGCCTCTAGGCAGCTCAGAATGAACATGACAGACCAGAGAAGGTAGCCCATAGCTTCATAGCTTAGATGCCAGTGTGGTGGATTCCCCAAAGGCCTGGCAGAAAAAGACATTCTGCAGGAATTTTCTGGCTTTTATTTTGGGAGAAAAAAAAACCAATATTAAAGTTTTGTTGTTCTATTTTGCTAGCTTTTATTCCTCAAGACCTGCTTCTGTCTAAACGTATCTGAAAGTTTGTGAATTATATTCTCAAATACAACAAAATATAGTCTTCTGTGAAAATATATTTTGATGGAACTTCATATTCAGGATGTTTCAAAGCTGATAGCTGCAGAGATCTTTTTATCTATTAAACATGTTGTATGAAAAAGATGATTTCCATTGGAAACTTGAGTACTTTAAACAAGTTTAACAATGCAGTTTATTCTACTAATGTGCATCTTCACAGGAGTTGACAAAGAAATCTCCTCTCTTCATTTAGAGTGCTCTGAGGATTGATTTACTACTTTATTCTCTTTCAGCTGGTTACACAGTGTAATGCAAAATACGTTGAATGCTTCAGTGCTCAGAAAGACTGCAACAAAGAGAAGAACAGGAACTCATCAGTCGTGCCGTGTAAGACCACATCTTCGGTTTGATTACTGCCTAGCATAACTTTTCGTACCAAATTCTCCCGGTGTTATGCATGAAAAGGCATAGCCTCTAGGAAGGGGAAATGTAACCTTTTGTTCAGCCCAAGCTGTCTTGTCTTTCAGTCTTACCCTGATGAAATTGAACGAAAGGAAATAGTTGCACTGTCAGCCAAATATACTGTTCAAGTGAAATGTTAATTTGAAGTGCTTAGGCATTTGAATAATTAGGTAGGGGATAAATCTATGGAATACTGAGAGATTACTCTGATACCAGCTCACAGCTCTGGTGAGATCTCTCAGAGTGCTGGCACCAGTTGTTTGTAATTCAGCGACTGCACTCCATTTCTCTGTGTGAGCCACCCCAGTTTTGAGGGTATTTAGTGCCCGAGGACACAGTTTCACAGTCATTAAACTGGGATCTGCATGGCTGTCAAGCAGTATGGACTTGCACCAGGCATGGGCACAACATCTTCCCCATCACATAACCCAGAGTACAGGACACAGAGGACAGATGACAGCCAAGCTAGCACAAGGTAATAGGGGCACAGATACAGTCCATCATGAAGTTTGTCAATAAAAAGGGAAATCATCAGAATACATCTTAAAAACAGATGGGAACAGGCTAGAAATAGTCGGTATGATTTGGCCCTTTGTGTCATGCAGCTGCAGTGATTTCAGTTTGGCTTTTGGGGCCTGTCAGAGGTTTTGAGGATGATGTTGAACCCAGGCCTCAAACACAAAGAAGCATGGACCTGCAGAAGAGCACACACTTCTGGGAGGTTCTCCATTAGGGATGAGGTTTGTCTCTGGAGGTTCTCTCACCCTGTGAGAGATGGCAGTGCTACAGAGTGGTAGGGAAAACAAAATAAATCAGCTGGGTTTGTGTGCTGCTGGAGACAAATGGAACACTACAGACAAGAATTACCCGAAATTCCCTGTTATCACCGCATATACTGTTATTTGGTAATTCAGCCTGCTGTGAAAATCTTTGCTATAGTAAAATTTTATTCCTGAAATTACTTTGTCCTTGTGGGAATATTGTGCAACATTCTCTTTTATATCCTGTGTTAGCCAGCAGTGCTTTAACACAGTTAAAGTGCTGGCCTGCTCCTGTGGGAGACTGGAGCTACACACTGTTTGCTTTATTAACAGCTGAGAAATTCTTACTTTCTGCATTGTGCCATGACCAAACTTTGATCTCTTTTTTTTTTCTCTGTGTTTTTGGTTTTTTTTTAATGTTATAGCTGAGCGTGCTAGAGTGGGCTTGGCACCTCTGCCTGGAATGAAGGGAACAGATTACATTAATGCCTCTTATATCATGGTGAGGAAGCCAACACCTAATTACAAAGTAAAATCAATTCTAAGGTGCTAAATATGAGATGCCTATAATTGTCTTAATTCTGTATGTAATTGCTGTGTATTAACAGATGAGATTTTAACACCTTCCCCATAATATAAAGCTACTAACCATGTTTTATTAAAGATTCTTGCCTAAAGAAATTAATTACAAGATGCATTTAGATGGAATGTGTATTTCTGTGAGATACAGTCAAATAGATACTGGGATTTAAAGTAAATTAAAGCAGTAGGGACTCTGTAGAATTGAAATGGAGTTTAAAAAATATAGTCTGTATGAAAATATTGTGGAGTAAAATGAAATAGAGTCATTATGTGTCCCCAGAAATTAAATTAGTGCTTTAAAAGTATGGAAGACAGTAAGTAACTGTGTGTTTGTTTTGCTACAAAAGGGCTACTACAGGAGTAACGAGTTCATTATAACCCAACATCCACTGCCACATACAACTAAAGATTTCTGGCGAATGATCTGGGATCACAACGCACAGATCATTGTCATGCTGCCAGACAACCAGAGCCTGGTGAGTTGCCGGTGTCACTCCCTAGATGGTGCCACTGTCACAGCTCAGCTGGGTACAGCACAGGCTCACTCAGTTGCCTGCTGGGGCTGTTTCCTGGCTGAAAGCAAAGCAAATTTTCAAGCCACCTACTCAAACTTTGCCATAAGCTGGTCTCAAAAAGATAAGTTCCACAATGGGGGGGCTGTGCTTTTGCTGTCGCCTTCTGCACTCACCCTTGGACATCCAGGGCTGGAGGGACCACAGTGCTCACACACAGCACAGCACGCTGGTGCTGACAACATCTGCAAGGTTTGTGAGGGCTGCCTGGCAGAATGCAAGCATTGAGGGTATGGAGAGGCTGGGGTTATGGTTACCCATAACCCCAGAGAGAGGTGCAGAAATGCAAGGCAGGGACAGGTGGATAATTGCTTGTTTGCCTGTTAAGCCTCAGGCCATGCAAGACTATCACCATGCAAGGCTATACATGTCATTTTTAATGAAAGTAAAAAGCAAACAAGTATGTTAATTTAAGTGGAAATAATGAGTCAGACAGAGAGAGAGAATAAGGAGACACAGGTGAAGTGCTAATCACTACTTCCAGATTTACTAGCACGTCTCAGGAGGGCATGTTGAAAAGGATTAAGAACTAATCGGTTCGTTTTTTCATACACACATCACTGAGGTGAATAGACAATTGTAGCTGAAAGTGGAGGAGAAACCACCTTCATTACAGCAGGAAAATAGCAGCCATGAGGGGCTACTAAAGAGGCAGCAGTCAATATGCTGCTTGTGCGCAGGGATGAAAGGGTGTGCAGCACTGCAAGGAGTGCTTAGAGACATTCGATCGAATCAGAAAGTGCTAATGAAATGAAAGTATGTCAGGTGGAAATGAAGAGGCTGATCTTGTCTTCATATGTATATGAAATAGCTCTGCAGAACAATAGTGATTAAAGGGTAAAGGAGGAATACTGGGCTCAGCCACAATGCTTTCACCTTTGCCATTCCCAAGGGGGAGGGTGGCCAGGAAGGCAGTGGCATCCCAGCATTGGCTCAGTGGTCAGTGTGGGATATGTTTTCTGGCAAGGAGGGGTTGCACGGGATCCCAGCAGCATCAAGGTGCTGGATGTGCAGTGCCAAAGAACAAGACAACAATGCAAGGTACCTGCTGCATGAGGAGCTGTCAGGTGGCAGGACAGGTCTCTTCCCTGGCACTCGGCACTATTACTCTGCTTCCCAGTGCATCTGCTTATTTAGGGCAGAATTGTAAGTACTTAGGACCTTAAGTCATATTTTCAGAATGGACATTGACAGCCCAGATCTCAACAGTATCTTGCATGTTTTGTGCATCAGAGCTGCAGACCCACAGAAATACAGCTGCTTTTAGAGGGATGTGCATGGCCACAGCAGGATGACATCGGTTCATAGCTCATGTTTGCTCATGAGTGAAAGATGGGGTGTCCAGAGATACAGGTTTGCTCTGTGCATGTGGCCAGGGCAGCTTCTGTGCTCATGCTGCAAGGACATAGACCTCTGAAGCCAAGAGAAGAAACAAACTTTGCGTGTGTGTGGTGACAGACCATAATTTCCTTTCCCTGCGGCAAATTAGGAATTCACAGTTATTCTTTAAAGAACAGCTTTGACAGGATGTTACCTACATCCTGTCAGTCAGGCTCGTTCAGCACTGAGCTGCTTCCATCCTTCCCAGCCTCACTGAGGTTTTACAGTGTCCCTTCAGTAGAGGTGTTTTGCTGGAGAACTTGCATTAAGTTTCGCCAGTGTTTTTTTCAAGGCTAAGAATATTTTGGTTTTTCTCTTCCTCTTCACGCCTCCACTTGCTCCTGAAAATTCAAGCCCTACGTAAGTACCCATCAATCTTCTACCTAGGCCTGATCCACAGACCTTCAGTTTTGGATTAGACCACAATAAACACAAATTAAAAGTAACAAGTCATTAATTTTTAAAGGTCAGTTTTTCTAAACAAATATCTGACTTTCAAACAAAACTGTGTAGGCAGGAGGTGGTAAAGCCTGGGATACAATACAAGGATTAAGTATGAGTGAGCTAAGATAACCATTTCCCTATGAAACCAATTACAAAGCAGATGTTACCTGTTTGAACACACAAAGGGAGGATCTGGCAGGTTTACTGCCTGCTGTAATAGTATGTTTGTTTTAGACAGAAGTGGTTTTAAAGGTCAGCTCCTGATCATCTCTATTTATCAAACCAATTTTTTGATCCACTGGATTTTTCGAGGTATCTGAAAGGCTGCAGCAGTGTGTTTTTTCATTTCTCCAGGCAGAAGATGAGTTTGTGTACTGGCCAAGTCGTGAGGAATCCATGAACTGTGAGGCCTTTACTGTGACCCTTATCAGCAAAGACAGACTGTGTCTCTCTAATGAAGAGCAAATTATCATCCATGACTTTATCCTTGAAGCTACCCAGGTAAAGTGAACCTTCAAATGTGGGTTTTTGCTTTTCACCAAAATTAGATTGATGCCATTTAAATACAGAAGAAGAGTTCAGAAAATTTTTGGAAAGGATTTACTTGTAAATGCGTGTGGATGCATGTTGCTCTCAGGGGAAAGGGATTCTCATTGGCTCCTTCTCCCTCTCACATCTTCTACTTTCAGGTAGATTCCTCTAGCTAGTAAGACTGGTATTGACTGTCTGTCTTGCTTGAAAGTGAAGATGTGATTTTACCAAGGTGTATTGCCTTATTTCTGCTTACAAAATTCAGCATTTATAGTTTAATTGTTTGGGGAGTCTTAATTAATCATAAAAATGTAAGCATGATTCTTTTGAACTATAAACCTGCTTTTAGTTTTCTATCTGGATTGCAGCTGGACTTTGCTGCAAGATATTAGTTTGCAAGTTCTTTCAGATTTGACTTGGTTGCTCTTGGTTGTTTTACTTTTGAGCCATAAGGTCTCTGAGAGAGATTTGATATGAGCCATCAATTCAAATACAAAATCTTTTATTGATTAAACACTTTGTTAGACTTGCATTATTTTAGGGTGTTCACTGTTACAGAGATGCTGGAGCTGTGTGTCCTCTTTCTGTGTAAACTGTTTAGAAGAAGAAAGTTTCACTTCAGTTTGCAATGAGGCTCTTCCCTCTCTGTCCCTGGAGTGGATGCCTGTGAAGGGGAGGAAGCTAATGCCAGGCTGGTTTGTCATTGCAGGATGACTACGTTCTGGAAGTCCGCCACTTTCAGTGTCCCAAATGGCCAAACCCTGATGCTCCCATAAGCAGTACCTTTGAACTTATCAATGTAATCAAGGAAGAGGCCTTAACAAGGGATGGCCCCACCATAGTTCATGATGAGTATGTCATCACTTTTCATCACATTTATGTGCAGGTTGTACACTCAGCTAAAAGGCACTTGTTAGGACTGATGTCCATTTGTGCATGGAGTAGGTGGGGTTTAGTAGTCCAGGGAACAGATTAAGAATATATAAACTTCCAAGAATGAGTTTTCAGTTGGCACCTGAGGCCAAATACATTTTGCTTAGTGTCGTTTTTATGTTGTTTATAATCTCAGGTGGACTCAGGACGTGAGGCTGCTTTCTGTGGAAGCATTTTGGGTTCTTCTGCTCCTGGAAGTATCCCAAGCAAATCCTACAACCTGTTTCAGAACCCAGCAGAGCTTTGGTTTAGATAAGGCTTTAAGCAGCCTAATATGGGCTGATGGAAACAAGTTTCAAAACAGCCCAAGCTCCTGTCTAACAGCTCAGGTTTAATGTGCCATGCAAGACAGAACAAGCTCAGGTCAGCTGTGTCTCACAATGAGCAGCGGAAGTATCTTGTGACAAAGGGCCCAGGTCTTCTAAAAGCAGATTTATTCTTTCTCTTTCCACTTCCCCAAAAACACTCCAAGGGGCCCATATACTGCCAAGTGGGAGGGAGGGGGCCCACTAACACAGGGCCAGCATATGCCAACACTTGCCTCTTTTGTAGCACAGTGGTGAGCATTGTCCCGCCAGCTATGCTTGAACACCCAGTTATAAAGGCTGCTAAATACTGGATTGCATGTTATTACTTGCACACATTATGGAGCTGCAAAATACCATTATAGTGAAGCTGGAGCCAAGGTCTGACCTGATTTTCTTGGAGAGACTGTTTCCTGGTGGGCAGAGCACTTCCTGGCGTCATTCTGTGGTTAAAATCCCAAGGAGGCCCAACTTCTGACAGTGCTCGTGTTGTCCTAAAAGCAAGCACCAAGCTAGCACAAACGCCTGCTCTACCTGCAGGCCCCCTGCACTGCAGCCCATTAGACTTTGTCACTGCCACAAAACAGAATCAGTGGGAAGGTCTTGGGAGTCTTTCAAAAGCCTCACTACCACACTCTGGTGTGTCAGTGGTCAGAGCAGGCACTGTGCTGGTGTCCCAGGAGGAGACTCGTAGCCACCGGTGCTGCCGGAGCTTTCCCTGCACATCCATGTGTCACTGCGGCAACAGGTTTTTTCCAGCTGACTCCTGCAAATGGGGCCTTGGGCTGAAGCAAGTAGTTTTTTTCCCACCTCCTCCTCTTGTCTTGCTTATGCAGAGTTTAAGCTCTTGCCTTTCACCAGCACTGATTAATTCTCGGCTGGTTTTAATATTCATGCTTAGGGTAGTCTGAAGTGAGTTTTGCTACTCTTGCAGTATTTAAGATTATGTTTTACAAAATTAGAAACATTATTTATTTGGGCATTTCACTGCTAGATGAAAAAAAGATCTAAATCACAGTGCCGAGTCATTCTTTCTGTACATTGCTTTTTTGGTTTATTTGTCATATTCAGTGATTTTATTTTTAAGCCTAATGCATAATGTGGATTCTGCTTTTCATTGGAGTCTAAGCAAATGTAGCTGAAAATGAAAATTTCCCTTTGCTACGCACAACAACTGTATCACATAATCCACTAATAATTACAACTGCAGATTAATTCCAAATATATGAATTTGCAGATGACTAAATTCATGTGGTATTTAGGAAGTACATGGTGGGATGAACTTGATAACGTTTTTAAAAGTTCAGAAATTCCAACTTGAGACAGTTGTCAAGATTTTTAAATGTAACTGCCCATGTGTAGGCAACTAGACAAATCTGCTTCGTAATTTTCTGCAAGAGAAGTCTTCAGATTGGTGGGAACTGGAAATTACCAGCCCAAGTGACAATGATTCCATTACACCTCAGAAGGATTTAGTTGTGTTCTGTCAGGTACATGCACCAGCCACATTGTCCACTGTCCCTGTAGATGATCAATCACAGCCATCTGTACGGTGCTGCTGCTTCTTCTGTAGACTTTACATCCAATAGAGCACACCTATTGTGATCTGAGTTCTGTTTCTCATTTCTAGGTAAACTGAGTTTGAGTTTGTAAAAATCATACAAAATTAAGTCAGCATATGTCTTGATTTCCACAGGAATGCTGTACAAATCCTAGTGGTAATCTTGCAATACAAGATGGTATTGCAGCACTTGCTGATTATTTCAGTTTTCACATAAGGCTCTCCAAATGGCTTAGAAAGCAGGTCAGCACTGATGACCCAATTTACCAGTGGGAACATTTAGACACAGACTTTCTCAAAGTCACAGAACAGACCCATAGCACAACCAGCACAGAGTTTCAGTCTCCTGAGTACCAGGAGAGTGGAGTCTCCTCAGAAGCCGTTGTGTAGGATCCTTCGTGCAGTGCCTCACACCTGCACCTATAGCTCAAGCACACCCCAAGGCTTACCGCAGTGAGGTTTCTACCTGACCAGTATCTCAAAGTTGTCTCAAGGACTGAGTTGTGCTCCTGATGAATAACTGCTGCTTGGGTTTTTATTACGTGACAGCACAGCTCAACTCTTCAAAATCTGTAATGTTTCCTGGGTGCCTGGCTCAGGGATGTTGCCTTTACCGATGAATCAGACTTAGGGAAGACTTTGAGATGTGCCCTATTTACTTGTGAGCACCACACAGCTGTGTTAGTTTTCTGCAATTGTCAGATGTGGAGGAAGAGGCAAAGTCTCATTTCTTTCTAATCGCTCGTACTTTGTTTGAGCTCCCACTAATGAATTTAAAATACGCTGCACTGTAATGCAGATGCTCTCAGCGCTTGTGGTGTAGGAGAACTGATTTCAGTGTTACAGTCTCCAGGCTGGGTATTTTGAAATGGCTCACATTCTGCTGCTGATACAGTTCTTTGTGCTGAATAGTGCAGATAACCTGAGATGACTGGTGTACCATCAAATTTCTTCTATAAATTAAAATGTCAAAATATTAGCCACTATAAAACAAGCATTTAGTAGACAAAAAGATTACTACAGTAATCAAATAAGACTATAACAACATTTTCATGACTCTATGTCAGTGCCTGGGTGTGTTTCTAAATAACTTCTTTTGGTGTGGTTTTCCAGGTATGGAGCTGTGTCAGCAGGAACTCTATGTGCCCTTACCACTCTGTCTCAACAGCTGGAGAATGAAAATGCTGTCGATGTTTTCCAGGTGGCAAAGATGATAAATCTTATGCGGCCTGGAGTATTTACAGACATTGTAAGTCTTTAAATGGAATATAAATAGTTTACAAGGGTTTCATCCAAGACCAAAAGCATGAACTAATACATGCGTTGTGTGTGTTATCAAGCCCTACAGCATCTGCTACCAAGCAGAATTTGCATTTGAACTTTTTTTATGTAGTTGTCATTTTTTATTAACCTCAAAGCCACACAGTAAATCTCTGATTTGCACTTAAACTTATTTCTCATACTTTGGGGAGGAGCACCATACAGGCAGTCCTAGCAGAGAAGAACCTTTCAGCTTGTCACCATCTGCCTGCCAGCCCTGGGAGCTAAGCTGTGCACTTTAAACCTGGCACAATGTGGTCTGAAGGGATGCTCAGGGCAGGTGGAGCTGCAAGGAGATGAGGCTCTTCACTGAGTGTCCAGCAAGAGCAACTCCCTTGCCTCAGTGTGCATGGTACAAGGTTCTGCCACCCAGGGAGTGACCTGGGGCTGAGCTGTGGCCTCAGGTTTTGTCCTGCCCTCCTGTAGTGTTTAATAGTATATCAGAAACAATATCATCTACCCAAAACTGGGGTTTGGGTTGACAAGGTTAAACTGGATGAATAGAGGTAGTTGTTCTATTTCTTTGCTATGTGTATGCTTCTGATAATGAATACCCATGATCTTCCCTGGAAATGCCAAATTTAAATGCCACTAATTTATGTACACTTAAAGGACTGAAATAAGTTGTTCTTTGTTTTCCAGGAACAGTACCAGTTTCTTTATAAGGCAATGCTAAGCTTGGTCAGCACTAAGGAAAATGGAAACGGTCCCATGACACTGGACAAAAATGGTGCTGTGATGGCCAGTGATGAATCTGATCCCGCAGAAAGCATGGAGTCTCTTGTCTAATTGGAAACCTGAAAAGGCACTTAATTTGTAGAACTTCTGAAGACTGAGTGAACTTTTTTGAGGCCTTTTTTGCCAGACTCTAGGTTATACAATAACCCAATTACTTTTTTACACTGATAAAAGTTTTGATATTTATTTTTTGCCATTTTATGTCTTAATGGTATCCTACTGAGCATTTGCACCTCTGTTTATTTCACAGTGAAACGCAATTTTATCTAGTTTGCACTATATGATCAGTGTTACTGCCTATAATATCCTAATACAAGACAAGCCCTGATGTGACATTCCATGACAACAAACATATGCTTTTTCTGTTTTGTTTAAATGCAGTGAAGTTTTGCTAACTACAGTGACCCTCAAATCTTAAATATTGAATGCTAGGCCAGATGGATTCTTTTTACAACAGATACTGTACCCCTTCATACCATATTTATTATTTAATGATCACATCACCGTTTTGGTAACGGTGTTCTGCATTCCAGTGGAGTGGATGAGCAATGTTCATCCTTTCTTGACAAAATGTGGCAGGTAATTATTAGCTACAGTGAAGGTGCAACAGCCTTGTGGAGCTGAAACAATTATTTCTGTATTGTTTCAAATTGCTGTGTTGTACACTTACAGGCCTGAGACTTGCTTCACATGGAATATATAAATTACGTACAATATAATTATAAATTAGATGCAATTCATATGTGGGACTCGGTGATAAGTTTTGAATTTACAGTTTCGAAGTTTCCCCATGTGTTCAGGAAAATGTTGATTTTGGTTTTTAACCAGCCCTGCAATGGGAAAGTATTTTGGTTTTACTTTCATTGGAGCCAATACAGTGAGAAATCTACTACAACCCAAAATCAGACCTGTTTTCAGATATATTGAAGGTAGCAATATTTTACATTACTAAGCTATTCAATATTTTAAACAAATCTAATTTCTTTACTATTTCTTGAATATGACTTCACACCTAATGGTATGTTACATGATGACAGGCGTTTCTTAATTTCATAACTGTTAGATGCCATTTTTACAGGTGTGTAATTTTCATACTTTAGTGCTAAAACATGAAGTACTGATCCATATTTACTGGTGAAGCAAACTAATAAAAAAACTACCTATAAAATTACATTCTCCCTCTTTTTTTTGCCAGACTAATTCTTTAGCACAAACCTAGCTTATTGTGTTTTCCCTCCCACGCCAATAAAATGGTTTCCCCCAGATTATGTAAATAATTATTGTTTCGAGTATTCAAGTTTACATCCTCACTGGCTCCCTCTTCCTTTGTATTTGGTTGCAATTCAAAAAGGTCAATCTCTGTTTAACAAGAGAAGTAAGCATATGCTTAATTCTCCTGAAAATTAAAATTAATTGTGCCCTTATAGCTTGGCTGAGTAGGGAGGGGTTATTGAACCTGCCTGGAAAAGAAAATATGTGATTTCAGCCATCCTAACCCTTGCTGTACAGTTAAAGGCACTATCCCTTATATGTGGCATTAGTTTCTTCACTTCTAAGATGTAGAAAACATGCACTGTAATTTTTCAGGACTTGTCAAAATATTAAAGCATATTTTTTTCATTTAAATGTAAACCTATTAATTTCTTCCAGTCCAGTCTTGCTGAAATACAGACATTTGGCACAGTTATGTGTATTTTCACTCAAAAGGAAGCTGAATGCAAACTGCTTAAAAGGATATTGAGAGTAGGTATTTTGGTTCAGAACCTCTCAAGCTGCAAACTGATACAGCCTCGCTGAGAGTGGAGGAGCTGTGCAAACTGGTATGTGCTAACATTGGGCCTTTTGATCATAATAAGAGAAAGATTCAAACTATCCAAGGTTTCATCAGCACCTTTTACATAGTCACCTTCTCAGTCTGTTGAATCCCTCCATACAAGCAATCCTAATAATTGCTAATGCCAAACAATATAATAAGAGCATGGTTTCAGTAAGGAAATCTCATATCCAGCAACAGCTAGTCCAAGTAAAATATGTGCAGAATGTTTCAAAATACTGTAGTTTGCATGCCCTTTGCACTGCATGGAGGTGGGAGTCAGTAGGAGTTAGGACTGGCCGTCCAGTCACTACACCCCAGTAACAGAATTGCTTAAGTTTTCAAGTGCTGCTCCCTTCAAGGGCTGGAAGGTTTTGCTGAGTGCTTTTCTGGCCAGCCTGCATCAGCCTCAAATGCTCCTGAGCCCCCCTGTGCCCCCAGTCCTGAACCTGTCTCCAGCCAATGCCAGATGGTAGCACAAAGGGACTCATGAGTTGGATCAGTTCAATCTAAAAGTATTTAAGTTCCTGGGGAGGTGAAGAGAGAAGTTAGGAATTCAAACCCTGACAACTAAGTGACACAAAGATTACCACAGGCATCGAGAGGATTGGATTTGTTCAGTACTTCCAGGTGTTTACTTTTCATTTCACTGGCATGATGGAAGATAACTGTGGTTCGTGACGTACTGCCTGAACACCCTTGTTTTAATCCCTTACCTTCTCACAAGTTTTAAACATCAGTGAATGAAGGCTGTAGGGGTTGAACTTCGGTAGATGCCTTGGAAATCCATGCATTTGCATTGGCATTTTCCAACACCTGAAATACTGGCTCGGGGTTTAATCCATGGGGAAATAATGTACACTGATGTTCTGTGAGTTCTCCATGGATTATTTCATATGGGAGCTCAAGCTGTATGTTAAGTGCTGTGCTGACAGCCAGGTAGTCAATGGTAGATGGTAGTAATGCATGAGGCTTGAAGGGGTGAAGCTAGAAATTGCTTGTGAAGGTCAGGATTAAGCACGCAGAAGAGCCAAATCTATCCTCCTGTAAGCAGCTGCAGTTCTGCTCTCTTATGGGGGCATGCACCCTTTCCTTGGGACTGAGTGAGTGGCAGAAGGAGCAATGTCTGCTCAGAGATGGGCACTGATGAGGTCTCCTGATGCTCCCATGAGTGTCTGGCCAAAGTCCTCCTCTGCAAATCACCACCTTGCTTTTGGCACCCCAAGCTCCCCCACTGTACCCAGCTCCTGGCATTCAGTCAGGATATCTTTCAAGCATCAAAGGTTCCCAAGCAACGTGCAGGTCTGCAAATTGAACCTGAGAACCTGAGAACATTCCTATATCACTGCAGAGTGTGGTCCCCAGCACCAGCCCTGAGAAATAAGGAACAGAAGGACTGAAGCACACGTGTGTCTACATTTAAAAAATACCATTTCTCCATGCCTTGCATGTGTCCCGCACCTGCAGACCATGTGAAAGATGTGAACTGTCTTCAGCCCATAAGAGCAGCCAAGCTTTCCAAGTGGGAATGCTTGGAAAGCTTCTGTGTCATCTTAACATCTTAAATAGGTGGCAGGCTGAGAATACCCCATCCTCCAAACACTCCTGTATGTGAGCTTGGCTTTGGTAGGAAGGTCTGGAGGACCTGGTGGGACCACTCAGGTATGCAGGGTATGCACCAAGTCTTCTGCAGGATCAGTGTCTAAAGAACATTCATTTTAAACAGCATTTGTCTTTAGTATTTCAGTGTCTGTTTCCAAATGCTGATTTAGAAATGGGGAAAAAGAAAAATCCAAACACCTTAACTTTTTATTGTGACTGTTTCTGTACTGTGGGTCTGTACTAGGTTAGTGGAGTCATTTACAAGATCTGCAAAATTTCTGTTGTTTTTCCTGTTTCTGATTGCCTGAATTGCTTGAACACAGACTGATATATTGGAACATTAGGAGAAGAATTTTTATGATACAGCACAACTGCCTTCTCATTAATCTTTTTTAAAGCTGATGTACTTTATTTAAAAGCTAAAAAATATAGATACCTATTCTACCAAAGATACATGCTACTAATTCTCAGCAAAACAAAACCGATTTAGTTTTTTAAAAAATCTAGTTGTCTTGAAGATTTAGCAGTCTTTCTCAAATTCAAGTCTTTTGACATCAGATCTTGTATTCCGAAGTTTATGTTCAAATGGTGCCAGTGAGTTTTGTGACATGAAGGGAAAATGCCTATTAATCTACTGCATTGCTTTTCTTCCTTTTCTTTTTCTCTTTGTTTTTTTTTCAGATGTAATTTGCTGTTACCCCTTTGCTCTTCTTCTCTTTGTTGCCATTCTAACAATATGAACTACATTTGCTTTACTTATCAAAGGAGAAAGAATGCAAAAATAAGGAAAGAGAGGAACTGTAATAAAGAGATTTGGCCTCTACTTTGTCTTAGCTGTTAAACCGTTTCTAGTGTTTTTGTTAACTATTTGCAAAGGGAAGCGTTTTCTACAGAGAATAATTAATTTCAAGAAAAATGTCTTGAGTTTTAAGAATAAAAGTCTCCAAAAGAGGAGATAGTCAATTTTATACAATGTCACAACTCTCCAACATTTGGGGTAGTGACTTTTTTGTTTTGTTAGAACACTTGAGACTAGCAAGCAGCCATTGTTTCTAAAGACTGAAACATTCATGTGCACTCCTATTTTCTTTTCCTTCATTTTTAAAATAGCAAACTCATTAAAACTGTAAATATTTTGTTGCTTGGATAAGCATCTTCTGGGAACTTTGTATCTATGGTATATAATCATAGAATTTTATATTTTCATATAAAGCTAATTTTTTTCTAGTTTCACCTCCTTCCTAGTTCTGTGGTGGCTATGTGAATACAAACCTTCTGTGTTTCAAGGTAGTGAGACACCATCATCACACTCCAAAAAAGATTTCCACACGTGTCATTTCTTTGGGGCAGTGATTGTGAAAGTTGGATTTTTTTTTTATTCCATTGTCAGTGTGTGCAATAGGAATTAGACTTAGCCAGTCACTGGATACATTTGTCTCATTGATCCATTCAGGAAAAAAAAAAAATGTGGTGTTTGGTTTGGGGAAAGGGTGGGAGGGAGTATTTTGAGGGAGAGTTTTTGTTCATTTTTGGTTTTTGTTTAGGGTTTTTTTGTAACTTGAAGAATCTTTTTGTTATGTTAAACTATATCAAATCATTCTATTATAGTGTTATTTAATATGTAAATTGTATTGCTATACATAAAATAAAGTATGGTTTTTGATGTATTTACAGACTTCTTCCTTATTTGCATCAGGTACACATAAGGAACAGATGCAGGAGTCAGTATTTCATTGTCCCAAGCGTGCAGGAAGAATGATGAGATCCAAAGCCTGCTTTAATTAGATCTCAAATTTCCAAGCAGTATTCACTGGAAATGACAGTGGAGTTCATTGTCCCCTTCTTAATTGTCTCCAGCTATTAGAGAGCTGCCAGTAAATAACCCTGTCCCTCTCCACCAGTGCTCCTCCCCAGTCAATTGTGACCCATCAAAATCCCTTTTGGAAGGGGGACTGTCTCCATTCTGAACAGGACCTCAGATCCTGAGCTTTTTTGCCAGCTCCTTTGACATGCCCTTCCTTCAATCTAGTTCTGGCTTACCAGCCTGCAGGAGCAGGGGCGTCCACCAAGCCACCATCACCCGATTTACTGTGATAAATGGCATTGCTCACTAACCCCAGCACAGTGGCAGGAAAAGCAAAAGTACTCATTCCCATCTCAGACAGACTGGGGGGATACAGATGTTCCAAATCCTAGAGACAAGGCAGCAAATATTCCCCATGGAGTGCATTAGTAGTCACACGTCCTTGCTGCTCTAGCCAGGAGCTGTCACTGAGGTGAGCACACATGATGCCATTGATGCTGTCAGTGTTCTGCAACAAAACCTCAGCAGCTCCACACACCCCCTCCCATTCTGGTTCTGTGCTAAGGCTGTGTAACTTTTTTTGTTTTTCTTGGGGGAAAACTGCTCAGGTTTGTGGACAGAGTCTTGTTGCAATCTGCTGCTGGCACAGTGGCTGCCCAGGCTGGCAGAGCCTTTAGCAACACGGCAGCACTCAACCTCCAGAGCAGCACATGCACAGGGACAAAAACATCAATAACTCAAACCACTTGTTGATGCAAAATTGCTGGTTAAAATCAATACACTACATCTGCTGCCTTTTGTGTTGCTGTATTCTCACCTGTAAGGTCTGTGTTCTGGTTGACTGGGAGAAAGAAGGATCCTGGAACACTGGATGGGGACTGTGATCAGTGGCACACTGCACAACAGCCTAATGACCCTTGCCAAGCACCCCACCTTGTAGCATGCTCCCTCCAGCCCCTGCTCCAGGGTGCTGCCTCATGTTGCACTCCAGTAGCAGCTCGACACCATCCCACCAGCAGGTCCGACTGCCTCATGGATGAGCAGCAGGGAGCTGCTTCTCAGCCTGCCACACCTGTTCTGAGGCATGCTCCAGCGCCTCCAGTGCCCTCTGTAACTTCTCCAGGCCAGAAGCAGGCACCCAGGGGAAAGTTCCTTTGCCCAGCCTGGCTGCTTCACCTCCATGGAGAAGATGGCAGCCCCTGCATGCACAGGTAGGTGGGTACATGACACTTCACAGCAACAGTATGGGAAAAGAGTTGTGTAAATCCTGCTTGTCTTAGAAGTGCCTGAAGGATGGAGCGATGGCAAGCTGAACATGAGTCAACCCCACCTACTGCAAAGTAGACACTTGCAGGTCTGGCAAGTGTACGCTGGGACCAGGTAAGGACACCTACCAGTCTGGTCACAGCAGGGTTAAAACCATCTCATTTTGAGAAGGGAGAACCACATAGGCAAAAAAATGTAACCCCACTGTAGACGGGCAAAAGGAGAGCACCAGGAATGGTCAGTGAGTTGGAAATCCTCTGAGCAAAGACAGGATGAACTGGGACATTGCCTAGTGAAATGATGGAAAGAGGGGGCGTGGAAGAGGCAGGAGCAGAGAGTCTTTGGAGCTTGTCTCCTCGTACTTTGTGGGAAATGGAGTTACAGAAAGCTGGCAGGTGCTGACAGAGAACATTAACAGCATTGTGCCTGAAGAGATAGAAATGGATACATGTTTCGATTTGAGACCTCGGCAAAGGCTGCCTGAGTTAGAACAGTGAGCTTTGGCACTTTGAAGCAAGAATGTAGTTTTGTAGTTTTAAAAGAAATAGGCTTTATAAAAGTAGAAATATATTTTTTAGTAAGTAGAAAGATGTTTTATGCAAAGAAGAATTATGATAAATAAAAGAGTAAAGAATTTTAAGTTTAACAATAGACTTTATAGTAGAGTTTGTTAGAAAGTTAAGATGTAACAATATAAGCCTGTGCAATAGGCCTTAATAGCAATATGATGATTGGTTAAGAAAATACACATTGCGGTAAAATCATGTACAATGATGATTGGTACAAATATGCTAGCACGCTTTGTGGCATTTGCTTATTGGCTTGAAAAAGTATATAAGGCCTTGAAAAGAAAAAAGTACGGCTGCAATTTCTTCTGGGGCTCTGCTGCTGCTGCATCCGCACCTGCTGCAGCCGCTGCCGCCGATACTGTTATTACTACTGTAACTGTTGCTGCTTTTGATATTAGAGATGCTGTTCATAGCATGTCTCTTGTTTTACCCTTCAATAAAAATGAGACTGATTCTGCAATAAATCATCACTGTGACATCTCTCAGTCATCCCAATCCCACCAAACCCAGCAGTACTTAAATCACCACTCCTGAAGAAGGGGTATAACTCTTCCTACATCTTTGATAAATATGACAAAAAACAGAGTTTGACAAGCCACAAGGAAGGTAGGGGTCAGGCAGTGGGAACATGACCTGGGGCAGCAATGGAACAAGAAAACAGCTCTGTAACAGCTACAGAAATCAGACATCCCAAGGCAGGTCCTTAAATGAAAAAAACATTTTCACTAGACAGTAGCAGCTCTGAGGTGAGCCCCCAGCTGCTGCCAGCCAGGTCGTCATTGCACACACAACAAACAGGGCAGAGCTCCCTGCACTGCTAAGGTCATGCAGCATTTGCTCCAGGAGGCCCTTGCTCCTCCTGAGACCTCCTGGTGAGCAACACTGGCAGGAGTGGAGGACAAGAGAAAAGGCAAAGCCTTGGAGAAAGTACTTGGATTCCATGCTTGGGAATGCACAGGGAAGAGACCTGGCTGAGACCTGTATCAAGTGGAAAGATGTAGTAAGTCATTCATTAATACTTTGGCAACAGATACATGATTTACCAGCACTTCCCACTACTAACAATATGCCTGAATTAATCGGTGGTATCAGGAGATCCCAACTTCTTTTGTAATAAATAGCTTCCAGGGGCTGCTAGCAGTCATCCTACGCAGATACAAATAACAGCAGCATTTTTATTAAATGGATTCAAATGCCAGAAGGTGTGTTTTCAAGACCTTTTGTAACATAAAAGTAATTTTGACCAATGGCTTGGTCCCAGTCCTATTACTTAGCCACTTGAAGCTCCACAAAGTGCTTCCTGCACTGACACGTCACCCCCACCTGCTGGCAGCAACCTTATTGATTACCGGTGATTTCTGTTCCCCTTTGCTGCCAATCAATGTTTTTGATGTCTGACTTTTGTAATACTTTAAGAAGCAACACTTCACAAAGCAATCTTTCCTGACATGGTGTTCAATTAATCTGACAGTCACTGGGCTTGCTTTTCTTTTCTAAAGTTTTTATCTTCCTTATGTCTTGAAATCCTTGTTTAGGAATCAATGCCTGCTTCATTTCTGTTTTATGCTGTGGTTTTGGATTTTGAAAAGATTCTGCATTTCAGTTCCATGTCTCTTATGGGAGCCGTTTCCAACATTTCACATTTCCCTGTCTGTATCTGTGAGCCATGCTTTCTGCACAGCTCATCATTTCTTCCACTCCCCAGTTCAAACCCTGTTGGTCCTGTGTCCTATATCACAGGATATCCTTGCACCAGATCTAATCATAAATTCTCTGTTCCTTTGCCTAAGGAGCTGCTGAAAGGGAGAGAGTTTTTGGGTCAACATCAGAAGAAAGGCAGAAGGCATGTGTCTTTTGTCTTGGCTGGAGGCCCAAGGATCAATATATGGAACGTGGCACAGCTCCCCATCAGCTGTTTCTGTGGGGGGTTTGTTCTAAAATGATGCCCTGTGTGCAAGATGAGAGCAGCAGACTCCGACTGCTCAGGCAGGGAATGAGACACTGAGGCAACAGTGGGAATCTCCAAATAAAGCCCAAATAATAAATCTAGTACAGAATCTTTAAAAATATTTTCACATCATAATAGAGAAACAGTGGCTTCTCAGCCATGCATCACACAGACCCCCAGAGTCTCCTAACATGAGGTTCTGTCAGTCAGTCTAGAGTTCCGAGACGCTGCAGGTCCCTTCCATGAGAGGGAAGGCTGTGATCCTCTCCTTTGCAACTGTGATTTAGTTTCTTTGCTGAGAAGGAAAAGCAAAGGGAGAGCTGATGAGCTTGATTGCAGGATAAAATTAGATTTTTAGTTTTCTCTCAGCCAATGCATGAGAGAGAAATTATGATCTCTTTAGGAAAGCCTGGCTGTTTTCTCTCTGCTAAGGGGTTCCTATAGGGGCGCACAAGAGGGATGGAATGGGGGTGTCCTGAATGTACTGCATAAATGAGCATTTTTCTGTAACAAGGTGTTTATCATGTTTCATCTGCACACAAGCAAGAAGAACAGAAAACCATAGAAAAACAACAAATCAAGGCCTCCATAACTCAGTCATTGATGGGACCATCAGGCTGCTTTATTCTCACACTGCTTTATTCTCCTAACAGGTTCAAATCATTATCTTCAATGGTATTGGCTCAGTGTCAGAACTGTTGGACAAACTCTGAGTCTGATCATCAGATGAACATTTTAATTTAAAATATCATTTAATGTCAATGTCATTTAAATTAAATATAATTTCATTTATTAATCTGAATACACTGTGATTGTGACCAAGAGGCTGTTGGCTTGTAGCTGTAATATATGTAGCTGTATAAAAATGGTGACATAAAATAAAAGGTGACGCTTTATTTATCTAGGTATAGAAAGGTTATTACACTTTGCAACTAGCAAGGAAAGCCCTTACTGCTGCTTAATACCGGACTTCGAGCTGAAATACACCATTATTGGACTGGGGTAGAACTGTAAAAACTCTTAAAGGTTCAGTACCTTAGGTTACGAAAGGCTCTGCCTTCTGAATTTTAGTGCTTTAAACAAGCTTTCTTATAACTTTAATCCAATTTTCTAGATGGCCTCTTACCTTGAGCCTGTCAGACATATGTTATGCCTTTGCCTGAAAGTCTCCCACTGACCGGTAAACTGATTGCAACCTGTGAAATTGGCCATAAATAAATCTTTGCACCTTTTTTTTTCCTCCCCTATTTTCTGAAATAGAAGGGACGCAGGTGACTTGTTTACTCTCAGGCTATAGATCCTATATGGACTTCAGAAGCACTACTGACCTCCTAGTGATGCCAGTGTGTATCAGGAAGAATAACTGATTGAAGCTAACCTCGTCAGATGAGCAGAGCCCTGTCACAACACAGTTTTCTCTATTTGTCAAAATTCTCCTCCAATTTCTCCAGCCTGAGCCATGGGTGCCTGATCAGCGAGGGCTCAGCACCTTCCAGTCCCCAGTGAAGATCAATGACTGGGCTGATTCATCAGCTTCAATAGTTTCTGAAACAACCTATTGTGCTGGTATCCACCACAAAGGTAAGGTACGTAACTGCCAAAAAAAGATACTAAGCTGGAATTTTAGCACATAAAAGTTAGGGAAAAAAAAAGTAGAAACAAGCTCCAAAATGACAAGCAAAAAGAACATGGTGATTTAATACAAATGACATAAAGGTGCTCAAATGACACTGAAGTTCTTAAATAAGGAATACTAGTACACCCCTACTTTTCATGCCCTTATTTCTTTCTGGTTTTACACCCCTGTCACTGCATGTCACTGGATAAAAAAATAGTGCACAAGATGATAAAGCAAATTTTGCAAATTGCCACAAAGTCAGAGACACATGGCACTAAATGCTGACCCAATCCAATGCCCTCCTGGTGGTTTCCAGTTTGTTCACAAAATTGTTTTGAGGCAGCTGCATCCCCATAGACTTTGAGCCAGATCAGGAAAGTCCATTCTCTCACAAACGGCCTAGAACCCACCACTTTGGGTGCTTTGAGCAGATATTTATTATTGCCAGGCATTTAATGAGAGCCTCAGCAATGAACAGCCCTGAGCAGGGCTGGTGTCTTCTGAGCACACAGCGACCCCTGCCCATATTTTCTGCTTGAATCATGTCTCAGCCTCTTTTCTTCCTCAGACCATACAGGGGTCCCTAACCAAAATAGAGAGTAAAGTCCCATTATGTCATTTCCTTCTGAGTAAGTCCAAAAAGCATGTCCCAAAAAGGTAATACTAACTTTGGATTCTTTGCCTTTTAGAGCTCTTATTCCACATTTTGCCTGCAGTTCAATTGTTATTGATTCTCATGTACCACCTCTCAGCATCCTTCCTGGGCAGCATGATGCACTAACTTTCCGTATAATGAATTTTCCCATTTGGTTCTGTACCCTGAAATACACCCACCTCTGAATGAGATTTCAACATTCTGCATTGATGATTGTCAGCTGCATGCCATAGCCCTCATTTTTCATAGACTGGGAACACCAAAACAGCCCTCTAGACCCAGAGGTCTTGCTTTTAACACAATCACTACTGTACTGGGGGGGGGAAGAGAGCTTTTATATTTTTATACTAGTTCCAACAATGAAATTATTAAAGCTATTTTCCACCCTGCAAGAAAGCTACCTGATGATGATACTGTTCCTGCCTTTTAAACTAATTTTATTTTAGTATGGTGCATTTGCAGGCATCATAATCTTATTGGTACATGTTATTCCCACTTTATGACTGAAAATGCTATTGTTTGGGGAATGGGTTTGTTTTGGGTTTTGTGGGTTCAGGGATTCCTCTGTTTAATTTTATCTACTGCCATAATATCAGAAGATAAGCCAATTTATTCATTAAAATCTTTCCTATACATTGCTTTGTTAACTTCAGTTTCCTGAGAAGGGTACAAGGTACCTTTGCAAAGCAATATAGAGAAAAACCTACAGTTATTCCAGGTAGGATGCATCCACATAACTAAGGGTCTGTCCCAGCCATGGTACAGAGCAGGAAGTATCTTTGTAGTTCAGCTTCTCATAGAAAAGGAATATATATATATGTAGAGAGAGAGAGAGAGAGAGTCTGGTCCTCCACGCTGGGTTTGGAAAATTGTGTCACTAAATCCATGTCTCTTCTAGGGTGGCACCTCTGCAGCACTGGGAATATCACAGTCTTCCTGACTTGAACGGCAGCAGACCTCCAAATAAAGGATCCCCCGATCGTTTATTTTCACTCTTAACTACTTACTGGATTTCAAAAAATTCTTTTCACCCTGTGTAAAGCGGGACAGGGATTGGTTTCACACCATGTCATTACAACTATTACAGCTCACACTATAGCCCAAAAGCTCTATTTTGGGTCCCAGACTTGAGGCATTTTAGAAAGTAACAAGCTTCAGCAGAGTGGAATTTTAGCCTTCCTGCAATTATGATATTTGTGTTAAGCACGCAAACCCTAAAGTCTTTTTCAGACACCCATATGAACCTGAGATCCAAGGGGGGTATGAGGTACTTAAGGGACCAGGCTGGCACAGGAGGACATTGTCCCCCTTAGATGTCCAGTTCTGTACCTACAGCTGGGGGATGCCGCTTGATTGACATGGAATAGCTGCTGCCGGGGGTGACTTCAGAGGACATCACATCACTCAACTGGCTTGCACAGCTGTTCCATGCTGTGTGGAAACAAACCATTTCTCCCCAAAACCATCACTGCCTCTGCCCAGCTCAAAACCTGAGCTTCCCAATAATGCAGCAGCAGAGGAGAAATACATCTCCCTCTCCTCACAGGTGAGTTCCAGCTGACATATTTCCTGTTTACAGAAGGATTTTGGTGGGCATAAGCAGGAGCTTAAAGACAAAAAAGTATTCAAAAAGGGATCTCATATTACATGTATAGCCATTATGGCCAGGTTTTGTATTAAACTTCCTTTTATATTTAATAGGAATTAATAGGTATTTTCACAAATAGGTCGCAATCGTTATAGGTGATTACAGAGTTCAGCAGGTTGATTATTACTGCAATAGAGCATTATCTGCTGATGAGCTTGTAACCCATGTTATCCTTATCTGCTAGATGTTCATATTATCTATTAATGATTCATAAACTAACCTCATTATAAGGCTGTAGTATCAACTGCAACAGATTACAGCAAAAGCAGGCAGGACTCAGGCACTAAAAAGTTTCTCTGTGCAACTAATCCTGGCTTCATTATGCATTCCTCGTTGAATTTTATCATACACTCTTGATATTCTGGAGAGCTCTGCTTCTTCCTAGGAATGTGGTTATCAATAATCTATATGCTGCATTTTACTTCATGGCAACTGATACCTGTAGCAGAAGCTGAGCTCTTGCTGTTGTATTGGTACAGACAGGTTCGGGAACAGGACCAAGAGTCCGTTAACAATCTTCACAGTGAGCAGAGCTCTACACAGGCTTGTGGGTCTGAGTGCAGTGGTGAGGCCACCGCAATGCCCATCCCTGAGTTGTTGCCTTCAATCTTCCTTTCATAGGAGTCCTGTCTAGCATCTGAGCATACAGATTCACCAGTGCACTAAACTGTGCTTCCCTTCTGGGCCATGCTCTTCATAGATTTATTCCACTAAAGTGGTCTCAACACAAAGTACTAACCCTACAAGCAGAAGCACTTGCTGTAAAATGCATTAAGAAATTCCCAAAGGACAGGGAGTGGTTCTTTTCCCAATTTGTGTGTAGAGAAGAGGGAAAAGCTTGGAGAAAAAAAGTGGTGTATGCTCAAGTCTTCAATTTTTTACAACAGTCACTTTCCAGTGCTATCTAAACAGATGTCAACCTCTTTTTTTACAAAATCCTCTGCACTTGAATGTTTTCTGCCAGTCCTCCCTCACAAGGTGGCATGAGAACACTGACAGCCACAAGTGCTCAGCTGCAGGATCTGGCTTTGTGAAAATGAATAGCAAAGCTGGAAAGAGTAGGTTCTTCACAAAGAGTAGTACAGTCATCCGCAGTACATACGTGCTTGTTAAAATCCGTTGTTCTGAATTCATAACAGCACACCTTTCCTTGGAGCACCTTTGGGCAAGAGACACTCTCAGGACATCCAGGAAGAGCAGCTGGTCTGGGCAGACTCTCAAGGCAAAAATATGGGCTTTACGGAAGCCATGGGCAAAGTTCATTTTGACTTCAGCAGAGACAAGATTTTTCTGTCACCTTATCACTACATTTCTTGGCTTTCAACATTACTGCATATTTTCCTGAGAAATTTTAGGCAAACCTATTTCAGTCTTCTAACAAAGATATTCAGGATGAATAGTAATTATTGTGTTGTAGTAGTACATTGGGACCTTAGCTGTGGACCCACGTGCATCCACAGCAGCAGTGTGTGGATGCATAATAAAGAGGCAGGTTGGGTCTTTATTTACGTATAGTGCTCTTTACCTTATCCTCAGATATTTACATGAAGGACTCTAAACTAAAAAGTAAACACAAAGATGTGGATACGATCTCTGGTTCAGGACGTGCCTGGTCTACAGACTGCCAAAGCCTGCTAAGAATTAATGTCTGCTGCTCTTTGTCACCTTTCCAGGGTATCCTCTGTTGTCCCTTCTTAAAAACACAACACAATCTGAATTTTCCTATACTCTCAGTAATACCGATTTTTCAGCCTGTGCTGTGTTAAGAAAATCTGTCTGGAACATCACTGGTGTAGTGGCAAACAGATTACAGTCCTGCACCCTGACAGCAAATGCTCTGCACACCTACATAGCACTGGTATCAACACAAGCGGGCTGGCTTGGCAGGCAGAGCCAAGCCAACTGCACGAGTTGTGCATTGTGTGGTTTATTACAGGTTTTCCCTCTGCAATACTATCCATAGCCAGAGGCACAGAGCAGCAGGTGACTCGGACCTTTAATTTCCAAGTATTCTCTCAATGAAGACTAGCAGCTGATAACAATATTGACGCTGGTGATGGGATTCTGGTATTTCACCAGCATGGCTCAACTGAACAGGTCTGCAATGAAAAACTTGCCATTGGAAAGGCTCTGCAAGTCAGGCTTTCCTCCGAAGGTCACCAGAAAGCCATGGCTCAGACTCCCAGTCAGAGATGAGTGAAGGTCCGTGTTAAAATTACCTCATTCTCCCTCCCTTTCCGTTCTGTACATTAGTTCACCTGTCTGATGCTTAAGCACTTCCCTAAAACTTCTCTGTTCAATTGAAGGTTTATTCATTACAGAATCATAGAGTGATTTGGGCTGGAAGTGACCTCAAAGATCATCTAGTTCCACCCTTCTGGCCATGTGCAGGGACACAAATCGATTACACCCATTCGTTCTTCTGGTAGCACTATAATTTTGTTTAAAAGCTCTTTTTTTACCAAAATTAATATTATCATTCTATCGTTAGTAGAAAATTAATCAGATACTCTTCCTGCTTCTGTTTTGATAAATAAGCTAAATATTTTAATCTTTTCTCACAAAACAAGTTTGCCTCACTCTCTTGATCATCCTAAAAGCTTTTTCTACACGTCATCATTTCTCTTGAACTCAGGTGACCAGAAACACACTAGAACTATCACAGCTGGCCAAATAAGTAGAATGACCCATAACAGGCTTGCAAGAAGCTCAGCTGAACAATTCTCTCAAAAGTAAAGAAGGGTGAGATAATTAATCTTTTCCTCCATTTCCTGATTATGGATAAACCTGAGGGGAGGGGGTTAAATTGAAGGATAGACTATGAGCTGTAATTTGGAATTAGTGCAGATTATTTGTGTCCCTTGGAAGTATTCATTAATTATGCTTTTATATTATTTGGATAACCCTTGCCTCTCTCTCCTTCTCATTCATTCATACAAAGGAAATATGATACATTGACATTTATACTTCACACAGTGTTACAAAGCAAAGCTGATTCTTTTTATAACACAAGGCTTGAGCTATACAGATGCTGTTTGCTTTTCTTAGATTTATGTGATCATGCTCCTTGCTTCTCTGCTTTTAGGATGGTTATTAATATTCTAAAGGTTTTGTTACATTCTCTCACACTTTAAGATATTTCCTGAAGAGAATTGTTTATCAAAGCAGTATTTCGTGTTTCTAAAAAATGTAACTTCTCTCCTAAGAAGAAAAAGGAAAACCACAACCAACAACCAAATTTCATAGAAACAAAATAGAGGAAAGATATTACGGGAGAAAAAAAAAAAAAAAGGAAAAAAAAAAAAGAAGGTATTTGCATATCTTTTAAAATCTGGTATACAAGCTTCTTCTGAGGCTTTTCATTTCTGGCTACCAAACAAGATACTATCAGACTTTTTTTAAACCTTTTTAGCAGTACTAAGGGCACTGCTCAAAATTATTGAAATTCCAAGTCTGAGCACTCGCCTGTTCTAAAAATCAGGTCCTGTGTGGGTCAAGGTAGTCATTTCCTCTGAATGAATACTTAAGAAAACATTGGCTTTCAGTGAGTTGGTTCAGACTATGAATCCACTCGGGCAGAGATGAGAACAGAACTTGGGTTTTCTGACTGACTGATCAAATAGCTTCACTGTGCTATCACCAAGAGAGTTTAAAGAATGACTCTGAAAGGTTATTTTCATTGAATTGCTGAGTACATAAAAGGTGTTGAAAGAAAGGGTAAAACTTCTTGAAAGGGTTTAGAAATGGTTATATTTCTAATCTGTTGTGGTAGGATTTTCAACTCCCATGTTCAGCAAAGCTAGACTGACAAATTTATTACAGTTATAAGGCTGAGAAACCTATTAGAAGAAATATAATAGAAGGTACATTTTTGTGAAGCTTTAATAGGAAGAGAAACAATTCAACAAAAGACTAAATTCTGTAAGGTGGGAAAAGTCATTTAATAAATCTTTCTAAAAAGATTGACTGACCTTTATTTAAAAAGTGGGGCTTTTTTTGTGAAAAATGAAAAGTTCAAGCTTCATAACAACAACCCAGTAAAAGGCTTTATTAGAAACTGGCTTCTTGTGCAAGTTCAGTTATTTTTGTTGTCAGCAAATGTTGCTGTTATGCAATAAGGGAAGCATGGTTGCCTCTCTAATTTCTCACTGGAACCGAAGAAACTCATAATAAAAGCATTCAAAATCTAAAATGGAATAAAAAAATAGAACACTGCTGCTCAGATTTGTATGGCAAATACCAGAAACGATGGGCTGAGAATTCAGCTCATAAGGAAACTGTGCCAGAACTGTGAAGGTGGTGTTATTTCTTTCACCTCTGCTAACAGTAAAAGTCAAGCTATAAATATCAGGCATCTTGACAGTCGTATAAATGCAGGTATTAAAATTCAAAGTACTTTTTGCTGCTGTAGAGGTATCATCATTACAGAATAAGACAATTTTAATATATGACCAGATGGCAATAGCATTACTTACAGTGGCTGAAAGTCATAGGATGACTTCTACACCCAATGCAAATGGCCTGAAACGGAAGATGGTGTCCATCATCATCCCAGAGCACAATCCTGAATAGTCCAGTTTGTTCAAAGCATTGTGTGAATGCAGTTGGAAGAGTGTTTAAATAACCAGCAGTACCTGCATGAGATTAAATTCACAGGAAATTAGCAGGCACTGACCTGATCCTCAGCAAACTTGCTATGGTTTCAAACAGGAATCTCAAAGCAGGCCAAAGCTGACAGACTTTCTGTCTGTGCAGCAGGCCGAGTCAGTCTTGAGGAATCCCAATGAACCTCCAATAGGGTGTGAAAGACATAAGCTGTGGCTGGTTTTGAAGCAGATGGTCAGACACTGATCAGGTACACAATTGCAGGCACCAATCTGAAGAAAACAGTTTCTCAAAGCACCCTACATAGCCTGTAAAGAACGATACCTCTGGTCCTTCCCAGCAGCTCCAAATGCTCAGCCTCGGGCCTATATCATGGTCACAGAGAGCTGAGCTCTCTGCACTGATTAGGGAGGGAGCCAGGGAAAATCAGCTTTCCCTTGTACACACCATCTGACATGAGTCTCTCACTTAGGAGACAAAAAGTGTATTTCTGTCCCTCTTGTTCACATGCACCTCTTTTGCTCTCAGGAATAACTTGCTCTCCGTGCTGGGGAAGAAATACACAGTCTACATGGGTAAGTGAAGTGTTGTCTGTAAGACCAAAGCTAAGCAGCTCCATTCAAAGTATTCCAAACAGGAACAGAAAATGGTGGTTCTCCAAGAGGGTTTTTTTATTGGGTTTCCTGTGTGCAGTTTAGGGAAAACAGACAACAGGAGTCGTTTGCAATAAAGTTTTAATTTACTATCCTAACATGCTGAGAAGCAATTAGATTCAAGCTAATTACTGTAAATAGTTATTATAATTACTTGTAAAACATTCAACTACCAGTATATCTGTTAAAGTCAGTAGAGACCTGTACTTTTTTTTTTTTTGAGAGAAGGCTTAATGTTATTACTTAAGGGCCAAACTATTTTCATGAACTCTTCAAAAAGAAGTAGCTATACCAGAGATACTACTGATGGAGAGCACCTGTTAGGGCATGTATCCCCTTGGCAAGACTGAGTGGGTGTATCAGCAAACTGTCTGAAGAATTGTCTAGGCTAGTTTTAGTTTATATTTACAGAACTTTTACGGATTTGTCTCAAAAGAAAAACAAGAAAAAATTTTGTAGCTGGATACTGATTTTCTTAGATTTGTTCTGTTTATCAGGTTTCTGTCCCTACCTGAAGCATGAAGAAAATACTGTCTTGTTAATATCTTTTTATCAAGAACATTATTTTTTCTTTGATACTGGACAGAGCCTGGCCTGGCCTGATGCACAGTTTTACACCACACTTTGACAGGCACACAAACCAGCTGGAGTTCCACCACTTCTGCGCCCTCATACACACAGCTCTCAGTTCTTCCTCTTCACGCAGGTCTTCCAACTCTTTTCCTGAACTTGACCCAGTCGTCTTTAGTTTGGACTATTGTTGCATCAGCTGATGGGTGCTGAGCCCATCCTGGTCTGCTGTTTGGTTTCTGGTTCACCTGAAACAGGTCTGCTGATATCTGGGGGCAATTGCAACAAGCACACAGAGATTACAATAGTTTGTCTAAGCATAGAGTAATGTTTTAGAAATTTTTTTCAACAACACATGACTTCTACATGTTATAGTGTTTCCCACACCAAATACACACCTTTAGTTACCAAAAAACCCAAAATGCAAATACAGGAATGTGTTGCTGAGTTGTCCTACCATTTATGAGCTTCATTTCAGCTCTAATAGTACTACTACAGAGAAGACAGCAATTTGTAACACAGGACAGGGACTGGTAGGGGACCTGCCAACAAAAAGGTTGAGAGCTACTCTGTGAATATTGGAATGTGAGGGCAAAGAGGAGTTAGAAGCCCGTTTTTCACCCTCCTAAGCTTGGTACTTTATTAGCTCACTCCTGCTCTGGGAGGGCATTTCCGTACACGCCTTTGCCTTTTAGCTTGTGGTAACTTAAAGCAGTTTTGCACAGGGCTTGTGCATTTGATCGAAATGCTGTTGACAGCCTCTGCAGCTGATAGAAAAAACTGCCAGAAGCCAAGTTGACGGCCACAAGCTGCTCTCTCTGATGGGATTTCATGGCTCCCAGACTGTCCCGTAGATCTACTGCATTTTACCAATGATATCACTCAACAAATGTTTATGAACAGATAGACCTCTGACCTCAACGTGGATATTAAGCTACTGTACCAACAGAGGTGTACCTCCAAAAGGTAAGAGAAGGAAGAAGTGGAAAGCAAAGTAAAAAAAACCCTAAAACACGTGCATTTCTTTAAAAAAGTTTTGAAGTGGTTTGATATAAGAAAACTCCTTTCTTAGAGTTTTCACTTTGAAATACTGGTGTCTTGCAATTCCAATATATAAAAACATTTCCGTCTTTAAAAACTGACATATGGCAAAAATTGGTAGCAGTAAATAAACGCACATAAAGCTAAATTGTGCCATCCTAAATGTTAGTAAAAATGACAAAATAAAATACTATCTATACAAACTATGCACAGGTGTGTACCATATTACAAGCAAAAAACATATCTTGCAATTATAAGCCCACAGTATTTATTTCACTTGTCTGTAATTACATTTTATACATGTTTGTTTAGTAATATCAATCCAAGACATCATTTTGAGGATATAATTAACTGCATGTTAGAACAGAACGTGTTTGACTGTTTTTGTGTGTTGAAAGAGACAAAAATCTTTGTTAGCTGTATTTAAGTGCCACCTAGTGTCACAATCCACCAATTTCACTCAGAAAACCCTCTAAATTTTCAGAGCAAAACCAAATTGCAGGGTTAAAAAATACCTAGGGTCACAATGCTCTCATTTTAGTGCTAACATTAAGTCCTTGATCCATACGG
The DNA here is from genome assembly GCA_013398015.1 of Oreocharis arfaki. NCBI lineage: Eukaryota > Metazoa > Chordata > Aves > Passeriformes > Paramythiidae > Oreocharis > Oreocharis arfaki. The sequence continues at coordinate 26,328 of VZRR01013190.1, read as the reverse complement.
GCAGTAAATACAGATCTCAGGATCCCACTGGCAGGTATCTGGTTTTCAAATTTTTATAGCAGTGATCCAACAGTAGACTCACATAAAGACAGATGTATCTAATGAAGACAGAATCTGGGTGGCAAAAAGGCTTTTTATAAAAATTATTAAAGGTGGGTTTTTTTCTGAAAGATGCATATCATAATTGGAAGCTAAGGCGGGGGCACACATGACATGACACACATGTAACAGCAGGACACCCTACAGTGAGGTGCCAGTGCATTCAGATATGCAGGAGAAAGCCTCTCTCCATGTACAGGACTTCCCCCCCCAGCTCTGTATGCTGACCATGACACCATATGGTCTGGAATATCACCTGGATGGGTTGAGATCAGCTGTGATGGGAGGCTGTACCCCTCCCATCTCCTTGTGCATTCCCACAAGATGGGGTAGAAGCAGAAAAGGCCTTGACTCTGTGTAAGCCCTGACCAGCAGAAATAAAAATATCCCTGAGTTATCAGCACTGTTTCCAGCACAAATTCAAAACACAGCCCCAGATCAGATACTGTGAAGAAAATTAATTCCACCCCAGCCCAAACCAGCATGTGGGGATTCCTGGCTGTTCTCAGCATTATATTTTCTTTCAATATGTTTAAATCTTATATTCTTGACAACTTCAGAACCAGCCTAGGTTAAAATAAGATTTTATAGCTCAGTAGCTATGAACTTCACTCACTGTCACATAAGGCAGCCATTAGAAAATGATGGCTTCTATCCTGTCTCTGTTTCCACAACACTGAACAACTGATAGTGTCTGTAACTTAACTAAAATGCTCTTTGCATTCTCGTCACAAATGGCCTCTATAATGGTCTATGTAAACCAAACTTCAATTTGTCTCTTTTCTTTCTGAAATTCATTAAATGCTACAAAGAAAGAAAGATCACAGCCATTACAGAGAGCTGGCGTAGCTCAAAGTAGAATACACAAATACTTGGGCTTTCTGTTACATTTAGTAAGACCGTAATAATTAGCTTTTCGCACCAAATGAGGACTGACTCCTACGCCTCCATGGCATTTATTGGAAAGTCTTGCCTTTAAATCACGATTTAAAGAAAAAAAAAATTAAAGTAAGTTTTTAAGTACTATTTATCCTGACTACTACAATAAGCAAGGGTAAGTTGACAAGAATATATATATTCTTGTCAAGTTCAAGTATATTAAAGAACTTCTACTTGTGTCAGGAAGTGAACTAATGTGAATTTGTTGCAGAAATAAAAAATCAGAGAATGGGAAAAAATAGAAAATATAAAGAGATGAAAAATCACAAGACACAGTTTCTGATTAGCAGTAAGAAAGGCTTGTGATGAGGTATCAAACTAGGATGTGAGAACGCTTAGATAGAAAACATTTAGGCAGGACAAGTACTTTCAGAGCAGCTTTTAGAAATCTGCAGCTGCACATGTGCATAAATCTATTGGGTACCAACGAAATGGAGAAAAAAAATATTTTTCAGCTTTGTCTAGCTTGAAAATTTTGGCTTGTGTTTTCTGTGAAGGACAAAACATTTACCGGGAAAAAAAAAGGTAGATTAATTGTGCTTTTTTTATTTGACGCATATTTTGATGTAAGTTTGCCTATAAAGAACTAGACTCACCTCAGCAACTCTTCAGCTTTGAGACCGGGAAGGAACTCAGCTCTGACACACGGGAAGAATCACACCAAATGGTTTGGAAACCATGTGGAGAACAGGGCTGGCGCTGCGGGCGCTATCCCGGGTCGGACATGGAAAGCTGTGCCTCACACAGAGGAAGCAACACTTGTTTTAAACGCGAATACCGGCTGAGCCCGTTGGGGCTCCAAGACGCGAAATCTGTGAAGGTGAGTGTGAGCACACTTCCCCTACTCCCCACGGCGCCCCTTAGGGCTCCCGCGCTCCCGCCCCCGGGCCGTGATTGGCCCCGCGCACTCTCACTTCTCCAATCCCAGGAGCAGGGTCCGATCCCGCCCACCGAAGTGACTCCTCGGCTCCACCTTTCCGGCCGTCTCCATGGCAGTGGGGGCGGGGGGTGTTTTAAGACGTCCCGGGGACCATGGCGAGTGGTTGCTTTCCTTTTCGAAGCCGGAGAGGCTAAAGTAAACCAGCTAGTGTATTTGTATTTTATTTTTATGTCCCGACTTATTCTCCCGCAATTATGAGGGATGGTACATTTCAACGAAATCGTAAATCCATTCCCCCCCCTTCCCAATGGTAGGGCTCAGGCGGTGCGCGGCCGCGGTCCGACCGTGGCGGTGCTCCCGTGTCAGGGCCTGGGCTTGAGGCCGCACGGCCGGGGCTCCTGAGGCTGAGGTGTTCTCCTCGGCCCGAGGGGCCTCCCTGGGGCTGTTGGAGATCCGGGGACTGCCCGCGGAGGTTCATCCCGGCCTGCCTCCGGCCTTGGCATGCGCCCAGGGCAGCAGCGAGTGGAGCGGTTGCCCCGCGGTGCAGCGGGCGGAGGATGCTCAGGCTGGTGCCATTTTGTCACTCACGCTGGTGCTGGTTTATTGCTCCTGTTGTAAGCTGCAGGCGCCGCTAAAGACAAGAGGTGCGTGCGGCGGGGTGCTCTGGCTTCTCCTGTCGCCGGTAAATGTGTCTCGCAAAGAGCACGAAGTGCCTCGGCTGAGGGAAGGAGCACTGAAGATATGTGCTCCGTGTTAAACAAGATGACGCATTAGCAACAGGCCAAGTGGATAGAAGTGTTTTCAGAGTGTGGTAAAACATGCATCCCTAGAAGATGCACCCCAGCTTCAGCAGTGGCCACGTGTAAATCACTGGTTTCAGAGTTTGGTGTGACCCGTGATAGTGAGGAGGCCTTAACTAATGTAATCTTGATGCGCTCTTCTAGCTCTCCCACCCTTTGGCATAATGAACATGTGACAAGTTACTTAATTTTACTTACGGTGACAACAATACAGTCACTTCTGAGGTGAAAAAAAAATAGGCAAAACATTTTCAGCCTTCTGAAAAGTAAGATCTTTATTTGCATCAGTGGGCAGTTGACCTCCTTAATACCTCAGAAAAAAACCCGGTAAGTTCTAAACAATTTAAACTGTGTGCTCCTTTATGTACTGAGTTACAGTGCTGAAAAGCCGAGCTCAATAAGTTATCACTTAATTTTTCAAGGATTTGGACATTAAACTTTAGTAGTTTAAGTTTCCTTTAGTAGCTTAAATTACTTAGTTTAATCAAGTTACTTAGTTTAATCGTGCATGTACTTAAACGTAGTTTCCTAGGAACAGGTCCTTGTCTCTGTGAGAAGTAGTCTACAAGTATAACTTTCAGTGTAATGTGATAAAAGCCAGAAATCAGTAATGTAAACAGTAATAGACAATTTATGCAAGCACAGAGTGTGTGTGTGTGTGATTGTAAGCATCTGAAACTCGGGAAAACTCAATGCTAAATCTGAAACTGAAAAAAATTTGGATCTTCCATAAATTATTAGAATACAGTAGTGTTTTCCTAGAACATGTTGTGAACATTAGTAGTGTGAATGTATTCAAAGCATAATGTAGCAATGTCTTATGGCAGGTTTTGTGTAGATAGCTCACACAGATCAAATGTGTGCAGCTTTTAAACCGGAATTGTTTAATGCTGGAAAGTGTATGTTAATGTACATTTTAGAAGATTTTAATTTCACTTGGTTTTCCTTTTATAGAGTACAGAACCGGGGCAAACAACTGAAGATGTTATCCTGTTTGATTCAGGAGGTTCACCTTGCTAGAAGACATGAGGAAATGTGAGTAGTTGTCTGTGTTGGGTCTTGTGAGATTCTCCCTGCCTGCACACAACGCTCGGTGCCGGTGAATCTGAGCTCTGCACGGCACAGTCGTGCTTCAGCAAGGGGCTGGAGTTCCAGGAGGTGGCACTCTTCCTTCAGGAACCATGGGAATTAGCATCCTTGCCTGCTGTTCAGGGTGTTTAGGTTGATGAGGTTTTTGACTTCCAATGGTGGTACTGGTTTAAGATCTCCATTGTAAACCTGTCACTGTTAAATTCCTGTTTGGGAAAGGTGATTGGATTGTCTCACCTAATGTCTGAATTATAGAATTGCTTCTTTGTTGCCCTGTAAACTCAAATTATGAGGCAAAGACAGTAGTGATTCCGAAAAATTTGCTTTTTTTGTAACAGCTAGTACGTGCCAATGAGCAAATGTAATACTGATCAAGTCACCCCAACCCACCCTGTCTTTCCTTCTTCTGGGAGATTCAGTGTTTCTAAGCGCCTCAGCATTTGAGGACTGCTTGTTGCAACATTGTAGCTGCATACAAGCGCAGCAGGTGATGCCTGCCTGTACCTTTTCCCTCCCCCAGCACACCCACCCTGCAGCCGGCTTAATTAGCCCATAGTTTTGAGAAAACTGGGTAAGGTAAAAAGGTTATTTTCTAGCTCCTGAGCAAAATGTTCTACCCACTTAGCAAAATGTTTTCCTTTGTAGACTGTCTCAGAGATCAGGGCTGCTACAGCAGATGGAGACTTATCTAAGAGACAAAAAGACTAAAAAGACATGGCAAACTCAAGCAGCTGATGCAGCTCGTGAAAGGAATGCAGCACTTTTAAATGTAAGTTTCTGCAACTACCAGGAACCACATCAAAATGTCATGGTTATGTAGCTTAGAAAATTTTTTAAATTTTTTTTTAAAAAGAGAGACATGTTTGCTCTATAGTTGTCATTTGAATTCTCTTCTATATGGTTCCCTCTCCTGGAACTTGACCAAAAAGTATTAAATGACAAGTCTTTATTATCCGATGGCATCACTACCTGTTTCCCATGCCCTTTTTGCAAAAGCCTTCTGGTGGCAGCTGCTACTATGTTGTTTTTTTTTTTAAGTGCATGTAGAGATGTAACACATGCTAGTACATATCTGCCTGAGAGAACTCAGGGGTCTGTCAGGATTCACAGCCTTCCTATGCTTTGATTCAAGACATGGGATTATGTTTGAAAATGGACTGACCAGGCTACAGTGCTTTGGGCCAAGGGTAGGAACTGTTCTCCGACTGTGGTTGTATTAAGTTGTGGAAGAGGTTCTCAGTTTAATATTTTTCTCTAAAGAGGTGTAGAGTGACTTCAAGCTTTTCACTTTCAAGTTTGTAAAAGCAGTGTTTGGTGTTTCTGGCTCTTCGTAAGGGTGACACCATTAATAATGTTCATAGCTGTTCTATATACCAGCTGTCATATTTAGGTAAGATTTGTTTCCTAGGTGAATTCAGCAGATGTTGGAGAATGGGCTCAGTTTAGGTTTCATGGCAGGGACTGGCATACTAAAAGGCTCCTCTGGAACCCCTAGCTCAGGCATGTGAGTTTGGGGAGATGCACTTGACCACTGACATGATGTATTTGAAAAATGTATGTTGGCTTTTCAGAAGACAGCAGCAAACTGAACCTCCTGTGCCTTTTCTTTAAGGTCTTACTTATTAAGGGTCCATAATGCATGTATTGTGTTTATTGAAAAAGTAAGTTTTAATCTAGAAAATTACAAGATTATTTTGTGTCACCAGAATTTCTTTGGGTTTTTTTTCATGCAGAGCCTGGTTCAGGTTTAAAATGTTCACATTTTGGGTGGCTATAATTCTATTGCATTAGAGTTTGTATTTAAATGGGAGTTATATTTAGAGAGGGGCAGACACGGCAGAACATTTAGCCAGGAGTGCCTTCTTAACTATTCAATGACAAAGATTTTTCAACTTGGACTGGTGAACTGATGCGTTCTGGACGGGGGCAATCAACCACCCTTTTATTTGGTTTAGTAAGTGTAGGTGCTTCAGTGAGAGGCTGGGGACAAATGGATGGTTTGGTTATTTTTCCCATAGCTCCTACTCTGTTGATTTAGTCATTTCAGCCATTATGACTCCCATTTTCCCAGTGCTTTTTAGGTTAGATTTTTACTTCATAAATACATGATTTTATAAATTATTTGTGTTTATGAATGCATTCTCAGTTTACATATGCAGGCAAACACAATAAATGCAAGAGTATATTTCTCCATCCTGAAAGCTTTATTGTATTGGAAATGGTAACAATAGCTCAGACATACACGGAGTGTAAATATTTCTGCAGTTAAACAGATATTTGCTCTCTTCTGTCACATCCTCAAAATTGTTCCTTTCAAGTGTCAAAAATGTTGGTGTTCGTACAGAAAAAGCAAAAACATATGTATCAAAACAAATTCTGTTGCAGGATACAGTAGCATAAATCAATTTAAATCTATTAATTTTATCCTAGTTTTAACAAGCATGCACTCCTGCAGATGCTTTTTGATAACAGAAAAAAGCAGGAAAAAAATCTATGCAGCATAATATATGAGAAGCTTGAAAACAAGACTGATTAATGTGCCAGCTTCAGAATATTGTTCCTGATACCAGGCACTGTACATTTCACAGTTACCATGTGGAGAGTTGTTGATTTGGCCTACTCAAAAATACATGGACATGACGAAGTGTTATTTTTTTATTTGCATTTCTGGTTTTCTGCATGTAAGCAAAATCAGTTGTTTTCAGTAATATATCATAGCAAAAGCCATTTTTCTTTCTCTGTGCTCGTTTGGAATTTATGCACAAGAAAGATTTCAAAATTAATTTAAATTCTAATCAGTAGGAAGTAATGAACTAACCTTTTTTTTTTTTAATTGAAATTTTGACATTATAAGCATTTGTTCAGCAATTGAACATAATTATCAGAGTATTTTCCTTAATGTCTTTAGAGGGAGACTGCAGATTAGGGAAATCTGTATCGTTTGGTGCTTATATAATGTTGTCGTAATAAAAGCAGAAATTAGACTAGTATTTGTAATCTAATTTATGACATTTGTTTCTCAGTGATATTTCTTGTGTTTAGAAATATATATTACTGTGTAACAGCTTGTAACATGAAATAGAAAAGAATATGCTATATAGTAATTAGTACTGGAAAGGTAATTTAGAACAAATTTGCTTTCCTTCCCGGGCATGCAATTGCAGAATTATTTAAGTGGGATTCTGCCAGACTGATATCAGTATAAGTGACAGCTGAATTTGGTCCCCTAAAAGCAGTGTGTATGTCATGCATTCCATTTTACCTCTGGGGAAGGGTCTTGAATTGTTTGTGTTCCAGTCCTTGTGGTTTTAGGGGAAGCACTGTAAGATGCTCTCTTTTTTTCACTGTGACATATTAGATTAGCTGTTTTTTTTCTAAAGAAGTTTATACTGCTGATGTATTTATTTTTATATTGATGACAGGGATTTATTTTTCGTACAAAGCTTACCAGTTGTGTAGACACACAAGAAGTGCCATCTAATCTTTCAGCAGTTCCAGTTATTTTCTAAAGCATACTACACCTTCCAGCAAAAATTTCTTTCCCTGTCTGTCGTTAAATCAGTATTCTGAATGACAATAGAGTGCACAACACAAACTGGAGCTAGGAAAAGACATGTCCAATATCTAGGCTATGCCAAAATCACCTTCTCTGCTAAACATATATGCACAACTGCTGTCTCCTTTCTTGCCTGAAAGACACCCTTTCCTATCACCATAAACATTCCAATGACTTGCCTGAGTCTATAAAGAAATAATGATTGATATTCTTCTTCCTTCCTTTTAAAATTCCTACGGTAATTAGGAAGAAGGAATGAGAGAGGAGGAAAATCGAGTGGAAGGATATGAGGTGAACATTACTGAATGATCTTTTATTCAGTATGGTTCATTATTGTGGTAACTTCACCAGACTTGGCCTGAGCCATTCTGATACAGGCTTCATTTGGTGTTGTTTGTGTGTATCTGTTCTAAGTATGTGCAACAGAGAAATTCCTTGCTTAAGTCACTTAAATCTGTGTTGGCCTCTGTTATTTTGGCATCAGGATTTCAAATGGCTTATGTCCTTTTTCCTGTTCCTTCTTTTTCTTTATCACATTAGTCTTTTCTTACCTGAGAAGGAGCAACCATTTGCTGCTTCTGAGAATTTGGATAAATCTGAGACTTAGCTTACTCTTTCTCAGACATCCTTTAGCTTCCTACAGTGGTATGGATTTTGCTGTAGAAAAGGGAGGAACAGTTTTGCTTGGATTTGGTTTGCAATTATGTACAAGAGAATAATGTAAAAGAAATTAATGAAATAAAATAAGATGAACACTAAATTAAACAGTCTGACTGTATCTGTGTCACTAAGTTGAACTTCAACTGACAGTAAGGCTGTTTTATGCTTTTGTGAATCGTACTGTACCGAACTATACTTGTTTACTTATTGATGTATTCAGACTGGCTATTATTCAATACGAGTAATCATGTTTGGTCTCTCTTATGGATATGCTCCTCCAGAATATCACTCTTCTTTTCAGCAGCAGTGGTGGTGAATATTTGGGAAGTCCCTTTGGGGAATTTCCTCTCTCATTTAGTTTTTCTGTTGTACTCTTCACACCCGCTCTCTGCTCCCAACTCTGCCATCTGCTATACTTTCTTTCCCCCTCCACTCTGTTCAGCTTTGGCTTCTTCACACCCCACTCCCACGTCCCTTTCTGTCTCTCTTCATCTGCCCACCACTCAATCTCTTCAATGTTTGGGTATAGAACTAAGCCCACAAGAACAGGTCAGAACTTTAAAGGGGGAGGGTGGTTAGTTTGGGGGCATGCTTTGATTTGTTTGTTGCTGTTGATTTTTTGTTGTTTCTTTTTAAAAATATTTATTTAGGTCTCTGTGAATCCAGCACACATCCACTGGACAAGCAAAAACCCAAATACTGATTTTTTTTTTGTAAGAAAGCTATGTGAGGTGCATTGTCATCCAAGTTTGTCTGGTGAACAGCTTGCTGCAGCTCTAAATTTTTGTGCACATGTTATGCATGCATATTAGCAAGTCATCTTTGTCTTGAGAAGTAAAGATCTTGCACATAATTTGCCTAGTTTCTTTACAGTTACAGTAGCTAGAATACATACTTCAGTATTATGCAGCATGGAAAAAGATGGTCTGTTCGCCTCTATTTCCTTTAGTTTTATACAACAGGATTTAACTAATTTACCCTGGTTTGCAGAGAGAATAGCAGTGTTTTACAGCAAAAGTCTTACTTGGTTGTTAAATGTGCTCTTGTATGAAAAAGGTGAAACAAACATACTTAGCAGATGTAGGATGTTAGTCTAAGTAGTACAAGTTGTATTTCAGAATGACTAAAAAAATATTTGAACTTTGGTGTCATTATTTGAATGCTGTTTAGCTGTAACAGGTTTATTTAGTTAATTTAAATGTCTTTATATGGGTATTTTCCTTTTAAAGTTGCCAGTGCTTGTTTTTAAAATGTACTTTGCCTGTGTTCTAGGATATAGAAGCAGCAGAAAAAAGGCTGCAAGAAGGAATGTATTTACTTCCACATCCTGATACTGTTAAGTTAGAAGTAAGTCCTAGAACTCTGTGTTTTCATTTGTTTTCATTTGCTCTTTACCAAATATTTTGCTTTTTTTTTTCCCTGAGGCATGTTCTTAAAGTGAAAATAATTGATTTTAAAATCCAGTGACTGGTATAGCCAAAGGCCTGTGTACTGTGTAGCAAGCTGAACCTAAATTCTGAGACAAGGTCCCTAGATTCTGGAGCACTCTGGTGGAAATATTTGTCAGCTTTCAGATCTATAGAAACTTCTATTTAAAAATGAAGTCAAATATGAAAAATTAATATTGTGAATATCAGAAAATTACTGTGTTTACTATGTCAGAGCTATTTAGTTTGTTTTACATGGTCATCCCATTCTCAGTTTACCACAGATTGTCATCTTTACACTTCAGGGTCAACAGTTTATCAGCATGAACAGAGAATATTTCACATCATTTATTTAGAATTGTATAGAAGCTTATGAAAAGTACTGCAGCAGGAACACTCAATTCTTTTTTTTTCTTCTCAGCCTGCAGTCCCTAAAGCATTACTTAAAGACAAAAATTTTGAGCAGTTGGATTCCCGTTTGTTTCTTGCCCCAGTGGTTTGTGTGTTCTGTGCTGTGTGGTGGCTTGGTTCCCACAGGCATGGGAGCAGTGCCCCATGCTGGTTTGGGTGCTGGGGCCCTTTCAGAGCAGGGCAAAGGGCTGGGTTTCAGCACTGTCAACTGTGAAGAGAGGTGTATTGTACCTCAGCTTCACACCTGCTGGGCAAGTGTTGTCATGCTTAGGCTATTACTTAAAGGAGAGGCATCACTTCTTGTTCTGGTTACTGTTCGAAGTTTTCATCTGTCATTCCATTTTCTAAATAGCCTACTGTGACTGTGACAGGGTGCACATTGAGTATACCCCTTCAGTGCCTTTTTTATTATTTTTAGGCAAAAGGGTACACTTTTTCCTGAATACTTGTATATTTTGAGTGATGCTAAGGGAGATGCCAACCTACTCGTATTAAACATTAAACCTATTTTGACTGTGTTCGGAAGTAGTTTTAGACTCTTCAAGGACTTTTGAGACACCTCTAGAGTTGTTTGGGTCAGTTAGTCCTATGTGCATGTGTAAGCTGCTTGTGGCGTGTCAAGCGAAGTCTGCACAAATTGGAGGCTGAAGAGCAGTTGCTCATGGCTGCAGAATGTCTGTGCTCTGCAGCAGCAGTGAAATTTTGGAGAGAAAAGAGTTACTATTTGAAGGAGAAGATCCTATTTAGCTTTTTTTTTAATGCTTTAAGAGAAGAGTATTATTAATAGTGGAAAAAGAAAACTTTCTTTCGTAGTACAAAATTCTTGTGCATGCTTTGTTCCAAAACACTTCTGAGCATATTTCACTCAGCCGTATATGTGTCTGTATTAATATACTCTGAAAGTTATGGCTATAATGGATCCCCAGCTTGCTGAGTCGGAGTAGTTTCGTGTGACAGCACATATGCTTGTCAAAAAAGATTCTTTGAGTAAATCTGTTGAAGAAAATATTTTTGTAAACCTGAAAGAGCCATAGTTATATCTGAGTTACATGTAAGGATCAAAATGATTAGCCAGGAATCTAATACTTTGCAGGGAGATCTTCAGTTTTATGCTACACTTCTCCTTCATTACACATTTAAGAAAAAAAGGCTCATTACGTATGTATGATAACTGTTTTCTACTGTAAAATTACGTTTTTCTGGATGGACATCAATGGCAAAAAATACATACATAGATTGATTAAAGTGTTATCTTAGCACAGTTCTTAGTCACATTTTTTTGTGGGGAAAAAAAATGATACCTGGCTCTTAAAATTTTCCTGAAAATGCTACAAATGTCGAAGTTATCCTTAGGATACCAACACAAAAATGATGAATTATGAATAACACAGATAGATCATATGTTAAATTTATTACTCAGAGGCACAATATAAAGCAAGAGAAAGGGTTAGATGATCCACAGTGGTTCTCCTAGACCACAGGCTAAATATACAGCACTTTTTAATTATCATTTTTATTTGTGATCCAAATACTGGACATGATTACTTTGTCAGTGAGTTATCAAGTCTAAAATTTTACTCAAATATTTTGAACTATAGTTCTGTATAGTACTGTAAACTTTTCTAGGATAATCAATTTACATTGGTAAATGTGCAGCCTCATTTCTAACATTTTTTCCACTGCAAAATTAAATTTCAGTAACATGCATACTTAAATATAAAAGCTGCTTTTGGAAAAGTATGTAAGCATGGAAAATAGTTTATTAAAGGTACTGTAGGGTCTAAACTGTTGTGTTGCTCACCACAAGAGGGCACATTCAGTCACTTCACAGCTTGTCCTGCAGAATGAAATATTTCCGAGCTTTGTATCATACAAGAGATTAAAAATTTCATGTGTTAAGTATGTTGTTCTTTTCTGAATTGTTTTTCTCTTAAAGTAAGATTTAATAATGCATCGCATATCTGTATTGTTTTAAACTGGCTGACACAGATTTTGAAATTAAGTTTATTTTTTCTTGTATCTTTCTCAGACTCTCTATTGGGCATCAATAAAAGAATCTCTTTCCAAGTGGGAAGAGTCTCTTTTAGGAAGAACGGAAGTTCCTATTGGATTTAAGAAAATGAAAGCTACAAAGCCAAGCATAAACTACCCAGAAGAAGATTCACAAACATAAACATTTTAGTTTCATTTTGTTTTGTAATTTATCACTTAAGCAGAGCATATCATCCAGATCGGGCAACAGAATATCGTGCAATTAAACTGAAATGTAAATAATTTAAATGAAATTTAATTATATAGAACAATTTGGTTACCTTGTTGTATTGTGTACAATTCCTTTTTTTTAATTTTGTGCTAGAGAAGCAATCCTCAAATGGGCTTTAAAGATCAAGAATGAGAAACACTAGTGTGTAGATTTCCACCAAGGCAATTGGGTTTTCAATATGAGAAGAGTTTTCTGTTATTTTTAATCCTCTGCTTCTACATATAAATGTGATAAGTAAAGGCAGAATCTTGCATTATCTTTGTTCACTTCAGTCAACTCTGCTGCATGCCTGCTCAGGGATGAGGGAGAAGGGAAGAATTTGCTGTTAGCAGAAAAGGCAGACTGTGCATCAGAGTAGCCTTGGTTTAGCACCAGGAATCTGTGGAAGAACCTTAATGAGAGCAGTTGTAGAAGGAACAAACTTGAATTTCTGCGTTTTGTTTTCCCTAATTTTTGTCATTGCCACTTTCATCACTTCTGCACCTCACTCCAGGCAGCTTTTCCCAACCTCCTTCTGCCTACATTGTATTTCTTGTCTAACAGGTGGGCAAACAAATCTCTAGGGCTTTTTGCTGCTTCTAGGCTGCTCTTCATGCTCTTTTCTTTCTGCCGATATAATCTACAAGTGAGTACTTTTTCTGAGACATGAAAAGTTTGAAAGAAGCAAACTGAATGGTAATTGGCAGTGGCCATCCAAGAACAAAGCATATGCAGAAGTTGAGGTTATAATATTTTCATTTTCAGCCATTGAACAGCTTCTCAGCTTTCACCTACAGAGGTACAGTATCAGTAAGTTTTAATTGTACTGAGCTGACTAGGTATGAAAAATTCACTGGTACAGAACTTCCTAAAGTGTCAGTGGAAGATCCTTCCTGGTGTGTGACATGGCCTGCAGAAAGTTAATCTTTCCTAAGCAAAAGAAGCCTAAAAAATACTAATTCCTTTTATTGTTAAGAACCTGGACTTAGGTCAATATACTGTTAAAATTTAATCTCCTGCAACAACATCATTCCAGCCCCAACCTGGAAGTAGAAGGGGAAAAAAAAGTACCTCTGCCAGTGTCTGAGGATATGAAAATGTAATGATTACAAATACTGCTAGGCTGCTAGTTATCTGAGCTATGCATTATCGTACTACATAGAGAGAGACCCCACTATTCAAAAAAAAATTATATCCCTATGTAGCATGAAGAATCACTGACACAATAAAATCAAAACTTTAGGTGCAGTATAAAATTGTTGTATATTTTCCACAGGAGTATTAGAGGTTCATTTTAAACTTTTTCTATTGAAGTGTCCGTTAAATTGATAACTTTTTACAGAAACTGCCATCTTAGAATTATCCTGTTGAGTGGGTGTTGGTGTTTGTAACAATAACGTTGTTTTCATAATATGTGATGGCAGATTAGCACGCTTCTCTGCAGTGTTGTTAACAGTTGTAATTAAGGAATAAACAGTAAAGGGTGTCAGTCCGATGACAATTTCATCTATAGTGTCACAATACAAAATGTCACAAAATATTAGAACTGTTATATAACTACAAAAATATCAAATTAGGCTTTCATCTTACAAGCTGAGAGCTTAAAAAAAACTTGGCATAGAGACCATTGCAATTTTATACCTACTCAGTGTTCTGTCACAAAGACAACTTGGTAAGATTTTCTTCCGTGAACTCACAATGTGATTCTCAATCTGATTTAGTGGGAATGTGTATAATCTTGCAGCTGTAGAGCTCACATTTTAAAAACAAATAATTGGAACCGGTTGAGCACACAAGAAGGGAAAACCTATTATACATGATGCTCAGAGTGAAGCGATGGATGAGCAGTTAGTTGCTAACAAAGAATGGGATTCATCCCGTTCTTTGCATCCAAAGGGAGATCACTTGAACTATAATCTGGGCCCCTAAGTACTTTATACATGCAAATAATCTGGGTCTTTATCTCTTTCGACTCTGCTTAACCGCTGGGACATGATGCAGATGCTATCTCCTTGCCCTTGTGATTTCCTCTGGAAGGAGATCTAAGTGTGTGGACATTGAGGGCATGGCAGCTCGATGGGTGAGAATTTGGCAACGAGAATTTGGCAACGTGCATGAAAGGCACCTGCAAGCAGGGTTAGAGTAGTCACCATGCCACAGTTAGGTGCTCACATAGCATGCCTGAGAGTAAAATGAAATTATCTTCAAAGAAGGAATTTAACTTTTTTTACTGCAGCGTAACTTTAGAAGCAATAGGACGACTAGTTCGAGGAAAACTATGCAGGAACATGTCCAGAAAAGGAAAAACTGAATGAAGAGAAACTTTGAAAGCAGTAATAGCAGTGTGTAGGTGACTTCTCTCAGAGACAAAGGCCTTTGTGTTGGCCTGTGGCTTGAAACGAATAAATGCAACTGCCTATGACTGTGAAATAGCACAGCGATAGGGGCAGGGGCAACACAGCAGGGCCACTAAGGTACGGGTGCAAGTGTCTCCTGAGCTGGGGCATGCAGTGGCAGGGAACATAATTCTATGGTATCTCCTGCTTAGATTTGTTGAGTATGATTTACCGTGACTGGGCTAGCTTGATACTTGCCTTTTTATAGATGCAGATTTGAGAAAGCAAGTGTTAAACTTTAGTGTGCTTAAAATTTAAGAATCCCCCGAAGTTATTTCTACTGATATGATTTAATATTGGTCTCCTGTGAGATCTTGAATGGGTATTCTTCATCAAGTCCAGGCAGTTACCTCAAACATGTAGTTATACCCCATCTTATCCCAACCTTTAATATATATCAAAAAATACAAAATATAGATATTACATCATATATATCTTCTGTAATTTCCTACCCCTCCTGAGTAAATGTTTTTTCTCTCAAGAAAACCCTCCACAGCCCCCTAAAAAAACCAAAACCAAAAATACCCCAAAACAAACAAACCAAAAACAAACCAAACTTGTTACTCTATAGTCTTGACTTGCTGCTTGCTCTTTTGTGTTACAATACATGTATACATAAGGTGCAGAGGTCCTAGGGGCCTATTGCTTCTTGTGCTTGTCTGGTAGGTGGGGGACAGCAATTAAGTGAAGAGCAGTGAGGAAACCCAAAGGTTTTTCCTGTTTGTAAGTTGATCTTGGAGTATCTTGCAAGAAGAAATAATTAATCATACTTTTCTAGGTTAATGCACAGAGGAGTTACCCCAACACTAACCCAGGAGCACAGTTTGTTCACCCATTTTGTCACCTCTACCATCACATTCCCAAGCTTTTTACTTTCTCAGTTATTCTGTCTGTGGGGAGCAGGAGCAGAAGCAGAAGGCAAGGCATATTACTTTTCCCTAGCATAAGAAATTTCTTACTCTGCAGAATCTTTCACAAGCCTATTGATTTAATTTGAGAGTACATTTGAAATAGTAAGTTGGTTTAGACACATGATATTTGACACTATAGGATCCTCTTGATTGTATTTATTCAAAGTCATGTTTTCATAGAAGTTGGGAGCTAATTTTTAGGGTTACAGTTTTTCATTTCTGTCTTTTTCATTCACATAGAACAGGTTGGGGGTGTAGATGCTCAGTTTGAGCTTGTTGGTACTGAAAAATAAGAAAACCAAATTTAAAATGGAATATACTTTTAGAGGTTATATCTGAAAGAAAACATTATTTACTCCATAATGGTAATTTTCATAATATTTTAATAGTTGTGTTCAGATACAACTTGACCTTAAATATCACCCCAAATGCAAGCTGTTTTAACATATTTGTAATGCTAAGGTCTTCATTACTGTGATATTCCGTTTGCTTAAGGATTATAATCCATGGATATACTGTGTTATACTTGAAATAAATCTTTGATCCTGTAGTCACTGCCTCTTGGATCTCAGCATTGCATTGCATGTATGAGTTAGATATAAGTTGGTGCCTGCTGCAGCCAAGTGTGAACAGCAAGTAGGCCAGTGATAAATACCTTGTTTAAGTATGGTGTTTATTTTCCTCTGACTCTGATATGAAATATTAAGCTGCTGAGTGAAGATTAAAATCTCAGAAATTTACTGCTGAAAAATCCGAATGTAATGAATCCCAGATCGATTATTTGCACTCTTCCTATTGTTTCATAATAAGTATGAGCTAAATTACTTCAGATAATGCGATTGCTAGGAAGATGTAGATAGAGATGTTTAAACCCTTGCTAAGACGACGGGGTGGGGGAAAATGGTTCTCTAGTACATCCTCCTGCTGTGTGAAACTCTTTGTCTTTGCTATAAATAAGGTGATTTAGTTTGGGAATTTGCTAGTCCTTTTAAATACAGCTAAAACAGCTCTTGAACATGCGCTAAGTTGTACCCGCTGTGTATGTAGCCTTCCAGTTGTAGCTTTAACAATTGACTTACTCTGGATACGTCTGGTTTTTTAACGCATACAGATAGAAAGTATGCTCACTTCTTCCCATAAGTTTTATCTCTGTGATGATGATCTTAAAAATAAATATGTGGTGTTCTTTCCCCTCACTCTCAATCGTATCACCTACCAGAAAACCCTAATAGGCGACGAAATAGTGAGAGACAGTATTTACATCACACTTTTGAAACAGATTCAAGCAGAGCCAGCTGCTGTAAGATTATTTTACAAATCTATTGCAAATTAATAAAAGGACAAAAATTGCCTTTCTGTAGGTAAATTGCAGTCTCCTTTACTAATTACTTAGCTTGAAGCTGCAGTAAATAAGTACTTGCCTCACTGTGGTGAATGGGAAATGGGAAATGTAATTTTGGTAACTAGACTTGCCTTTCTTTACCCATTTAGTTCGTATGTGTTCCAGTACCTTCATTCACGGAGCTCTGACTGTTGCTCAGTAAAAGCTTCCGGAGGATAATGTGCTTAAGTGAAGCACATGCCGGCAGCTTTGCTCAGCGCGGGCGAACCTGCGCGCCGCGCTCTGCGGCCGCGATCGCCCCGCGCCCCGCCGGTACGGGCTCTGCCCTAGGCGCAGCGCTGCTTCGAACCGGGAAAACGCAGAGCCGAGCGACTATGGGAAAGGGAGAAATGAGGGGACAAAAAAACCTCCACACAAACCAAACCCCATTTCTCGCTGGTTGCCCTGTGTGAAATGAGCTCGCTGTGGCACGAGGGAAGACAGACGCGTGGCGGTCGGTCCTGATCTGGGCGCGGGGACTGCGTGTCGCCGGGAACGGTGCGCTGGGAGAGGGAACGGGAGCACTTGGGTTGTGTGTGTCTTCCCTCACTCAACGGCGCCGAGATTCCCAGGAAAGCTCTGGGGCAGCGGGTTTGATTCCTTGGAATCGCTCGTAATAATGGTTAACGGTAAAAAACGTATCCGTAAATCCCTAGGAAAAAGGTTTGTCTTTGAGACCCAAAGTGTCGCGGTCCCCAGTCAACTGAAAGCGGTATTTAGAGTGCGCTTAAACAACTGCAGCCGCTTTGCTCTGTATGTCAGACTTTTCTTTGTATTAAGTTTCCGGGTACACTTGGCTTTTTCCTCTATAATTAGCTTTATTTTGCTGAATTCATTGATAGATACGATAATCCAGTGTTGGTAATATCTCAGTTCATTAACATAATGAATCAGAAGGAAGAGGCTGATAATAAATCAGCTTCTATTTGTGTGAAGTATCTTGGCAACTGGCAGCAGTGAGGAAGACAGTAGAAGTATCAGACAGTTAATGGGACCTCGGGAACGAGGCTGCAGGAGGTCTCAGGTGCTCTCTACGGTTTAAACGCCTGAGCCCTTCACAGGACAATCGTGTCCATTGCAGAGGGGCAGCGGCGCTGATGTGGGAAAATACCAGGCTCCCATGGCATCGGTCTCCCAAGTGGTTCAAAGTGCACATCCCCGTTGTTTGGGCTCCCCGCCGCCGCCGGCAGAGCAGCCCCAGGGCTGGGATGAGGGTTACCGCTGCCCCCCTCCCCGTTCGTGCGCATTGCCCGCGGGCTGGGGCGGCCCGGAAGGGGCTCCGAGAGGCTCGGCAAGGAAGCGGGAGAGGAGCGAAGCGGGTCCAGCGAGGTCCCCACTCCTTGTCCCATCGGCTGGGAGTACTTCTGCCCCAGGATCAGGTCTCTTTTAAAGTTTGTCATCAGCCTGCTTCTTCTACAAACGCGGAAGACGGCAAAGATGCAAATATTTGTAGAAATCGAGTTTTGTGTTGTTTCGGGCTTACGCAAGGTTTTGGGAGCGGACCTTTTCTGTGGTCTGTGTCTGACAGCATTTTGTTCCCATTGGGGACAATAAAGTGCTTCGGTGACTAAACACGGTCTTGCCGGAGTCACTTTAAAACAGGGTTTAAGATCACTGGTGACTTGAAGCACCCGCACTGAACGGCTGTTTGGACTCCCGGGGGAGCACGCCCGAGGCTCCCTGAGGGCTGAGCCACATGGCCCAGCTGCAGCTTCAACACCTTACGAAGAGAGGCAGCCCATAGAACAGAGAGCACAGAAGTCTAAGTGTACTCTTTTCTTTTTTTTTTCTTTTCTTTTTTTTTTTAATTTTTAATTGAGGGCACGTGTTGATTCAATCAATTCAGCAGTTGCAATAAATCAGTGAGATAAATACAAATAACACGAGGCTACAGCTTTGGGTTAGGCAGGGTTAGCGATAAAAGTAGGCTAGGAGTGGGGTTAAAAGCTGGGATAGCTTTGTGAATCTTCACATCCTGGAGAATCAGGATGTGTGGTAGAAACCAGCTGGTAAGAGCATTTCCCCCTCCCCCTTACGTGTCTTCACTAAGGCCCCGTGGTGATGGTATTGGTCAGCACAGCACCGTACCTGAGAGGGCTGGTGAGAAGGTGGAGAGGATGGCAGCAAGGCGGAGAGGGCGGCTGGTTAGGGCACAGCTGGTTGTGGTGTGAGATCTGCGTGCAGGAGTCTTCAGGAGAGGAAGGGTGTGGGGTGACCATGTCCCCAAGCAGTAACCTGCACCACAGCCGGAGGGGTGCCTTTCCTTGCTGGTGGCCCCCTCTGCCTGCACAGCCCCAGGGTCTGCCTGTCCCTTGCCATCCCATCTGCGCATGCCTCTCAATGAGTCTAAAGTAGCCGGTCAGGTAGCCGGTAGCCCTCGCTGTGGCCGCTGTCGGTGCTGGCTGAAGGGCAATGCCTCCGCTGGGACCCGCCGTGCCCGTCTTTTCCCTCGGTTGCAGAGGCAGCTGCCTCTGGCCCCTTACTCTCTCCACAGAATTCGGCTGTGGATGGCAATGCAGCCCCGGCTTTCTGGAGGTATCCAGGGTGCAAATTTGAAGGGGTTAGAGGGGACTTGAGGAGAGAGGCAGGAGGTGTTAGAGAGTGGGCAAGAGCCACACCATGAGGGCTGGGGAAGGACCGCAAGGGCTTGGCAGCAAGAGCCCGAAGAACAGAAATGCCCTGATCGCAACCCTAGCAGGGTGAGGCCCATGAAATCCGTCCCTGGAGGGGACCATCGTGGAGGACACGCAGGGGTGGGCTGGCACAGCTGAGGCCCAGCAGGCTTGCTTAAAAATCACGCCAATACTTCCATGAAACGGCTTAAAGCGGCAGAAGGACAAGTCCTGCGGGCACCTGGGCGTCCTGGGGGACACGGCGGTTTGGGAAAAGCGTGTGTCAGTTTAGCTCTGGTGTTGACTTAAGCGCAAGCGCTTAGCCTTTCCTAAACCTAAGTCAATACAGACTTAGGCCAAAATTGTTATTAACGAGCTCTAATCTGATTTAAGAGCCTCCGAGCGAGCCGTGTCTACACGACGCGCGTTGCCTTGCGCTGCACTCCGCGGTGCCCGGTCTCCCGGGGAGGAGAGGGCCGCAGCCGGAGCAGCAGGAGGGGTAGGGCTAATGCCGCCCCGAGGAGGAGGAAGGCGGATTTCGGGGGAGCCAGGTCGCCGTGATTTGGGATGACCGGTGGTCTCCCTCCGCGGGATAACTTCTTTAAACTGTACCCAGCTCGGCTGCCCCGGGGCGATTCGGGTCTGTGCAAGCGCCTCCGGGCCGGGGCTGCCGGCCCCGCTCCGCCATGCCCGCCCGAGGGGTAGTGCCGAGGGCCAGCAATGCCGCTCGCTCGGAGAGGGAAATGCCGGTGCATTTTTTTCCCCCGTCCCGATGGGGCAGTTGAGCCCTCCACTCCACCCCTCACTGGGGGCCTTTCTTTTCTTCCCCACCAGCTTTGAGCAGCCCTGTTTCAGATTGGCCTTTTTATGTTTGATATAAAGAATAGTTGTTGGCCAATTCCATCTTTTCATCGCTGCTCTCCAGGCCCAGGTCCAAGCGGCTTGTCAGATGCTCATTAACTCCCCCTTTGGCTCTTTCCAGTGTGTCTCCTAAGCTCATTGTGCCAAGAACTAGCTCTTCTTTCTCTTTACATGGCTCCCTTTCTCTGCTCCATCAAGGAGACAAATTACTTTCCAAAAGGGATCGCCAGGGATGGTTTAATGAGAATTTCTCCGGCGCTGGCCGTGGAAATCAATGTAGTTAACATTCGGTGCACTTAATTGGACTTTTCTCTTCTGCCTCCTTCAAAAAAACTCTGAAGCTATCCTGTTAATCTCTCATTTGTAATCGATTGTGTTGACTAAACAAAAGTCTAGGTCGTCCTTTCTTCCTGTCCCAGACAATCCTTTGTTGCCTCTAAATGCCTCATTCTTGAGTGCTCCTGGTCGTGTAGATGGGTCCGATTTTTGACAGTTCATTATTGCGCTTTTGTCCATTTAATCTCCCTCGCTGTGTTTTGCATGTGCATGCCTTAATGAGCTCCGTTGGCAATTAACATGTTTCTAGCAGCGAACTGGTTGCTCAGACGTTTGGAGAGCGGAGTGCAGGGAAAAGGGCAACGCAGCTGCCTGTAGGTTGATCGCTTCCCGGTGCCATGCGCGGCGCCGGGACTCACCTNGGGGGGATGGTGGGGGGTTTGGTTCAGGGCCGGCCGGTGGCGAGCGCGCTGCCTCTGCCCCCTTCCCAGTCCGAGATCGGGGGGAAGCTGGAGCGACAGCCGGTTCGGGGAGGGCTGCCCACCGCCCCCCAGGAGGGGCCAGGTGACCAAGTCCACCAGCGGCGGCCGACACGGCACTTCAGGGTGCCCCGAAGATGCCCTTAGCCGTGACGGGGATGCCTCCTTCCACCCCCCCCCCCCCCCCCGCGCCGCCAAACCGCCCCCCCCTNCCCAGACGGCTCTGTAAACAACGCCGCTTTTTATAAAAATGCGGTAAGAACGCGCTTCCTTAATTCCCTTCCCGAGAGTGGGTTTAGCACTGCTCTCGCCCATCAGGAGAGCTGAGGAAGCAGCCTGCGCGCTGTCTGTGGGGCCCACAGCCGCGCCTGGCTCCCGCTTTCGGCTCCCGGCTGGCAGCCCAGGCTTCTTCCCGGCGCCCGAGGTGCGGAGAAAGCGGCGCTTCCCCCGGACCTGGCAGCGGGACCGGCTCCATGGGCACCACTCGGGATGCGCACGCCCCGCTCCCGTCCTCCGGGACCTCGTCCTGCCATGGCCTCCCCCGGCACAGTGTCCTCACGGAGAGAGGGGTGCCTCCAGCTGTCCCCGGCCCATGGGTTGTCCCGCCCCGTCTGTCGCGGCGGCGGGAGAGCCAGGCTCGGCTCCCGCCTGCCGGGAGTTGAGCCGCAGCCCCTTCCACTTGCCGGGACCGTCTCCCACCGATAGAGTTTCCGGAGCGGTGACTTATCGGTGACGGGGTTTGCATTTTCCTCCTTTTTAAAATTTCCTTTTAACCTAAAACTCTCCAAATTTTTTTTTAACGAATTCGATCATGATCTTTCCCCGCTGCCAGGATCACTGGACATTCTTTTCCTCTCCTCAAACCGTCAAAATGCTATTTCAGACACTGGAAAATGCAAACCCCGAAAACTCTAAAATCGCCCCATCCCTACAGCGAGAGCGCGAGGCCCGCAGCCCCGGCCCCAGCCCCTAGCCCGTTCCTTGGAGAGCGCGGAACATCGCAGCCTAATAATGAATCCAGAAACCCGGAGCAAGGGGTCGACTCCCGTTCCTGCGCTCGGCGGCGAGCTGTGCTCATCCTCGCCTCCCTCTATTTAACCACTCAATTAAGAGGAGAAAGGTGGGCTCCCCATTACGCCGTCCCCAGGCATTTCGGTGCCTCTTTCGTTCCCCTCTTCATTGGCAAGCCCGGCCCGACCAGCACGCACACGCCCGGCCGCCTCAATCTCCTTTCTCCGCTAGAATAATATTGTTCCTAACGACGTGGCCGGAATAGACACTTGCGTATTAAAAGTAAGGGAGAGGGGAAGATGAGAAGGGAATATTTAGTGTAATCCAAGTGCTTGATTATCCATATTCTGATCAAAAAGAGTTTCTGAGGCCTGCTGGTAGTGATTAATGTAATGCAGTTTGAAGGGTCTGTGTTTTCTCTCTTAATTTGGGTCATTACTCGGATAGCAAGCGTGAGATCATTTTATCTGCATGCAAGGAAAGATAGTCATTCAGGAGCGGTTTAAACACGGAGTAATTAACCGACCCCGAAAAGCGGCGCTGGGAAACTCCGAGCCACCCTTCGCGCTGTCCGTCGGAACCGCGCAGCCCCGCCGGCTCCTGCAAGGGCTCTGCCCCCGTTCCGGGGGGGGAGGCAGCAGCCCCCTGAAGCCGTCCAGCTCCCTCCCGCCCTCGTTTTGCTCCTCTGATGCTCGCGGCGCTCGGCGGACCCCGAAGCGGCAGGGCCCGACTCCCCCAAGCCGCGTTCACACGGGGGATAGCGCCGTGCAGCCCAGTCCCCGCTCGGGCCGGGGCCCAGGTGGGAAATGAGACACCTGCGAAGGGCCCGTTTATTGTCCCATGATAGATATAGATATATTCCTCACTTATTCGAGCGTACATTTAAAATGGAGATTTACAGACACGTATAAAGGGCGCTGTCCTGGCACCGGGCGGGGGGCAGCCAGCCCGGCCCGTCCTGGCCCACTCCGGCGGCCCAACACGCCATTAAATAAGATTCCTCTTATATACAACTGCGGTTCGGGGTCGCTTGCTACCGGCGGCTGAGCTCGCTGGGGAAAAGACAGAAGCGAAGGCTGATTTGGATGAATAGTGCTGGCCTGGTGGAGCAGGTCCGAGTGTGGCGGCGCGCCGGGCCCTTAGCTCTGCCCGCTGCGCCCAGGGTCCCGCGGCGGAGGAGCGCTGGAGACGCTGTCGTGCAACTTTCGGACATGCTTCTTTAAATCAAAGTTTCTGCAAAATCCTTTCCCGCAAGTGACGCACGTAAAGGGCTTCTTGTCATTGTGGGTGTGCATGTGGAAAGTCAAGTTATAGATCTGGTGGAAAGCTTTGTTGCAAATGGTGCACTTGTACTGCTTCTCTCCGCTGTGGGTCAGCTTGTGGTTCTTGTAGTTGCCTGCGACGGAGGAAAAAGATGGAAAAGGGGATTACCCGAGGGTGCTCGGGCCGCATGTTGCACAGGTAAGGGGGGATTTAGGCAGTGTCTCCCCCCACACCCCCGTCCTACTTGTCAAACTCGGTCCGCGTCAGCGCGGAGCAGCGCGCAACTGCCATGGCACAAATGAGAGGCAGGGTCAACCCGGTGACCCGCGGCAAACGGAGGGCTCTGGATTAGGACCAAGGCCCGGTACATTTCATTTAAAAAGCATTTAGGGGGAACCGTCAGCAGTGTCCGGCGGTGCGGCCCGGCTTAGAGGAAAAGTAATTGGGAGCGGCGGCAGCTCTGCCTGCGCCCCTCGCTTCCCCCAGCCGAGCAGGGCTCGCCGTGTTTAATCCCCGCTAATGATGGGCGAGGGCCCCGGAGCGTCCCTGCTCAGCTCACCTTTCTGGTGGAAGCCCTTGCCGCAGAACTCGCAGACGAAGGGCTTGTAGCCGGCGTGGATGCGAATGTGAGTGTTGAGCGTGGAGCTCCTGTTGAACGCCTTTCCGCACTGGTTGCACTTGTGGGGTTTCTCCTGCACCGGGGTGCGAGAGACCCGTCAGTGGGGGCTGCGCGGAGAAGCAGGGGTGGCCGCCGCCTCCCGCACCCCGGCTGCCCCCCACCTACCTGGGTGTGGATGATTTTGTGCCGGCACAGGGTGCTGGCCTGGCGGAAGCCCTTCCCGCAGACCTTGCAGACGAAAGGCCGGGCACCCGTGTGCACCGGCATGTGGCGGGTGAGGTTGTAGTGCGCGTTGAACACCTACGGGAAAGCGCCGGGAAGGCGAGGTCAGGCACGGCCCCGCCGCCCTCGCCCCCCCCCACCCGATGCCGGCGCC